>JAWRVZ010000142.1:0-440000 GCA_037043235.1 Rhodeus uyekii | reverse complement strand
AGGAGTCCAGTCTTACACTCCTGGATATCTGGGTGGTCTAAGATGGGAGTGGGTTCCCAATTTATGAATGGATTTGCTATCCGCAAACAAATCATCTTTTTGTGTGTTTGTGTACTCTGAGGAGAGCTGAGCAAATGAATGCAATAGCCAATCAAAGACGATTAACTTACTATCCCACAGAGAGGAAATTCCGCTCAAATCGCCTGAGTTTTGCTCAGCTTGAGTTCTCCTCTCCTCCTTGCAAATGCTCTCGTTACAATCAACAAGGTGTAGAAACACTGTAAAAATGCCATTAATCAATGATAAACTAATTCAGAAAGCTTGCTGTGCGGCCTACATGCATAAACAAGTACAAACAGAACTAGTTGTTGATGAATCTAATTAGATTGTAATCATTGACTGGAGACTCTGTGACTCAAGGAAGACTCTGACAACGGCTACAAAAGCCACAGAATCAGGATGGGAAAGAGACTGGAAATACACAAGCAAGTAGAGCGAGAGAGAGAGAGAAAGAGACAAAAATGTATTCTTTCATTTTTAGAGCCATTATGCTGTCAGACAAGGCTTTGATATTGTTCACAAAAGGCTACGAAATGTATTTAAAAGCATTTTTCTGTCATCAGGTCCTGGGTGTTCGGTGCTTTCGCATTGCTGTGTCTTCTCTGTCTGACGTGGTCGTTCGGCCTGTTTTTCTTGAACGACTCTTCAGTAATTATGGCGTACCTCTTCACTATCTTCAACACCTTACAAGGGATGTTCATCTTCATCTTCCACTGTCTTCTGCAGAAGAAGGTACATACTAGACCGCCTGTGAAAAGCTTTATCATACACCACATTCTTCATTATTGAAGGCTGCTGAATTTGTGAAATATTGATTCACAGTGATGTTTATTTTATCGTGTTTAAAATTGCTCTTACAGTCAATGGAAAATTTAAAAGTTGTCTTTTTTAAAGACTTTTTTGGTCTTGTTTTTAATATATCTATATATTTATCTATATATATATATATATATATATATATATAATTACAACAATTATAGTCAACATGTTTGGAAAGTGTTTGGAATCAGTGTCATCTCTCTTGCTGGGGATCTTGCGTTTGGTGGTTTGGTTGTCCTGATGTCTGTTTCTGTCATCATAGGTGCGTAAAGAGTACAGCAAGTGTTTCCGCCAGTCTCAATGCTGCAGTGCTCTTCCCTCTGAAGGGGCCCACAGCACTAACAAATCCTCTGCCTCCAGGTCCACCGCTCGATATTCATCTGCCACACAGGTACATCTACAACCTCTCCACGTCTATCATATGAAAAACCACACGCAGTAAGCCAGGGTTGCTCAGATCCGGTCCTGTCCTGCAGAGTTCAGCTCCAGCCCTAATCAAAGACTCCTTAGCAAGCTAATCAATGTCTTCAGAGTCGCACACAGGTGTGTTTGATCAGGGTTCGAGCTGAACTCTGCAGGACGGCAGTCCTGCTGGACCAGATCTGAGGAACCCTGTAATACACCATTACTGCGACCAATCTCTTTTCAATCAGTTTGTTTTTCACACATTTGTTTAGTTTTTTCTGTGTAGGGTATAATCTCTCTCTTTTCTGCAGCGGTGATTGTAAACAGTGCTGTGTTCATTGGGATAGTCTTGTTTAAGGTTTGATCTTCACTCTATTCCCTTGAGCTGATTTAAAAAACATTTTTAATTAAAAATCCTCTGAAAATAATCCAATGACCCAAAGAAAACCTGATTTTACAGTCCTGATGTTGCTTTTTTTGTCTCTACTAGAGCAGGTTTTCCTGCTTAAATGTTGGTTATTTTCCTCGTCTCTTCCCAGTCTGTCAGAAACGCTCTGTTTAGTTCCTGTCTCTATGAAGCCCCTCCTTCTGAAAGCACACTGTGCTCTGATTGGCCGGCTGGGTTTGTGTGTTGTGTTTGGGAAATACAGTTTCAACACAAGACTAACTAACTCATGCTCCCCCCCCTTTAATCTGCATATTATTTTATTATAATGAGGAATATCGTGAGTGTTTGTTCCTGGAAGAAACTCAAGACTCAATGGAGGCGTTTCAGGAGTTCAGAAACAGTGTGCACTGACAGAGAAGAACTGGAGCTTTGCAGAGCTTTTTTTATTTTATTAACATTACACTGAAGAAAGATGAAGATGGGAAAGAGCAGAATAGCTCCTCTTTAAAAGAAAGTAAGTTAATGTAGGGTTTTTCAAACAGGGGTTGAGAGACTCCCAGGAGGCCAGAGATATAACTTTCATTCGGCTTTTCAAAGAAACTCTTAGATTAATCATGATTATTTTAATCTGTTGTCAGTCAGTAAAAAAAACACATGGAAGAACTGTGGGAAAGTCTTCAAGATGCTTAGAAGAACCTTCATTTAAATATATATTGATCTGCAAATACACAAACTTTTTATTTCACAACCAAATCTTTTCATACGCTTCAAGAGATTGCATTTCAAAGTAAAATATTCTAAAATAAAGTCAAGGTTATTAATAATTCAATAGTGCAAACCAGATCTGTATTATAGAATAATATACAGAACAAAATGTCAAATGTGACTGATTAGCATGATTTTAACATTATTTATAGTATTTATCTAGCCTGCCCTGTACAGACGGTTATGTGGTCGTGTGCATCACACTCAAACACTTCATACACAGCTCATCCTGTTACAGTTACAACCTAAATATCATTTTCACTTAATGTAATTCGGTTTTATTAACTGAAGTTTTGCAGCATCTTTCACCCGATGTCTCATTTTGAGCCAGACTCCAACAATTCAGTGAGTTGTTTCCAGAAGGCGAAATTAAATCAGTGACTGGCTGACAGAATAAGATCCTCAGATGTTTTTTCTATGCCATGGAGTTAAAAAGTTTGATTATGACTTGAATGTAAATAAGATTCTTTAAATACACTCTGATAAATTACACACATTTTACACACTATGTCTAAACCTTAATTAATTAAATTTTAATTAAATACCTGTATGATATTACGCCGTACCCACGTTGGACCAGGGGTTTGGAAAATGAATGGATGGATGTTTCAGGTGCAAGCGAGATGCAGAAATTCACTCGGCATGACTCCCGCAGTGCATTATGGGTATTCTCTAGCCGTTAAACATACATCAGTTTGTACACTCGTTATTGCGGTGCATTGTGGGATTGAATGAGTGCACTCGTGACGTCCACTATGGTTCTGGTGCCACAGCACATGGCCGTCCCCTCAGATAGTGCCATATTTAAGGGAATAGCAGGTGATTTCAGACGCAGCCGAGACTGCGAAGCTGTTTGCTCGTTTTGCTGTAATCGATGAACATGTGTTTTTGTCGCTGCAGAGCCGTATCAGGAGGATGTGGAACGACACTGTGAGGAAACAGTCAGAGTCTTCCTTCATCTCCGGAGAGATCAACAGTACTTCTACGCTAAACCAAGGTGACAGATCTTACCTAGTGAAACACTGAGCTCTCAGACAGATTCAGAGATACTGTAGGAGTTTCCTGCTTGTTAACTGTGACTCTGATGTTTATGAGAAATTCATCATTAGTATCTTAATATCTTTCATATAGGGTTAGGACTAATTGGGTTCTGCACAGTTGATAGTAATTGTCATAGTAATTGCATGAAAGGTGTAACAATTTACACTCACCTTAAGGATTATTAGGAAAACCATACTAATACTGTTTGACCTTCAGAACTGCCTTAATTCTACGTGGCATTGATTCAACAAGGTGCTGAAAGCTTTCTTTAGAAATGTTGGCTCATATTGATAGGAGCATCTTGCAGTTGATGGAGATTTATGGGATGCACATCCAGGACACAAAGCTCCTGTTCCACCATATCCCAAATATGCTCTATTGGGTTGAGATCTGGTGACTGTGGGGCCATTTTAGTACAGTGAACTCATTTTCATGTTCAAGAAACCAATCTGAAACGATTCGAGCTTTGTGACATGGTGCATTATCCTGCTGGAAGAAGCATCAGAAGATGGGTACATGGTGGTCATAAAGGGATGGACATGCTCAGAAACAATGCTCAGGTAGGCCGTGGCATATAAACGATGCCCAATTGGCGCTAAGGGGCCTAAAGTGTGCCAAGAAAACGTCCCCCACACCATTACACCACCACCACCAGCCTGCACAGTGGTGACAAGGCATGATGGATCCATGTTCTCATTCTGTTTACGTCAAAATCTGACTCTATGAATTCTGAATGTCTCAACAGAAATCGAGACTCATCAGACCAGACAACATTTTTCCAGTCTTCAACTGTCCAATTTTGGTGACTCGTGCAAATTGTAGTGGAGATGAGTGGTACCCAGTGGGGTCTTCTGCTGTTGTAGCCCATCCACCTCAAGGTTGTGCGAGTTGTGGCTTCACTGCTTTACTGCATACCTCGGTTGTAACGGGTGGTTATTTCAGTCAAAGTTGCTCTTCTATTGTTTTTCCCTTTTCTCACCATTCTTTGTAAACCCTAGAAATGGTTGTGCGTGAAAATCCCAGTAAGTGAGCAAATTCTGAAATACTCAGACCGGCCCGTCTGGCACCAACAACCATGCCACACTCAAAACTGCTTAAATCATCCTTTCTTTCCCATTCTGACATTCAGTTTGGAGTTCAGGAGATTGTCTTGACCAGGACCAACCCCTAAATGCATTGAAACAACTGCCATGTGATCGGTTTATTAGATAATTGCATTAATGAGAAATTGAACAGGTGTTCCTAATAATCCTTTAGGTTGAGTGTATTATAGTATGATGAGCTATACGGACTGCTGAAAAGAGGAAGTTAACTGAATGTAATATAAAAAACACTGATACATATATGAATGCAGATACATAATTTAATATTCACTGACTAAGGACAAACCTTAATGGAGGAAAGCCTTGTTTTGGCCTCCAGGTGGCCATTCCTGTAAGAGTGTGGCATCACGAATAGTGGAATGTATGGCTAAAAATGCTTAATTGGATGTTTTATTATTTTAAATTTCTTTCATTGCATTGGGACAGGTTTAAATCAAGTGTGGTTCTAGTGGGATCAGACAACATTATCAGTGTGCAAGTAATCGCTTAGCTCTTTTCCATCAGCATTTCACTGCATGAAGTCAGAAAGCAACCCAGGCTTTCTTTAAAAGGATCAGTTATCTAGGCAGTGCAAAAGGGTATGGTGATGTTCAGCTCTCACTGCCTGCTTGACAAGGCATTAGTCAGTGTGTTTGAGTCTGACTGACCTCCTGATATGCTCAGCAATGAGACAGGACAAGTGTGGCGTCTCCAGCGCACTTCGCTCTGTTCAAATGCAGTATTAGGAAGTTTTGGTTAATCGAGTCACAAGTAGAATATAGAGACACATTCCCTTTCTTTGCCACTTTCAATTACTTGTGTCCTGATTTCTTCGAGGGGAGTGTAAATGAGTTAGAAATCAGGAATGGAGAGAACGTTGTGATTGGTTGTGTTTTGAATCTTTAAACCAAACTTGAGTCTCCGGCCGACAAAGTTGAAATCCCGTCTGAATAGCGCACTCCCCCGTAATGTTCACACATCAGGTCAGTAGACAGGGAGCAGACGGTTTTTACTGTTTATGCTTCGAAAGCAATCTGATTGAATGCGTTTTCAACTGCCTCTGGAGGGGGACAAGCTCAAAACCTCTCAGACCTCCACTCGTGATCTGACCGACCAAAACACATCTGAATACCAAGAGTAAATGGGGTCTTAGATTGGGGAATGAAATGTACAAGTGTTCTTCTATAATCTAAACATATTTCTCTGTAGACGTACATACTTGTATCTGAAAGTCAAATATAATATCAGTTCTTGTGAATAATGAGATATATTTACAGTACAGCATTTGTTGTTTGGCCGTTCTGTTCACATGTCTGAAATATCTGCAAATCTCAACTTTTCGTTCTTCTGAACAACTCTGAACAAACTTGGTTGTCTCCTGTCCTGTTTCCCTAAACCTCACGCTCCTCTCTTTATCTGTTCAACAGGGATGACGGGCAACTATCTGCTAACTAACCCTCTCCTCAGGCCTCACGACACTAACAACCGCTATAACAACCTTCTTGCTGAAACCGTGGTCCTCAGCACGCCGTCTCCTCCAGGTGCTCCACGGGGATGCTCCGGTTCTGCCGGTTGGGAATGTTGAGGTGGTGTGGGTTGGAGAAACACGGCTCTATTAACACACTTACTTGTCATTCGCAGAGGCTGTAATTCACTCTTCCTTTCAAAACATTTGATTTTCAACTGCATGAAAATCATTGTTTGCTTTTTCTGTTACCACCCTTTTTAGTCGTATGTTTTTGAAACTTTTTCTGAACAATGTGTTCATGCTTTTTATTGTTTCCCGCTTCATATCAATCAACTGCAGGGTCGTTATTGTTAACTAAAATTATTCAAAACATTTTTGTTACTTGAAATGAATCTGAAATGAGATCAAATATTAATTGTTGAAAAACTAAATTTCAAAAAACAGAAATTATATATGCACTGTAAAAAAGCAGCATGCAAAAATAATTAAATAAAGCATAAATTAAGAAAGTAAAAACTCAAATTAAGCAAAATGATCTGCCAATGGGGTGAGAAAAATCTACTTGATAAGAATATCTTAAAACAAGACAAAACAAAAGTTCTTAAAACAAGAAAATATTTTTGATTCAAGCAGGACAAATGTCTTGAAACCAATGCAAAATAGTCCAATCAAGCATTTATTTTTATTTCATTTTACTTTGTGGTTGGTTAATAAATGTAAAGCACATTGGAACATAATATTAAAATAATCTTTGTGACAGAATGTGCAAACTTTTGATTTCATGATGAACTGTGACAAAATATACCGTTCACTTTAAAAAGACTCTCAATTAATTTAAAGAAATACCCATAATTGGCCATTTTTCTAAGAAAATTCAAGTTATATTTTCCAAAATCAATCAAAATATTTTTTTACTTTTTGTGATAGGCTTGTTCGTTTATCTTATAAGGGAAAAAAAACAATATTTATTGCCTTATTTCAAGATTATTTGACTCATTAAGATTTCATTTCTTTGCAGTGTGTGTGTATACATATATATATATATATATATATATATACAGTCTTGGCCAAAATTGTTGGCACCTATGAAATTGTTTTAAAAAGATCAAGTATTAGTCACAGAAAAGTATTGCATATTTTACATGCACATATTTTAGTAACACATATTTTGCTATACACGTGTTTATTCGCTTTGTGTGTATCGGAACAAAAATAAGAGGAGTAAATAAAACTCCAAAAGTGGGCTGGACAAAATTGTTGGCACCTTTTCAAAAATGTGGATAAATAAAATTGTTTCAAGCATATGATGCTCCTTTAAACTCACCTGGAGCAAATAACAGGTGTAGGAAATATAAAAATCACACCTGAAAGTAGATAAAAAGGTTGACTTGGTCTTTGCATTGTGTGTCTGTGTGTGCCACACTAAGCATGGACAACAGAAGAGCAGAAGACAACTGTCTGAGGACTTGAGAAGCAAAACTTTTGTGTGAAATTATGTGAAATTAGCCTTTTTTCCTCCTTTTTTGTTTAATTCCAATACACACAAAGGGAACAAACACATGTATAGCAAATTAGGTGTTAATGCATTACTTTTCTTTGAGCGATACTTGATTTTTTGCCAACAATTTTGTTGGCCATGATGTTGAGAAAAGAGTGCACTGTGACGGTCCTGCCTCTTTTAACTTTCACTAAAGGCCCGTTCACAGCAAGAACGATAACTGTATTACTGTGGACGATATCGCTCTTTTTATTATGAGCAGTTTTGTCGTCTGTCTCTTTAAATGCTCAAGCTCTTTAAAGCAGGATGGATTCAGATTGACCGTCAATGTTTTAATCGATTCTGAACGTGATTTCAGTGATATCATTGTAGTTGTGGTGTGAACTCTGCTGTCTTTTTACATTTAAAACGATTTTCAGAACGATATCTTTATCATTATAGCTCTCGTCCTTGGTGTGAACGCGTCTAGAGACAAGATACTCTAGTGACACCTTTTTCTTTCTTCTTTTCTAGTGTCATGGGGATGACACTAGAAAGGCAAAAGTTGTATTAAATACACATTTAATTCAAAAATTGTGTAATAAAAGCATAACAATAGGAAATTATACGAAAAAAGAGTTTTGAAGAGTCATCTACCAAACTACACATGAAATAGTATTTATTGTTCAAGTTTTTACTGTAATCACTTTTACAGTGCCTCTTCCATTGCACTTCCACATTCTTCTATAGTCCTGCATGGATTCAGTGTGTTGTGAAGCTCAAAAAGTGTGACGAATGGATTTAAACCATTGGCTCGGTGGAAGAAAGAGGGAAATCTTTGGAAGCATGATTTGTGAATCAGAGCTGGTTCTTTAGTGCCGCTGTTAGAAAGGTTTATGAGAAGGAAGTTCTATGTCAAACTAATCCGTGCATTGATCGCCTCAGATCCGGACACAGTAAAAGAAAACAATGCTTTATATTGTAGACCAGTGGATAAAGGAGAAAAACACCTACGTGAGTTGAACTATTGAACCGCTGTTCATTTTGTTTTGGTGATTTACGGTTACTAGTCAGCATTTGCCATGTTATATTGTGTTATCAAAAATAGAAACTGCATTTAATCAACATCTTATGCCACTCCAAAAATTAAACAAACTAACGATCAACTGTAGCTTCAAAAGTATTAAGTTGACCAGAATTGAAGGAATTGGAAATATACACTTTTTTTGCGGTAGAATATGCGAAAGTATTCATTACTGCATTCGTCTAATTAAGAGTTTTAATTTTGTTTGTTTGTTTGGTTTTTTTTTTTGGGGGGGGGGGGGGGTCCTCGGGGCTTTGTGTGATTCCTGAAGCAGAAGAAGTGAACAAAAGAAACTTTTCAGTAATTGCATATGAACAGAGAAAGAACTGAGACCAGCAGCGGAAGAAAAGAAAAGCTGTGCCCATTGTAAACACTGAGTGCTTGCAGTGCATTTCCGACAGCGAACAATCAAAGATCTGGCCTGGCTTTTCTCCCAGAATTCCTTCTTTCCAGCCTGTCCAGCCGCATTGTGTCTGCATCTGTTGGCCAGGCTCTCCAGACAGCGACCGGTCTGGATTACACCCATCGCCAGCGCATAAACAAATGCAAATAACCTCGGCTCAGATGATGTTTTATGCCTGTTTGCTTTATTTTTGTCCTTCCTTTTTCCCTCTCGCTCCCGCTCTCCTCCCGCTCAACCCTTTGATGCCTGTTTCACACTCTCAAAAAGAGACTCTCTTTATTTCACAGCAGAACACAGATATGGTTTTCACATCCATGCTATCTGATGTAATTTAAATCCATCCTGTGCTCTGCATGATTTCCCCACTTTCTGTTCTATCACCAATTTGTTTTGGTACTTGAGTAACACTGTTGATATTTCATACTGCTTTGTAATTATGACTCCAGATGTTCATGCTTTCATATAGGCCTCAACGGTTTATTTTTAATTAATTATTTTATTGAACCTGTTACACCTGCCACATCCTGCATTCAGTCTTCCGGAAGATTCACTCACCGCTGATGTTGACTCACAAAAATATCAATAAGTCGTCTATTCTTTTACATGTCCACATTTTATTAATGGCACTTTGGTCGTGGACATTTGCTTTAGTCACCGACTGAAATGATCTTTTTGCCAAATTTTATTTTTTATGATATTTTTGGACAATTTATGGGTGCCATTCAAAATTTTAATTCCTGAATTTGAATATAATTTTAATTCCTGAATTTGAATGTAATTTAAATTCCTGAGTTTGAATATAATTTCAAATCCTAAATTTTAATGCATTTTCAATTGCTAAATTTTAATGCAATTTCAATCCCTGAGTTTGAATGCAATTTCAAATCCTAAATTTTAATGCATTTTCAATTGCTCAATTTTTATGCAATTTCAATCCCTGAGTTTGAATGCAATTTCAATTCCTAAATTTGAATGCAATCTCAATTCCTAAATTTGAATGCAATTTCAATTCCTGAGTTTGAATGCAATTTCAATTCCTAAATTTGAATGCAATTTCAAAATGCAATACCTAAATTTGAATGCAATTTCAATTCCTAAATTTTAATGCATTTTCAATTCCTAAATTTGAATGCAATCTCAATTCCTAAATTTGAATGCAATTTCAATTCCTGAGTTTGAATGCAATTTCAGTTCCTAAATTTGAATGCAATTTCAAAATGCAATTCCTAAATTTTAATGCAATTTCAATTCCTGAGTTTGAATGCAATTTCAATTCCTGAGTTTGAATGCAATTTAAATTCCTAAATTTGAATGCAATTTCTATTCCTAAATTTGAATGCAATTTCTATTACTAAATTTGAATGCAATTTCAATTCCTAAATTTGAATGCAATTTTAATTCCTAAATTTGAATGCAATTTCAATTCCTAAATTTGAATTAAATTTCAATTCCTGAGTTTTAATGGAATTTCAATTCCTAAATTTGAATGTAATTTCAATTCTGGAATTTTAATGTAATTTCGATTGTGACAAATTGTAGGATTGTATCCCATTTCTCGGATTAAATCTGTGGCGAATTGAATTGATTGGACATTATTTATAAAGGTGGACACCTGTCTATCTGAAGTCTGAGAATCTGAAGTCTATCTGAAAATGCAAGAGCAAAACGTAAGTCAAGAGTCAAACACTGCAGAGCAGAAAGACACAGGTCTGAGGAAATTACCAAATGGTTCACAAGAACTCAGCAAGAGACGTCTGGAACAAGCAGGAGGGATGATTCAAACTGAGCTTAGAAGTGAATGTTGTAGAATTCAAAGTGATTGAAATTCAAAGTTCATAAAGAGTGTGGTTTTAATCATTAGGAAATTATATTAAGGTATTAAGAAATGCTTGAAATGCTACAAATTAGTATAATTAGCATTATATGCATTGCTTTAATATATATAATAAATATAATATGAATATAAAAATAAATATATATATTAATAAATTATATGGACGGGGTGTATATTATTATGTGGTTATAGTTCAAATCTCTCAAATGATAATCACTTGTTAAAGCTGTTACCTAATTAGAATTGATTAGACATTATATCAGGGAACAGCAAGCTGTCATTGTGAACTTGTTCTTAACTTCAAACAAAATACGTACCAGTATATATTAATAAAATATTTGCAAAATGAATTGTGTAATGTTTCATCACAAATTATATCATTTAATTACAATTCAACAATTGTGTGTCGTCGTTTCAAATCAAATTCAAACTCATGAATTGAAGAAAAAAAAGCCAATTCTTACATTTAGAGGGGGGAAATGCAATCAATGCAAATGCAAGGGGAAATGCAATCAATTTGGGTCATTATCATTATCTTTGGTTATTAAAAATCGTACGTATTTATTCATTTTGTTTGTTCAAACCGTGAGTGAAATGAAATGTGCTGGATCTTGATGGACTGAATTCAGACGTTTTGTAAAGCTTTTCTGCTTGACGATTTCTCACTTTTCAACTTTCTAAAGAATGCGTTTGACTCTTTTTCTTTTGGCACATGGGCAGTTCTCAGGTCAGCAAGCCTGAGCAGACACACATGATGTGAGTGTTTGCACCCTGTGATCGCTGTCCTCCACAAACATGCCTCCATTTCTCTCGAGTCCCATGCACACATTCACAGCATGTTTTGTGTTGATGCATCTGGCATTCATTTGCAATAATGGCTCTTTTTGTGTTTTTGCAAGAGGTTCTTTGGCTGCCTTTTAGCATTCTTTTTCTCTGTATTATACTGTTAAGAACATCAGTTTATGGGATATTTTGTTTGAACAGTTTCTGTTTAGTGACATGCACCTCTACTCTTTAAAAGAGGACCTATTGTGCCCAAGTCTTGATTTTGTTTTTGTAGTCTGCGTTTCCCGAAACCATAGTTCCAATAAACATTCAAAGTTGAGTGATTGGAGCAACAGATCTCGACCTGTGGTTAGAAGCAGAGTTTCTTGTTTGACTTTATAAATCTGTATCTTCATCAAAATAAGCAATGGACATTCAGTACAATCTCTCTTTAAAACGGATTTAAACAGCCATTTTTTAAATGAGCCAATGATTGAATCTAGAAATACAGAAAAATGAGAATTAGTCCTCAGATTTCATGCCTGTAATTTGTATTAAAAAAAATTAGAATTAATTTGATTTCAAAAGGATTAATTAAAAGAAGTTTGAATCCACCAACCAACCAACCAACGTGCTTGAATGAGTTTGAAACAATACTGTTTCGGGAAACAGCCGTGACTTGCTAGTTGAACGATGCATCATTCTGTGGTTGTGAAGCAGTTACATCGTTGTTCGAGAAACACACCTCTGTTTAGTTCCCGTCTCTATGAAGCCACTCCTTCTGAAAGCACACTGTGCTCTGATTGGTCGGCTGGATCGGTGTGTTGTGATTGGTCGTGTTTGGGAAATGTCCCGCCCCTTCCCATAATCGCCAGTTTCAACACACGACTAACTTCCTCAAGTCACGTCCCTTTATTCTGCGCATGAATTATTATAATGAGGAATATTGTGAGTGTTTGTTCTCGGAAGAAACTCAAGACTCAATGGAGGCGTTTCAGGAGTTCAGAAACACTGACACTGATTTCCTGCTCAAACAGCAACATCACACACATTGAAGGAAGATGAAGATGAGGGGGAAAAGCACAATAGCTCCTCTTTTATTTTTATTTTTAATATGTTATCTTTAGTTGGTGTTTGGCATGTTATAAGTGTGATGTGAAACGTGTCCTTAATAGCAACAAATACCCAGCATGGTCTGTCATGCCATTTGTTTGTTTGACTCATTTTTGGTTTGTGATTTCAGGCCAGCCCTCGCTGAGCAACAGCCGTGATGTCAGCACCATGGACACACTCCCACTCAGCGACAACTTCAACAACAGTTACGTCCTGCGAGAGGACGACTACGAAGACCCTGCATTGAGCTGCCCGGCCGCTTGCGCCCTGCGCCTGGACGACGCCGCCTTGGAAAAGATGATCATCTCCGAGCTGGTTCACAACAACCTGAGGCCTCGCAGGCTGCCGCCAAACCAGACCGACTCCAAATGCCAACCGGGGTCCGACAGCCGCAGGGACCGAGACCTGGCTGCACAGGAGAGCTGCGACGGGGGTGTCGGCAACAGAGTTGACGTCATGGTTGCCGATGCCGACACCTCCGCACTGTCGCCATCCGCCAGCCACCAGCCGCTGGAGCTTCTTCTCCTCCACCCGAGCGACCGGGAGCCCCTCGAGGCTCCGCTTTTGCCCCAACGAACTCATTCGCTCCTCTATTGCGCTCAAAAGGAGTCTCAGCAGAAGGACATCAGAGAGCCAGAAGAAGATGAGCAAAGCGTGCAAGAGGAAGCCAACGTGCCCTCACCAAATAACAGGGACTCATTGTACACAAGCATGCCCAATCTCAGAGACTCTCAGTCGCCCTCGCCTTCTGAATCCCCGGATCTCGTCAGTGGACAGGAGGGCGGATCCCCTCGCTCGTCCGCTCAGAGTGAACTTGAGGAACACTGTTACAAGAGCTTGCCCGACCTGGGAGACGGGACTCCAGCGCTTTCCTACTATCAGATTAGCCGAGGCGGTGCTAGCGAGGGCTGTATTGGCTCCAGCGAAGCCACTAGCGATGGACAGATGCAGCTGATCACCAGCCTTTGAGCCAAGAATCTCAACTTTCATCCGTTTTCTTCTTTTGCCTCTTCTTCTGTCCGTTCAGCCACAAACGACAGGAGGAGAGGGACTAGTCGACGGCACAATGACTCTTTCTCACTAGTTTTTTAGTCACAGAACTGACGGTCTGGTCAAACTCGAGCAGAAAGTGTTTAGACTGGCATCATCTACATCTGCCAAAAGCTTTGTACAGTATACTGTAAAAAAAAAGAAAAAAAGAAGGAGAAAAACAAAAAAGAGAGAAAAGAAACATGGCAATGTCTGATTTTTTAAGGACTTTGAAAACTCTCCCAGTTGATCTTCTCTTCTTGGTAATACAGAATGAATTGAGAGAGAGAGAGAGAGACTGATACACAAAAAGATGAAAAGAATTAATATCCCAGACTCAGGCCTTATATTTTCTCTATTGCACAAATAACTGTTGTACGAATGACAAATAAAGAAAATATATTTTGCAGTACCAAGTGTAAAGAAAGACCCATAATCACCACATCTCCACTTGTGACTGATGTGCTCAGTTATGGATTTTACCATGAAAATTGTATTTTGCCAACGTATATGTACAAAAAGAAGCTTCCTTATTTTTTTAGCGTAACGGAAGCTGTATCTTGCACAGATTTGGACTGAATTGGATTAATGTGTAATTTCGTTTACTTAAAAAAAGAAGCTTTGACTTTGTCAGGGATCAGTAACATTCATATGTGTCAACGCAATGTCTTAAGAACACATCTCATTATTTGGCACTAAATAATTTATTATATGAAATATGGAAATAAAAGGCGTCGGAATGAAAGTGGGTGTGATGTAACACTGTTGATATTCAGTCTTTTCTAAGACCCCATTGCAGATGTACATTCAACTCTTGTTTGATATCGAATAAATGTGACAATTTTATCTTGTTTGCAGATGCATCATTCCTGTTCAGTGCGGCATTAAACTCGCATACGCATTTTGTTACAACTTAAGATTGACTGGTTACTTACAATATAAATGCATTTTTGCTAGTTGTGTATTATTTTTTCTAATCTATTAGCAAAGCAAAGTCAGCAGGAAACTTCATTCATCTGTGTTTAATGGCTGATGTTGTTTTGTAAAGTCGCAGTCAGAAAAAAGTTTTGCTGGAAAAAAGGTCCATCTCACACAGAAGTCACTTTAAACCAAATGGCTTTCAACCTTACGAATTCACGTTACGAAGGATCTGCATGGGGAAATTCCCAATCACACAGATTCCTATTGAAATGAGTGTATTTCGGCTGTGAAAGTTTGAAAACTTTAGAGATATTAAAAGTTCCAGAATGATGAATCACACATTTCTGCCACGGTTCATGCAAAATGACAGAAGTTAAGCTCAAAAGCTTAAACCCACAGAAACTCATCTCTTGCATTTTCCATATTTTGAAGACATTAGCCAGAGGGTGACGGTTACTACAAATTAAGAATTTATTTTCATCATGGACATAATTAACTAGTGAACTCTTTCTCCATCCGTGTTTTAAGTTGCAAGTGCCAGCATCTGATCATTTTCAGGAAACACCCGGAGTAATTTTGTTGTAAACAGTCAAAATATCAAGAAAACGTATTCTTACTTCATTAGTTTCTAAGCAATTGAATTTAAGTATGTTTTGTTTAAAAAAAAAAAACCTTGAGATCGATCATCAACACTGCATTTGTGAGTGATTTGAGATCTCGATCGCTCAACTGGAGCAGAACGCTGAACTTTAGATCGGGAGTCTTAAGTAATCCACTTCTGTTTTCTCAAACTCGTGCCAAATCCTCAACGCCTCCTGAAAATGCAGCCTCCAGAGGAGAACATGCAGTGCCAAATCTACTGATGTGACTGGCCTTCCCTGATGATTTACTGTCAGACTCTATCAGGGTGTGAAATCACTGCACAACTGAGCAAAAAGCTTTCAAACACAAGAACACAACCAGCATTATGTGCCACAACACATATGCCCTGGCCAGGTCCTACGGACTCGGACCTTTGACCCCAAGGCTAGCTCCTCTCGGACTGTCCCAGCCTCAAAGGCCTGCCGAGGGAATGACCATCTCTCCGTCAGCTCCTTTAAAAGAGAGGACAAGACTTCCTGTTTCTAGAACATTCAGCATGTAACTCAACCTCCTTCATATGGAAGGTTGTTGCTGCCACATTGCATGATATAAACTTGCAATTGTGAGTTATCAAGTGAGAATCGTGGGATTAAAATTGCAGAAACAAGCCTCCGTACTCAAAAAATAGTGTTACTTATTGAACACCTACTGAAATGTGTTTGATTTGAATGTTAGGCTACTTGGAAAAAAAATCAGCAAACAAAAGTACAATTTTATGGAGTTGCTAACGATCCAATTATTGAAACATCCACAATGCGCTTGTCCCGTTCGCACACAGTGTGGCCGAACTAACCGCAACAAACAATCCACCTGCGCGCACACTAACCAGATGAGGCGCGTAAAAGAGAGCCGTAAACAAGCAGACAGCAGCCGCACTCTTTTATCAGCATGTTTTTTAGACACAACACCAGGCTTAATGAAAGTTTTAAACACCTTCAAAAAGCTTTGCAGGGATTCTATGCATATATATTGCCTCATTCTTGCTCTGAAAAACAGCCCATCTCATCCTATTTCTATGTAATTATCACCCTTCAGGTGGAGCAGATGGCAAATTAACCGCTGGATGCAAAACTGCTGACAATGTTGCCGTCTTATCCGTTTTGCGTGATGACAGTGTTAGTGTTTTATGCACATCCTGATTACAAGAATTTTGACAGTGGGTGGTTGTTTTCAGGGACTTTAAGCATGGAAGGATTTCTGCAGGGTTTTTTCTGTGTTATAATCAAGCTCCATCTTGAAATTTGTTGTTTGCATAATGAAGGTTCATTAGTAGCACTTGTTATGTACTCCTTTTGTTTTATTTATCCGTTTGGGGGAAAAGATTTGTGAATTGAAAGAGTATTTACATTTATTAATGACCAAAAATGTGCAGTTATACAGGAGTGTGTTTTCTACTTGAGACCATCTGACCGTGGTCAATTAAAAGTGGATAAAAACAATGTTAAACACATTTATACTACACAGCTTCAGCTCCATGTCTCTTACACAGTGTCAGGATTGAGTTAACGGCTGAGGTGAGGAACAGGACACATGTTTACATTAGACAACGAACTCACACACTGCAAACACGAGGAGAATAAATAGGGAGCAAACAGAGCGAGCAATGAGAGAGGACAGGTGAAGAAAATGAACCAATAACACTGGTCAACAAAGAAATTGTTACTGACTTAAAAAGGCCCTAATGTGTAGTGTTTTGGTGTGCTGAAGATGAATTTAACCATGAAAAAAAATAATTGGCTCTCGTTTTGAAGATATTTCATATGTCAGCAGAGTGCTATATAAAGCCCAGTCGGGAAGGTGGAGCATTTAAAATACTTAAGACTTTGTGCGAGACAGTTTAAGCTAATGTTTCCTAAAACTGATATTCATTTATCATATTTTATCCACTTAGGTACACTACAGAACAGTAATGCCTCGAAAGTGCGATAATATTGTGTTATATTTGCTAATTTGATAAACAATTTTTGCTATATTTGTGGTGATGTGACATTTGCCAACCAGAAGAAAAGTATCACTTCTCAAGTGAAGAAGGCATATGATCTTTACTTTGGATGCAAGGTTGGTGACCAAGACAAGCCTTGGGCATGTACAACACAGCTTTCACAATGGTTGAATGGCAAAAGACCAGCAATGCCTTTTGCAGTCCCCATGGTGTGGAGAGAGCCAAGCAACCACATAAATGACTTCTGCTTGGTTCCCCCTCTTTCCGGTGGAATAACGAAGCAAAAGAAATTGAGCATAATCTACCCAAACATTCCATCTGCATTGAGACCAGTTCCCCATGGTGAGGGACTTCCTATTCCCGAACCGTGCGCTAGAATATTCTCTTGATTCATCTGATGAGGACAAAGGTGAGCCGACCTGTTCTTCTCCTGGTCCGTCAGCAAGCAGTGATCCAGATTTTCACTGTGGTGCATCATCAACCCCGCACAGAATAACACAGGAAGAACTAAATGACCTGGTTCGTGATTTGGACTTATCCAAGAACAAGGCAGAATTGCTAGGATCGAGACTCCAACAATGGAATCTTCTGGAAGAAGATATCACAATTACTTCATATCGAAAGCACCACCAGCATTTGGAGCCTTTCTTCAGACAAGAGAGTAATCTGGTCTTCTGTTCTGATATTGATGCCCTCATCAATGCCTTAAAAATCACTCCTGACCCATAAGAATGGAGACTATTTATAGACTCTTCGACATTGAGTTGGATGCGGATGAACTACATCAATACATAAATGAAATGCATAAACTTGGATGCTGGTGCAGTATCAGAAACTTGGATGCAACATGTCTCTAAAGATCCACTTTCTTTATTTTCATCTGGATTTCTTCCCTGACAACTGTGGAATGGTTAGTGATGAACACGGCGAACATTTTCATCAAGATATAGCTACAATGGAACAAAGATACCAGGGAAAATGGTCCACTACATTGCTGGACACTCCCCAAGGATGCTCCCGAACAGCTGTACAAGAGACAGGCGAAGAAACCTAAGAAGTAGTCAATGACTTGATTTTGTAGAGGTATAAACTGTGGACCCTATAAGTAATTACTATACTGTTTCGTGATGTAAACATTGTTGCAGATTACAAAAAAACTAGAGCCAATTTTGCAATTTGACTGTCATATTTATGTTGAACACATAGAAACTGGTAAGAAATGACTAATTTTATGTCAGTAACATGACTTTTGTGAAAATTTGTTGTCCAGTTATCAGATAACAAGACGGACGGGGTCAAGATCATAGACAGGGGAGCACATGGCGCAAGAACATACTATCGTGTTACAAAGTAACATCAAACTTCAGCCCTGATGAGGATTCCTGCACTGTAAATTCTAATAGCTTTCCTGACTCACATATACTTAGTTAACTTTACTCAGTAATATAAAATACATACTTCTTACTAGGTTTTGTTGAGTTACAGTCAATTGCAGGTTGAAAATAACAATTTACTTAATTGTTTGAGTACCGCTTACTTGAAACAAACAAGTAGCAACAAAGGATTCAATGACATTATTACACCACTGAGAGGCAGTAGTGCATTAAAGCGTGCCTAATGTGCAGAAAAAACGAAGAAGAAGAAGCGGCACTTGAAAGAGCATGCGCGATAGGATTTGAAGGTATCTCGGCGCCAATTTTGCAGATGTGGAAAGACGTTGACAGGCTGCCTACGTTTTTATCCAAAACTACAATCTCTGAAAAATCTCCTGTTGAGCTGAGATGTAATCAAATGTGTAAGACAGTGGAATTAGATTAGTTGATAGAAAAAAAGGAAACTAAGGCACTTGTTTAAAATTTTCAGCCCAATGGTTCTTGAGCAAGTTAAGAGGGTGCCAGTGTATTAATTTCTAATGGACATGTGTGCCAGAGACATTGTTCAACTTGTTTGTTCTATCAAGTTTGGTCTCTGCAAGTGTTATTGACTTAAAGATATTAAGTGTCAAGGTATGGCCTCAGAAAAAAACATTTACTTTTATATAGATTTTATATACATTGATTTAGATTGTTGTGCTGTAAAAGGTTTTTGTTTTAAACATTTTAAAAACCTAAAGTGACTATTTGCATTTGTTTTTACCCCAGTGCAAACTTGTTTACCATCCTTGTGTCAGTTGTTAAGAACACAAATACAATAAATTTTCCTTTAAAAATCATTGCCTTAAATGTATTTGTCCAGTTGTAAATGTTATCCTTGAAAAATTGTTTTTTTTAAGGCAATCGGTTTGCATGGTTTTAACAAGTAAACTGGATTGCCTTTGAAGTAAAGTAAACTCAGTAATTCCAAGTTGTATACAGAAAACATCACCTTAGCACATCTTGCATAAATAAGTTAGGAGTACTCACAAAGTGTATTTTACTTGAAATGATTTAGTTGTTTAAAATAGTAATTCTGAGTAGTCTATACTAAGACAAGTACATCTAAAGTAAACGATTAAGTATACGATACAAATTTGTTTTAAGTTACTGGAACTCTCTTGTAAGTGTACAATACTAGACAGGCACTTGTTAGTTCTACATACTATTCCTATTTCACCTTACTTGGTTTTTTCAAGGCAATCGGTTTGCATGTTTTTTTTAAGTAAGGTTTACTTATTGGATTTTACAGTGTGTGACGAGACGAGAGCGGTTCAAACAAGCAAGAATGGATTTTTTTACATTACCTCCAGAACAGATGGAGTTTTATCAGTTTTCCACATTTTGACTGTGGAATCGCAGTCATAGATACACGAAGATGCCTGTGACAGACAAACACACAGCTGTGAAAGACATTGGCTAGATCATATACATACATGGAGCCTGAACCTAAGGGGGGCCTGTTATGCAAAATTCACTTTTGCATGGTGTTTGAGCACCAATAAAACACAAATCTAACACACACATGCGGATTTCTTTCCCTTCCGTTTACATTAACACACATGACTGACTGTGTTTATGTGAACGCTTTGTGTGTTTGACAGTTTAAGCGCAGTAAGATGTGAAAGAGAGCAACGGGATGCTCGTGTGACATCCAGCTTTCTGTGCACGAGCTTACAAAACCATTTATCAGAAGTTTAGACTGATAAGACTTTAAAACACATGCAGGTCATAAACTTTCTTGATGATGAAGAACTGCAATGATAGAGATGATTATCAAAACCAAAAGGATGATTTAGTTTTTGGCAGAATATCTGAGGCACGAAGTGTAAAGGCTCCGCCCTCTTCTGGAAAAGGAGGCGGGGCACAGCAGCTCATTTGCATATGTTTTCCTTTCACTAAAATTGGCATTAGAACACTATGCCCACTATAAAATGGGCATTAGGTATATTTAATGATCTTTGGGGTATTTTGGGCTGAAGCTACACGAATAATTCTGGGGACGCTGAGACATTTACACATGGTTAAAAGGAGCATTGCATTTGAGTGTTTTGAATCTCCACAACCATAGGATTTAATAACCTGTTTCATAGGTTTTACAGTCTACATCTACCTGTCAGTGTGTCCTGTAGGAAAGAGTTTTGGGGAGATTGGTGGAGAAACATTGACCATTCAACACCACTACCTGATCTCTTCCAGCACCACTGTGCAGCAAGGATGGAGTGTGTTTATTTTAATGTCAGAGAGCAGCTTCAGCAGTATCCGAGGGAGATAACAGGAAGAAGAACAACTCTGGAGGTATCATTTAATATAGATGAGCTGCTGATTTTCAAAAGCAGCAGGAAACATCAATGACTGGACACCCAACAGAGTCTTTCCTGTGACACTGACACTTGATCCACTGATCTGGACTAATCAGAATTGTGATAAAGCAGCCCTCAGGATATTATGGGTACGATAATTGCAAATGACAGGTGTGGCAAGCAGGGCAGGGTTGAGAGCCGTGAGAGAACGGCTTCGTTTCTCAAAGAGGAGCTACGGAACATAAAAGCAGGAGTGATGACCAGCCCTGGACTTTTTACTCTGTGTTTTGTTTGTGTGCTGCAATTGTCCATTAGGGGCTGTGGCTTTTACTTTCATTTTGTGATTATTAAATTGTGTTGAACATTCGCCGGTTCCCACCTCCTTCTACCCAAAGTACCCTTCTGAAATGGCGTGACAGCAGGACAATGAGGCTGTTTCAATGTCCTCATTTTTGAGGCTCTCACTGATAATGATTTGCTATGTGCAACAAGCCTATATGTGAGATACAAAAAAAATAAAAATGATCCCAGTGAATAAGAAGAGACATCAATGTGTGAATGTCTGCCAGACAAATTACTGAAATTACACAAAAGCTGCTGTCACTCAGAGAGGTTATTCCAACCTTTTTTGCAAAGAAAACCAAGGCGTCTTGAAGACGTAGACAGAAGAAGGTCAGCCGAACTGTAGTGTTCTCTGGCAAGACTGCACTAAAGGGCATTCGGGGCCATGAGCTGCTTGACCGTTTCATAAAATTCAGTATTTGGACCTTCTTCTTTCCCCCATCTTGGCACTTGGCAGTGGCAGGACTGAGCTGACGGCTTACTTCACTGCGAGGACAAAACAGCTGAATGGAGATAACATTATTTCAGCTTGTCCCCAAAAGGGAGGACAGGGAACATTCAGAAAAATTACAAAGTGACAGGGAAAAGAGAAAAAAGTGTCCGTTGAGTGTCAAATGAGAAAATGCTGGAACAAAATGAAGATTTCCAAATCCATCAGTGTAAAATTATTATTGGTTTAACTAAGTTACCTGGTTGAATTTATTTGAGTTAATACAATGAAGGAGATGTTACTAAATAGTAATAAAAATGAATAAATAGAGGTTTAATAAATAGAAACTCAAAATACCATGTTCTCTGAACCACTTTAATTTGTTGATTTGACAAAAGTATGTCAATGTGATAACAAATCATGAAAATACTTTCAAATGACCTTCTAATCAGTTCTTGCTTTCTCTGGGAATTGAACTCTATTGGTTGAGCTACAGGAATGCTCAAACAGTCTAGATAAAGTGCTAAAAACAATCTCTCTCTTTTAAAGAAAAACTGCGAAGGACCTTTGGAAAAACAAAGCTTCAAATGTACCAAAGATTTCCAAAACCTCCCTCTGCAACGATCATACAGAGGACAGCTTCTGCTCTCTGGCGTTGGCTGGTGCGCAAACACTCACTGGACACTTTGGGAAATTGCAATCTGTTATTGCTACCTTCTTTAGGGAACAGTACATGTGCTCATCAGGAGGAAGAACCCTTTCGTCTTCAGTGCATCCAAAGAGAAGAGAAACAATATTGTACTGGTCTTTACTGGTTCGCTTTTACAGTAGGTCATGGCTTCCAATGTACAAACTTTTTAACAAGCAGAGACTGAACTCTAAAAACTCCCTGAACCTGTAGAAATTTTCCATAGCCTGTAAGTGCCAGTGTTTCCGTATTCAAAATTAGTTAGAAACTTGCTCATTTTGGCAGCCTTTGAAAGCATGTCTTCAGCAAACTTTCTGTCAGCCGATTGAATTTAAATTTGACTCCTGGTCTCCACTGAGCACGTCCTCCCCAACATCTTAAAGGTGAAGAATGCAGGCAAGTTTAAATACAATCTCTGATTAACTAACAAATGAGGTATAGAGTCGATTGGGGGAGTGATGAGGTTTGCACACAGGCGGTGGGTTGATTTCCTGCACCTGCACTCCTGGCCAGATGTTCAAATATCGAACTGCAAATCTACTCCCATAGGGATCATAGATGTCCAGACACTGAACCTGAACTGCACTGCCATGATTGTCTTAAGAGGGCTAGAGGCCACCCTTGCACCTGTAAAGAAGTGGCTCCACATCACTGCACATGTTGTGCTGTATGGCTGCGTTCAGACTTCAGACCAGTGTTGCCCATTGTTGTTTGCACATACATGACTCAGATCTGTTTTTCTCATGACAGTACGAACGACACAAACCACAAAGAATCTGATCTTTCTGATTTGGATTCGTGCCACTTCCATACGTGGTACTAAATCCGATTCAGGTCAGATGTTTTGCTGTGCGACCTCAGTCTGAAGAGTCACATCAGAATTCATGCAACGTTTCCGTCGCTCTAGATCAACATTCATTGCAGCCCTGCACTCATGGGAGTCACTTCAAAGATTTCACACACCCGACTTCATCAAGGCAGTTGTGAGAGGTAGTCAGTGAAGGACAGTGATGTGTCAGAACGGTGTCAGCTCTATATACAAGCAAAACATCATAAATGTTTAAAAACCGCTCTCTTTCTTCTCATATATCCGCTGGCTTCTGCAGCAGATCACGCTATAAATAAAAGCATCGCTTGCTTAAATGTCCTCTGTGTTTACTCCTGCAGGACCGATTCTTTCATTGCTGTTTTGTGCATGCAGGTCAGTTCAGGATCATGATGCTGTCCTCACTTAAACTAACAGTGTGAACAAAGAATCCGGATCGGAGCAAATAATCTGAACCGAGCACTCGCAGTGTGAACGCAGCCACTCTCTTATATGACACATTAGACCACGCTTTCATGACACTGTTACCGTTATGATCAAAAACTGCAGGACGTTAGCCAGAGAACTGGCTCCCCCAAGGTTTTTTCTCCATTCTGTTCTTCATTCATTCTGTCACTGATGGAGTTTTGGTTCTTGTCACTGTCGCCCCTGGGTTGCTCAGTTGGGGACACGTAACACTTAATATTCTTCAATAGCATTGAAAGATATGTTCTTCTAGAGCTGCTGTTCAGCCAAAACAAACTTTGTTGCATTGTTTTCCTGTGACCACTGTTAATCTGAAAACACTGGAAGAGAAAGAGAGCAGAATCTGGCGAAAGCAATGGAGAAAGTATTTTAAGTCATGCATCTCTTTGTGAAATGAAGTGTGTCATGGAAACCACCAGTGAGCCTCTACTGGCATCTAGTGGTTAGACTGGAAGTGCTGCTCTTTAATGAAAGCCCTTTTTCAAGTTTACAACCAATCATGCAAAATAACAAAACTACACTGAAATAATCTACTTTAGAACAAATTTCACCAGAAATGTCTAGTAAATTTTAATTTTTTAAATATATACTCCAATTCAATCTTTGTTTTGTGTACAAATACCAAAAAGTGTTTACCTTTCAAACACTATAAAGATGATGCACAGAATCATATCTCAGGATCCGTTTACCTTCACAGCCAGTCACAGTAATAATGAACAGATCTTTTGTGTTTTTGTGTTCTTCTTTTATTTTCTCTGGGAATGCTCACATGTCTAAGCTCAGTTTAAAGTGCCACTCACAGGTTAAGCCTATCGGGGGGATTTACTGTGCGTTTAAAACATTAATATAAAGTGAAAATAAAATGGTCCCGGGCTTGTGGAGCCCGGTTCATTAAATAAACACATCAAATCAAACACGCTATTCTGTGACATAAACCAATTCAACGACACATAAAAGAGGATAATTTGTTACCACCAGTAAACAAATAACTATGTATATTAGTGATGCATTGATATGAACATTTTCTGATACTGAGAACAGATTTATTGGCTGATAAATCTAAATTAAAATTTGTATATAATTTTTGAGAGAACAAAAGTCTCTCCATTAAAAGCCACGTCCCAGACACACACTTATTATGATGTTCTCGTTATCCTTTTATGCAGCGGATATGACAGACTTGCTCTGCACATGTTGATCTGAACTGCATTTTCCTTTTCAAAGAGATTTAAATCACATTTCAAGCAATTCAAACCCATCATGATGAAGAGCAGCTGAAGCGTCTCAGTGAAAGGAAATAAAACATCGATTTTAATAATTTGGACAAATGTACTTAATGGGCTGAAAATGTGAACATGTATCAGGGCTTTGAATTTGATGCGAGCTACCAGTGCAGAGATGAAGAGAGGAAAGACGTGTTTGATGAAGACCAGACAAGCTGCAGCTTCTGGATCAGTTGCAGGGGTTTGATTGCACTAGAAGGGAGTCCAGCCAGAAGAGCATTGCAATAATCAAGCCTAGAAATGACCATGGCCTGTACCAGAAGCTGATATATATATATATATACACAGTGGGTCCAGAAAGAATTCAGACCCCCTTACATTTTTCACTCTTTGTTATATTGCAGCCATTTGCTAAAATAATTTCATTTCATTTTTTTCCTCATTAATGTACACACAGCACCCCATATTGACAGAAAAACACAGAATTGTTGACATTTTTGCAGATTTACTAAAACAGAAAAACTGAAATATCTCATGATTCTAAGTATTCAGACCCTTTGCTCAGTATTTAATAGAAGCACCTTTTGCCATGAGTCTTTTTGGGAAAGATGCAACAAGTTTTTCACACCTGGATTTGGGGATCCTCTGCCATCCTTGCAGATCCTCTCCCGTTCTGTCAGGTTGGATGATAAACGTTGGTGGACAGCCATTTTTAGGTCTCTCCAGAGATGCTGAATTGGGTTCAACTCAAGCCTGTGGCTGGGCCGTTCAAGAACAGTCTCAGAGCTAATATTGGACTTGAATTGTTGTCAATATAATAATCATGCACTGTTTGGCTGTTGGCCAGAGGAGAACTGGTCCCCCGACTGAGCCTTGTTTCTCCCAAGGTTTTTCTCCATTCTGTTCTTTATTCATTCATTCCGTCTCCTGTTTTGGTTCCTTGCCGCTGTCGCCTATGAGTTGCTCAGTTGGGGAAACTTAACACTTAATATTCATCAATATTGTATTAATTCACCTGCTCTTTTAAGGCTGCTGTTCAGCCAAAACAAACTTTGTTTATATTGTTTTCCTGTGACCAATGTAAAGCTGCTTTGAGACAATCTGTTTTGTAAAAAGCGCTATATAAATAAAGGTGACTTGAGACTTTACACAGACTTTACACAGACACAGACTTTATCTGTGTGCTTCGGGTCATTGTCTTGTTCGAAGCTAAACCTTCGGCCCAGTCTGAGGTCCTGAGCACTCTGGAGAAGGTTTTCATCCAGCATATCCCTGTAATTGACCGCATTCATCTTTCCCTCGATTGTCGTCCTCTCCCTGCAACTGTGAAACACCCACAGCTGATGCTGCACCGCATGCTTCATTGCTGGGACTATATTGGACAGGTGATGAGCAGTGCCTGGTTTTCTCCACACATACCGCTTAGAATTAAGGTCAAAAAGTTCTGTCTTGGTCTCATCAGACCAGAGAATCTTATTTCACAGCAGCTTGTAGTCCTTCATGTGTTTTTTAGCAAACTCTGTGCGGGCTTTCATGTGTCTTGAAATGTGAGGAGAGGCTTCCGTCGGGACACTCTGTCATAAAGCCTCGACTGGTGGAGCTGCAGTGATGCTTGACTTTCTACAACTTTCTCCCATCTCCCGACTGCATCTCTGGAGATCAGCCACAGTGATCTTTGAGTTCTTCTTTACCTCTCTCACCAAGGCTCTTCTCTCCCGATAGCTCAGTTTGGCTGGACGGCCAGCTCTAGGAAGGGTTCTGGTCGAGCCACGTCTTTCATTTAAGGATTAAGGAGGTGCAGCAGAAAGTGCAGCAGAATATTTTTGTAACCTTGGCCAGATCTGTGCCTTGCCACAATTCTGCCTCTAAACTCTTCAGGTAGTTCCTTTGATCTCATGATTCAGCACCAGTTAAATATTAACTAATAATATAGTGTCACAGCAAAGGGTCTGAATACTTAGGACCATGAGATATTTCAGTTCCCTGTCAAGGGAACTCAACACTGCGTCGGAACGCATATGGGAACGCATTAGTGTAATTGTCTCTTGAAGCGCAATTGAAACCAGGTGTGCGAGTGCACGTAGCCGAGTGTGACGTCATGAGCCAGGAGTATAACTGCACGCAGCAGACTAGCAGCCTCAGCTTAGTGTCTTCAACAGCGCTCGAAGCTAACGTGTGTTTGAGTTGCTCTGCTGGCTGTAAGTTGATATATATTTCACTTACCTAAAAGGATGGCGGATTCACAGTCTTTCAAGCGTTGTGTCACTCCTTGCCCGCGTTTTATCACGGGTAAGGATACACACGCTCTCTGTGTATTTTGTTTGGGCGAAGCTCATGCACGCTCAGCGCTTGAGGGCACTGAGTGTGCAGAGTGTTTGCAGCTGCCGCTGCGCACTCTTCGCTCACGCCTGGCAGTCTTCGAGGGGACTGCTCAGGCTCGCGTTCCTCGTGGGTCTGGTCCCGCTGCAGCTGAGGCTCAGCGACGGCTGCACTCATGGGGATCGCAGCTGGATTTAGCAGCGGGGTCGGAGACGGGCGAGCCCTTTTCTCCTCCCTTACCTGCTGAATCCGCGCTCACTCAGGATTCGGAAGCGCACCATGCGGTGATTACTTCCGACCTGGGTGATGACGCTCTGCTGAACCTCTCTAGTTCCGAGGAATTAGAGGTGGATGTAGTCAGCATTGACGTGGATGAAGCTGAACCGCCATCAGCTTCACCCGCGTTTGAGGAGCTGCTTGAGGTTGTCACTCGGGCAACGGCAAGGCTCGGTCTCGAGTGGCCAGCTGAGCCCAGGGACGCTCGTCCTAAGAGTCGGTTAGACGAGCGTTACCTGCCTGCTCGAGTGCAACCTCAGCGTCGGGGTTTGCCGTTTTTCCCGGACCTCCACACCGAGGTGTCGAGGTCTTGGAAGCGGCCCGCCTCCCATAGGGTGCATAGCAGCGTTTCCGCTAACTATGCTACCATTATGGGAGCCAAAGAGCGCGGCTATGGGGCGATGCCTAGAGTGGAGGAGGCGCTGGCTAACTACCTCGCCCCCCATTCATCGCCGCCCCTTAAAACCCCGACGCTGCCCACCAAACCCCTCCGGGTTACTTCCACCATGGTGGGCAGAGCATACTCCGCGGCTGGTCAGGCTGCAGCGTGTTTGCACACGTCTTCACTGCTGCAGGCCTACCAGGCGGAGCTGCTCGCAGACCTCGATGAGGGCGGGGGAATCGGCCCTGAGGCAGTAGCCGAGCTGCGCAGGGCCACCGATCTTTCTCTGAGGGCTGCTAGGGAAACGGCCGGTTCTATCGGTCGCTCCATGGCAGCCCTGGTGGCCACTGAGAGACATCTCTGGCTCAACCTGACTTCCCTCAGAGAAAAGGATAAAAATGTTCTTATCGACGCTCCTCTTACGCCTCCTGGTCTCTTTGGCGACGCCGTCAAGATGGCCGTCGAGAGATTTCAGGAGGCTGCTAAACAGGAGGTAGCGTTCCGTAAGATTCTCCCCCGCCGCTCTCGGGCAGCTGGGCTTGCGAGCCAGCCGCAGCCCAGCAGCAGCTCCTCGCACCGCGCTGCTCAGCGACAGAGTGTGGCTTCTCGCCAGCCTCCCCACTCGGGTGGCGGCGCTGGTCGCCGCACTCAGCCGCAGCCCTCTGGCAAAAGGACAGATCTGAGGGCTGTCCTTCAGGCCAGGAAGGCTAAGAGCAAGAGGCCCTGACACACTCTGGTCGCGGCCTCGCAGCGCTGGTCCTCCTCGAGGGGTGGACCAGTGCACACCAAGCGCGGTGTACGGCTCGGGGTCTCGAGGGACCCGGGCCGTGCTCTACGCGGGCAGTCTTGTCCAGTCACGCTCCTCTCGGGCCGTGCTGGGCAGGTTGCCCCCTCTGAGGAGGGTCCTAGAGCATCCGCCCCGGCGGTCCTCTGGTTTCGGCCGGGGCCCCGGGGTGGCAAAATATTTATATCCAGAGGTCGGTCTCGAGAGACTGATACCCCTAGTAGATTTCCTGGCGGCGTGGCAGCGCCTCCCAGGTATCTCTCGATGGGTCCTGCGTACCGTATCAGAAGGATACGCTGTTCAATTCCGGGTTCATCCTCCCGGCTTCGCGGGTGTATTACCAACAGTGGTGAACCCCGAGCAGGCTCTGGTCATGGAACGAGAAGTAGACTCACTGCTGAGGAAAGAGGCCATAGAATATGTACCCCTCTCAGCCAGAGAATCAGGTTTCTACAGCCGGTACTTCATAGTTCCCAAGAAGGGTGGAGGCTTACGCCCTATCTTAGATCTTCGCACTCTGAACAGTTTTGTCAGGCGACTGAAATTCAGAATGTTAACTCTGAAGCAGATCGTAGCTCAAATCAGGTCCGAGGACTGGTTTGTCTCGATAGATCTCAAAGACGCGTATTTCCATGTCTCCATCCTTCCTCAGCATCGGAAGTTCCTCAGATTCGCCTTCGGGGGGAAGGCTTATCAGTATCGGGTTCTTCCGTTCGGCCTGGCTTTGTCTCCTCGCACTTTCACCAAGTGCGTGGATGCAGCTCTAGCTCCGCTCCGATCCCGAGGGATCCGGATCTTGAACTATATCGACGACTGGCTCATTTTGGCCCAGTCTCGAGGGTTGGCGGTTCGGCATCGAGATGTCGTTCTCGCACATATGAAGGAGCTCGGGCTGAGACTAAACGCCCAAAAGAGTGTACTCTGGCCGAGGCAGAGCACGACTTTCCTAGGCGTTGTATGGGATTCGGTGTCAATGTCGGCGCGGCTTTCCCCCGTGCGCATTACATCAATCCTATCGGCAGTCAACGACATAAAGCTAGGCCAGCTGGTCACTGTCAGACACTTCCAGAGAGTTCTGGGGCTCATGGCAGCAGCCTCCTGCGTGATACCGCTAGGTTTGCTTCACATGAGACGTCTGCAGTGGTGGCTCAAGACCAGGGGGTTTTCCCCGAGGGGGAACCCTTCCCGCCTGATCAAGGTCTCAAGGCGCTGCCTGCGAGCCTTGAGTCAGTGGAAGAATCCCTGGTTTCTTGCCCAAGGACCCGTACTGGGACCAGTCTGTCACCGCGTGACGCTGTCGACAGACGCCTCCCGCTCGGGTTGGGGGGCGGTCCTGAGGGACCGCTCAGCTCAAGGTTTATGGAACGAGGCCTGCCTCTCTCTGCATATCAATGCGTTGGAGATGTTGGCAGTTTGGAGGGCGCTTCAAGCCTTTCTCCCAGACCTCCGGGGCCACCATGTGTTAGTCCAGTCGGACAACATGGCGGTGGTATCCTACATAAACCATCAGGGGGGTCTCCGCTCCCTTCGGCTTTCCAAGCTGGCCGGGCGGATCCTCCTCTGGGCTCGGAACAAACTCTGCTCCCTACGGGCAGCTTATATTCCGGGATCCCAGAACACGGAAGCAGACTTCCTGTCGAGGCAGGGGCCGAGGCCCGGGGAATGGATGCTCCACACCGAGGTGATGGAGCAGATATGGGAGAAGTTCGGTCAAGCCCAAGTGGACCTCTTTGCGTCCCACGAGGCGACCCACTGCCCTCTGTGGTACTCCCTCTCTCCTCCAGCTCCGTTGGGACTGGACGCAATGCAACAGGAGTGGCCGAGGCTACCCCTGTATGCTTTTCCCCCAGTAGCTCTGCTCCCGGGGGTTCTAGAGAAAGTTCGCCAGGACAGGGTCCGTCTCACCTTAGTTGCCCCGCGGTGGCCGGGCAGGGTGTGGTTCTCGGACTTGGTGTCCCTCCTAGACGGCACTCCTTGGAGGATTCCCGTCAGAGTGGACCTTCTGTCTCAGGCACAGGGCAGGATCCTTCATCCTCGCCCGGAACTGTGGAATCTGTGGGTCTGGCCTCTGAGGGGGCCCGACTCATAGACTCGGGTCTCTCGACTGAGGTCGTTGAGACCATTCTCCACTCTAGAGCCCCATCCACGAGGAAACTCTACGCCAGGAAGTGGGCCTTCTTCACTTCCTGGTGCGGTAGCAAACCTGTAGACCCAGTGACCTGCCAGGTCGGTATCGTCCTGGAGTTCTTACAGGAGAGGTTCGCCGCCGGGCTGTCCCCCTCCACGCTTAAGGTGTACGTGGCTGCCATCGCGGCTTACCACGTGCCCCCGAGTGGTATACCCCTGGGTCGGGACCCCCTAGTAGTTCGTTTCCTCCGTGGCACTCTCAGGCTGAGGCCTGCGGTACGCTCCCGGGTTCCTTCCTGGGACCTGTCCCTGGTACTCCAGGCCTTGTCCCAGGAACCCTTTGAGCCGCTTGAGGACATCTCAGAGAAATTTCTCACTCTTAAAACGGTGTTCCTCCTAGCCATTTCCTCATTCAAGAGGGTTGGTGACCTTCAGGCCCTGTCAGTGGCCCCCTCCTGTCTGGAGTTTGCTCCTGGTCTGGCGAAAGCCTTTCTCTCTCCCAGACCAGGGTATGTTCCGAAGGTCCTCTCGAGCCCAGCTCGTCACATTGTACTGCAGGCCTTATGTCCTCCCCCCGTTGATGATCATGACCAGGAGTTCAAGAGCAAGGTCTGTCCAGTGCGAGCACTGGACGCCTACGTCCGCAGAGTGGCTTTATGGCGTAAGTCTGACCAACTCTTCGTATGCTTCGGGGCTCCTAAGGGAGCTCCAGCATCTAAACCTACTTTAAGCAGGTGGATAGTCGAGACTATCTCACTAGCTTATGAACTGGCGGGTCAGCAGTGTCCTCTGCATGTCCGCGCCCACTCTACCCGGAGCATGGCTACCTCTAAAGCTTTTTTCGCAGGGGCTCCCCTTGCCGATATTTGTGATGCGGCTGGCTGGTCCTCACCGCATACCTTTATTAGGTTCTACCAGTTAGACCTTAACCCCGCTTTGGGAACCTTGGCCCTTTCGTAGTGAGCTACGTTAGCTTGGCGTACTCCGTTCGCTGAGGCGGCGTGGGTATTCTCGTTCCCATATGCGTTCCGACGCAGTGTTGAGTTCCCTTGACAGGGAACGTCTCAGGTTACTTACGTAACCCTAGTTCCCTTAGAGGGAACGAGACACTGCGTCTCGTAGCCTCAGCTCCATCGCACGCCGGCTGTTTTCAGACACTAGTTAAGCTGAGGCTGCTAGTCTGCTGCGTGCAGTTATACTCCTGGCTCATGACGTCACACTCGGCTACGTGCACTCGCACACCTGGTTTCAATTGCGCTTCAAGAGACAATTACACTAATGCGTTCCCATATGCGTTCCGACGCAGTGTCTCGTTCCCTCTAAGGGAACTAGGGTTACGTAAGTAACCTGAGACGTTTTGTCTACGAAAAAAAATCCATAATTTTACGTGTATCCTGCCAAGATCAGCCGCCGCTTACGTGGACGTTATGTTTTTACCGAATTAAAACAGAGGCGCGCAAAAGCGCGTTCCCTTTCGAGAGCGGGAACTCCTCCCCTTCAGGTTAAACATATAAAATGTGTGATTTAGCCCGCAGGACTGGTGGGTTTTTTTCTCCCGTTTTTGCGTAAGGAAGACATTCCTAATGTCAAAACTTTTGCATCAATGTGTGAACAAACATTTTCAAGAATAAAATACATGAACAATTTGAGAACAAACTTGTCCGATGATAATCTCAGGTCACTGTTGATGTTAGGGAAATCAAATCTAAAGCCAGAAATGTCTGCTATTTTGGCATCCAGGAAACAATTTCACCATTCCCACTAATACAAGTGTCCACGTGTAGTGTATCAATGTGTTATTAAGTAATAACTGAATAAAATAATATTAAATAAATAATTAAAAACAACATGTTTTGATTCTTTTTTATTTGGACCTCGAGTGTGTAGTCGGCCCCCGAAATGCTGTTTGACAGTTAGTGCGGCCCTCGGGCTGAAAAGTTTGGAGACCCCTGCTCTAAGGGAACTAGGGTTACGTAAGTAACCTGAGACGTTTATCTTGTTTAATAAATACATTTTTTTAAAATCTGTGTTTTTCTGTCAAAATGTGGTGCTGTGTGCACATTAATGAAAAAAAAATTAATTAAATGATTTTAACAAATGGCTGCATTTTAACAAAGAGTGAAAAATGTAAAGTGGTCTGAATACTTTCCGTACCCACTATATATATATATATATACACGTGTGTGTGTGTGTCAAGTCAAGTTACCTTTACTTATATAAGGCTTTTTATAATACAGATTTCAAAAAGCAGCTTTACAGTGGTCACATGAAAACATTATAAACAAAGTTTGTTTGGCTGAACAGCAGCCTTAAAAGAGCAGGTGAATTAATACAATTGATGAATATTAAGTGTTAAGATTTGATTATTGATTGATTGATTGATTGATTGATTGATTGATAGTTTGATTATTATATGGATAATTAAAGTCTAATATTAAATCTAATTTGGTCCGATTGGAGCAAATTGGGTTCATGATCTACACAGGGGAGGGTTTAGTAGAGGCACGGTCTCCGCAGACACTTCAGGGCAGTGCTGTGCTCGTGTCCAGGTCCTTCATCTGATCTGGATACGGCCTGGATCCAGCTGACCACGGTAACCTCGGGATAAACAGAGAATAATATCAGCGTAGATGCCATTCTTCTTCTGGTGTATCGAGTACATCAGATGTTATGGGAATGTTCTCGGTTCCGGCTGACCTAAATTATGCAGCCTAAAAATCATTTTACATGATTTGGATTAAAAATGTATGTATAATGTGTTATGTGTATGCCAGGTTGAAGAGATGTGTTTTTAGTCTAGATTTAAACTGACAGAGTGTGTCTGCTTCCTGAACTGTTTTCAAACTGTTCCTGAGTTTAGGAGCTAAATAGGAAGAAGATCGACCACCAGCAGTTGACTTTGTTATTCTAGGTATTATAAGCTGGTCAGTTTTTTGGGATTGCAACAGACGTGAAGGTCTATAATGTGTTAAGAGATCGTTCAAGTACTGGGGAGCTAAACCATTTAATGCTTTGTAAGTCATTAGCAAGATTTTAAAATGTATTCGGTGATTAATAGGAAGCCAGTGCAGGTTTGACAGAACTGGGCTAATATGCTCATACTTCCTGGTTCTAGTAAGAACTCAAGCTGCTGCATTTTGTTTATTAAGCGTGCAGGGCAACCACCTAGTAGAGCATTACAATAATCTAGCCTTGAACTCATGAACGCATTAACTAACTTTTCCGCATTTGTTTTTGAGAGAATGTCGCAATTTAGATATATTTTTAAGATGGAATAATGCCGTTTTACAGATGCTAGAGACGTGGCTTTCAAATGAAAGATTGTTATCAAAGAGCACACTCAGGTTTCTAACTGACGACGAAGAATTGACAGAACAGCCATCGAGTGTTAGACAGTAGTCTAGATTATTATGTGCTGAACTTTTTGGTTTAATAATTAGAGTCTCAGTTTTTTCAGAATTAAGCAGTAGAAAGTTATTAGTCATCCAATTTTTTATATCAGTTATGCATTCTGTTAATTTAGTGAATTGGTACGTTTCATCAGGATGAGAAGAAATATAGAGCTGAGTATCATCAATGTAACAGTGAAAGCTAATGCCATGCTTCCTAATAACTGCTTCCAGGAAGCATGTACAGGGTGAAAAGCAATGGTCCTAGTTCTGAACCTTGAGGAACTCCATACTGAATCCGTGATCGATATGACATCTCCTAATTTACTGCTACAAACTGATAATGGTCAGATAAGTATGATTTGAACAAGGCTAATGCAACTCCACTAATGCCAACATAGTTTTCAAGTCTATTTAGAAGGATTTGTGGTCGATTGTATCAAATGCAGCACTAAGGTCCAGTAACATTAACAGAGAGATACAACCACGATCGGATGATAAGAGTAAATCATTTGTAACTCTAATGAGAGCAGTCTCAGTACTATGATATGGTCTAAATCCTGACTGGAAATCCTTGTAGATGCTGTTTCTTTCTAGAAAGGAACATAGTTGTGAAGATATTGCCTTTTCTAGAATTTTTGACAAAAAAAGGTAGATTTGATATCGGCCTGTAATTAACTAATTCAGTAGGATCAAGTTGTGGTTTTTTAATAAGCGGTTTAATTACGGCAAGCTTAAAGATTTTTGGTACGTATCCTAATGACAAAGATTAATTAACAATATTAAGAAGAGGATCTATGATTTCTGGAAGCATCTTTCAGTAGCTTAGTTGGTATTGGGTCTGGCATACATGTTGTTGATTTTGATGATTTAACGAGTTTAAGTCAAGTCAAGTAAAGTCACCTTTACTTATATAGCGCTTTTCACAATACAGACTGTTTCAAAGCAGCTTTACAGTGGTCACATGAAAACATTATAAACAAAGTTTGTTTGGCTGAACGGCAGCCTTAAAAGAGCAGGCGAATTACCGTAATACAATTGATGAATATTAAGTGTTAAGTTTTGATTATTGATTGATTGATAGATAGATTGTCTAAACTTGGTGGTTTAGACAATTCTTCCTCCCCAATAGCAATGAAGGAGTGGAATTTTTCTTCAGGGACACTAAAATTTACTTTATTTTGTGATATTGTAGTAGATGGTTGCATGGTTATACCTTTCTCTCTAATGTTATGAATTTTGCAAGTAAAGAAGTCCATGAAGTCATTACTGCTGTGCTGTTTTAAAGCATCTGGGGATCAAAATGATCAGGAAGATTATTTATAAAGATATATTTTGTGTTAGGAGTGATAGTTCTACTATATTTATAACAGGGAGTCAGTTTTTCGACTTTGGTTAAGGGTAATCTACACGCAACTAAGTAATGATCTGAGATGTCATCGCTCTGCTGCAGAATTTGAACAGTATCAACATTGATCCCATGCGACAATATTAGAACTAAAGTATGATTACGAGAATGAGTGGGTCCTGATACATGTTGTGTAACTGCAATAGAGTTTAAAATGTCTCTAAATGCCAATCCCAATGCGTCTTTTTCATTATCTACATGGATATTAAAATCACCGACAATTATGACTTTATCTGCAGACATTACTAAGTCTGAGAGGAAATCAGCAAAATCTTTGATAAAGTCTGTATGGTGCCCTGGTGGCCTGTATAGAATAGCCAGCACAAAAGTTAAACAGGACTTATTACTTGCACTAGATAATTTTACATTAAGGACCATCACTTCAAAAGAATTACATTTCAAATTAGACCTTTGAGCAGTACTGATCGTGTTACTATAAATTACAGCAACACCTCCTCCTTTACCTTTCAGACGAGGCTCATGTTTATAACAGTAATCTTGAGGGGTGGACTCATTTAAAGTAATGTAATCGTCTGGTTTTAGCCAGGTTTCTGTCAAACACAGAAGTTTATGATCTGTAAACATATCATTTACAATAAGTGCTTTTGAGGAAAGGGATTGTATATTCAGTAACCCAAGCTTTATCATTTGTTCATTTGTGTTATATCCGTTCTTAGTTGTTTGTAAATCAATTAAATTTTTACCCTTAAACGGTTTTGAGAGTTTTTTGTATTTTCTAATTCGGGGAACAGACACAGTCTCTATAGGATGATATCTAGGAGAAAGAGTCTCTATGTGTTGTAATTTATCTGACCTCTGCGACGTGAGACAGCTAGCAGACGGTCGGTTTAGCCAGTTTGTCTGCTTCCTGACCTGGACCCCAAATAGTCAAGGTTTAGCTCTAAGACCATGTGCCAAATTACTAGAGAGAAGAGCGGCACCATCCCAGGTGGGATGAATACCATCTCTTTTCAACAGGTCAGGTCTGCCCCAAAAACTTTTCCAATTATCTATGAACCCTATGTTATTCTGCGGGCACCACTTAGACATCCAGCCATTGAGTGAGAATAATCTGTTAAGCATCTCATCACTCCTGCGCCTAGGAAGATGGCCAGAGCAAATTACAGTGCCTGACATCGTACTTGCTTGTTCACACACCTCTTTAATATTAGTTTTAGTGATCTCCTACTGGCAAAGTCGGACATCATTAGCGCCGACGTGAAAAACAATAATAATAATCTAATTATTAATAATAATATCTTAGAATATTTACGATTAGCCTTAGTCAGCACTTTTAAATTTGCTTTGACATCAGGCGCTCTGGCTCCCGGCAAACACGTGACTATGGTGGCTGGAGTGTGCGTGTGTATATACAGTGGAATACGGTTATGTCGACGGCCTCAGGGGTTGCAAAAAAGCGTTGAGATAACCGAGGATCGAGATAACCAACAGCCAATATGCCTATTTATTTGATGAAGCGATCGGCATGATATAAAAATGTACATACACGGTATATGTTTGCTAACAACAAAAGGCGTATGTGCACCAACCAACAGTAGAGATTTACTAGTATACAATAAAAAACACCTTAGACCAGGTGTGGGCAAACTTTTTGTCTCGCGGGCCACATTGGTTTCTAAAATTTGACAAAGGGGCCGAGCCAGAATAGAAGGATAGTGTGTTTGTGTGAACTAATATAAATGAAATGTAAAAACCATTACATGAAAAGATTTGGCCTTTAACATGCACCAAAACATCAGGGCTCAACATAAATTGTTTTCCAAATGTGTTAATTTAAAAACATAAATAAACTCCCATTCAGTTTCAGTGAGAACAGTGTTGTTGAGCTCCTTTATTTGCAAGTGCATCAAATTCTGGAGTTAGTTTTGTTGTGGCGATTCTTAGGACAGATCCGAACTCCATCCCTTCACATAACCTCTGAAACCTTACGTGTTAACCCCGCAATGCAGCTCTGTCTAACAGACAGTATAAATAACATAAGTATGAAAAAATTCAAAATCATGACTGGACACTGCCCAGCTACTGTAGCACGACCACAACGGTTATTTTCATGTCCTGATTCCTACTCAAAAGCAACATAGGTTAGGATAGTAACCGGAGACGTTCCCTTCCGATTGCGGGATTTCAATCCCTGTAGGAGGGATGCAGATCAGCTGAAAACATGGGGAATCATACACCAATCACAGCGAAGAGGCACACAGCTCAACCAAAGGTGAGCCAGCGGCGGCTTCCCGCACATGCACGATTCATTTGCAGCTTGAGGAGTGAACATCTCCTGCTCTGCCTGCATCTGCTCCAGCTGCAGCGCGAGGACTGGGCCACCTATGAGTGCTTTGGGATGGGGATGCGGCCCACAGCAGCACTTGCTGCTCCTTGAGAAGAGTAAGAACGATATGTGCTTTCACTTCAGAGAGTCTCCATTAACTCCAGATAAAGTCGTTAGATTTGTCGCTAGTCGCTTTTTTGAAAATTTGTGCTAGAATGCTCTGAAAAAAGCAAAGGTGCTAAGTTGGCAACACTGACCGCGATCACCGTGAAACGCGAAGTCAGCGCATGCGCTGTGAGATAACCATGTGAAGTGGCGAATTTGTCCCTCTTTTGTGCTCGAGATATTAGATTTCGGCGACGTAAAAGAATCGACATAACCCACAAGAAAATACTAAGACAAATAGGGTATTTGGCGGTTCCACTTCAAAAACGTCGACATAATAGGATTGGCGAGTTAACCGGGAGTCTGTATATATACAGTGGAGTTTGGTTATGTCGACGGCCTCGAGGGTTGCAAAAAAGCATCGAGATAACCGTTTAGCGAGATAACCAACACCCAATATGGTGATTTATTTGATGAAGCGATCAGCATGCTATGAAAATTTACATACACTGTATATGTTTGCTAACAACAAAAGGCATATGTGCACCAACTAACAGCAGAGATTGTACCTCTTTTTGTTTTGAGATTGCTACTTTATGTTTATGTTGGGAATATACCTTTAAGGCGGTGTTTGTAGTTCTGTGTGCACGAGGAGAGTGTTTTTGAGTGAGGAGAGAGATGGTCGCTCTACCGCTGAGTGTTATATAGCATAATCTACTGTTTCTATTTTCCTTATTTTGTTTGTGATGTTTGCCAGAGTGTTTTCTTTTTCCTGGTTTGTACTTGCGCTCTTTACATGTTTGAGAAGAGTGTGAAACCCATCTATAAACCTCGTCATCTGGGCAGTCGTCAACCATTCTGACAGCCGGTGCAAGATTTACCAGTATAAAATAAAAACCACCTTCGATTCTCAATACAAACCTTTAATCATATTCTCCAACATTGCAAACACAATTTCGCTCACAGCATAAAGTCACATAAACACATTCGCTCATAACAGTAATTTCGCTCTGACACAGTTCTGATAGTATTGCACACGCGGTTACAATGCTTTCTTTAAAGTCTAATGCCTTGTTGAATTTTGCCTTTTTAACGGTCTGCTTGAAAACAAATGCTTCTAAGCTTCTATCAGTAACAACGTCTTTGTCGATGTCAATGTAATCTGCGTTGTGTAATTTCGTAATCACTCTTGAACACCAGCATTCATCCCATGAAAATGTAATTTATTGGATCGCAGGACTAACTCAAATAAGTTTGAGGATGAAATGAAAACAGTGCGTGCAGCAATACACGACGCGCTGTGAAAGAAAGAGAGTAAAGAAAATAATTTCAAAGAAGAAAAATAATCAACAAAGCATTGTGTATATTACAAAAGTGCTCGAGGTCACAATTATATAACATGAAATCATCAATTACACAACATACAGCCCTTATGACATGCGTCCTACCGCTGTAAAATCACAATCTGACAAAATGGCTTGCGGCATGCGCAGTGAACTAGGTACGATAATGAGTCACGAGTTAACCATGTGAAGTGACGAATTTGTCCCTCTTTCGTGCTCGAGATACCAGAATTTGGTGAAGTAAGAGAATCGACATAACCGATGAGAAAATACTAAGACAAATAGGGAGTTTGGTGATTCCACTTCAAAAACGTCTACATAATAGTATTGGCGAGTTAACCGTGACTCGAGATAAGTGAACTCCACTGTATATATATAGTGTATTCATTTAGTATAAGCGTAAAACCTGTGGGAATTAGTACAATTATGTGCAATGCAAGCACTATTTAGTAGCTTTCCTGTGTCTCAAACAGTTGAATGTGGCGCTTGCAACATTAAGGTCATGGGTTCGATTCCCAGGGAAAGCAAGAACTGATTAGACTGTCAATGTGTTTCTTGAATGTGATGAAATTTGCTTTGGATGAATGTAAATGTAAACACACCTTTGTGATTGTCTAAGAAGTAACTACTTATATTACTGCTTCCTTTCAACTTCATCTTTTCAATTTCTGCCAAAAGTTACTCCAGTTGAGTATCATCATCCTCCTCCTCCTCCTCCTCCTCCTCCTCCTCATCATCATCATCAAAATCCTCCTCCTGCTCATGTTCATCGTTATCTTCATCATCTTCATCCTTTTTATCCTCCTCGTTACTGTATTCAGTCCAGCAGGTGTCAGTGTGTGAGCTCTTTGTGCTCAAGTCGCCATGTCTTCAGCAGAGGAAGACTCGGCTTAGTTACTGTGAAGAAGAAGAAGAAAAGGAGCGCTGTGAGAAGTCAAGAGAGACTCGGCGATCCCCGTGGCTGCCATCTGCGGCGAGGAAGGAGAAGACCCGTTATCCCGCTGTCCCGCTCGAGTTCAGGGAAGAGCCGCCCGTGTGTCCCGCACGATGGGAAACGCAGCCACCGCCAAGAAAGGCAATGAACTGGAGAGCGGTAAGAGGAGGAGCGTCCGATCCGCCCGTGGTGCCCGCGCTTCCCCCGGCGTTTGTTTACCCCTGCAGGGATAAAGCTAGTCATGAGAGACGAGCCTTTCCCAAGCCGTCTTCGCCGGGAAACAGAGCTCATCCTGCCGCCCCGACGCGTTTCTACCCGCTTCTCCCAGAAAACACACGCCGAGTTTCATCCGAGGCCTAAGGCGCTCATTCTGCCACACGGGTGCAAGTGCTTACATAAACGGGACGTTTAACACGGGAGAGGGGCTTGTGTTTAGGGAGGCTAATAAGCTGTATGCTAGGAGAGAGAGGGAGGCCCAGGCCTGTATCAGCAGAAACACTCGCGCTAACGCCAGTTCTTATCGTTCACACATGCTTTCTGGATCTGCAGTTGAAGTTAGATAATGAAACGAGCAGCTGATGTAGTTGAAGTGCAGAACAGATCAGGCCGGGCCTGCTAACAGCTGTCTCCAGCCTCCAGTAAGACTTTAAGTTCATTAAACGCCTGTTGTACCTGCTGAACACATAATGGACTCTTGGGAAACTCAAACTAAAGCGTCTAGTGGTGTTTGTCAATGCATGGGGTGATGAGTGACCATGGCCTGATGTTATAGCTTTTAATGTTCAAAACTTTAATTGTATGATTCTGTAAACAAGCCTGGCTGGTTAAAACAACCGGTAATAGAAAGGTGATCAAAAATCCTGCTGATAAAAAAAACAGTGAACACCAATCTAAACAGTTTAAAGTTGGTTTAAAAAAAAGAAAGAAATGTAAAATGACCTTGATGGTCTTAGCTGAACACCAGCCTGAGAGACCAGCTCAAACTGGCTTAAAACCAGTTTGGGAAGCCGGCTAAAACCGTCTCAATGCCAGCCTGAGAGACTGGCTCAAACCGGCTGAACACCAGCCTGGGAAACCAGTTCGAACCAGCTTAACGCCAGCCTGGGAAACCGGCTCAACGCCAGCCTGAGAGACCAGCTCAAACCGGCTTAACGCCAGTTTGGGAAGCCGGCTCAATGCCAGCCTGGGAAACCGGCTCAAACCGGCTGAACGCCAGCCTGGGAAACCGGCTCAAACCGGCTGAACGCCAGCCTGGGAAACCGGCTCAAACCGGCTGAACGCCAGCCTGGGAAACCGGCTCAAACCGGCTGAACGCCAGCCTGGGAAACCGGCTCAAAACGGCTGAACGCCAGCTTTGGAAATTGCCTGAACTCCAGACTGGGAAACTGGTTCAAACAGGCTTAGACCAACTAAAACCTGGTGAATGGCAGCATGGGAATCCAGCCAAAATTGGCTGAACGGCAGCCACATTGATCTGAGCACATACATGGAGCACATGAAATATGGTAAACCGAAGTGCACGTACTTGAGGCGGGAAAACAAACCTCATCGGTTATTGCGATCAAAGATCAAATGTTCTTGTGTGTGATTTGAGTATCTGATATTTGAAAGCAATTTTTGGAAGGTGGAAAAGTTACATGGATTTGGAAGCAGCCGTGCAGCCGAGTTGCTCTCAAAGACTTGTAATCTTGGTAATATGAGAGCCTTCCAAGCCTAAGCGCAGTTGGCTTTGCTCAGTGACGTTGTCATCTTCAGAGGATAAGAGTGATTAGTAGATTTGAAAGGCTTGATACAATCAACTGCAATCAACACTATTACACATCCTTACCCTGAATGCACTGCTCAGTGCTCTGTCCCAAAGTGATATGATATTTTTGCTGTATCGCAAAAGGGTACATGAAGAAAAATTTGTTGCATTTAGAATCCTGTGAAACGGGACACTTCTCTTTTGTTCAGACAGCTGCAGGTTTACTCACGGATCAATACACTGTTATTCTTAACTCTTTGCTTTCCATAACTGACTGTATTTACTCAATAAGATGGGCATTTTGGCATAAATGTGTGTGTATTTGACCGTTTACGTGCAATAAACCTTAAAAAAAAGAAGTGCTTTTGGTTTGAGAGGATGCTTTGTTTTGTGCACTTTTTTTGTGCACGCTTTTAGTATAGTGTGAAACCTGTGGGAATTGGTACAATTATGTGCAATACAAGCACTATTACCAGGGAAAGCAAAAACTGATTAGAATGTCAATGTGTTTCTTGAATTCAGTGCAAGTAACTTTGGATAAAAGCGCCTGATAAATGCATGCATGTAAGTGTTAACCGAAGTGAGAACATGCGGCTGGTTTCGATGTATGGAAAAGGAGGATTTCAGTTTCGGTACATAACAATATTTGGCGCTGTTAACTTTAGACGTAACTCAAACTCCTAAATTAAATGGCACCTATGTATTGCTTTGAAATACGTTGGCGTGTCAGCAGTAAGTGACCATATTGCTGTCACACTGCAGACACGATACAGTCAAAGAAATGTTTAATGATGCTCAACTAAATTTGATTTTTTTTTTTTTTCAATATATTTCTACTGGAACAAACAGAACAGAACAAGACCCGATTTATTGTCAATAGTTATAAATCAACAGTTCGTTTTGTTATTACATTTCCAGTTAACTCTGTTTATCCTTCATAACATGAAGGTTGTTGGACCATCTCTAATTCAGTTTTTCTGCACAACCTTATTGCCATGGGTTCGTATTGAATCCTGTTCCAGTCTCTCATCTTCACCTATAAGACAGTGGTTTGTTCCAGGCCGTCACATACTTGTGGAGCAAGAACAGACCATAAAAGGCCGTGACAGCGAGACTTGTATAGTCTCTCCCGGCAGAGAGTGTCCGTGTGAAAATAAGCACGCGTGTGGGACAGATCGCCTGATTATTCATAAACCTTTGACTCAATGTTTGCTTTGTCACATCTAATCCATGTCTTGCTTATGTGATTGTCTGACAGAAATCTTTCTTTTGTATCTCTCCTTGTTTTTCTCTCTTTTTCTCTGTCTGATTCTTCATCATCCCATCCATGTGGGTCAATGTTCCTGAAAATCCGTGGTGATCTGTAGAGACTTTTGGTACGATCCCGATTGCATTGGGTTGCCGCAGTGACGGACAAACGTTTGCATGAATCCTCTCGCCATTGTAAGAAAAGCCTCAGTGAATTTGGGCTTTCTGATCATTTCTCCGTCACTGCGGTCAACTGAAGTCTGCTGTGTGTGTGTTTTCTGTGGGAAATCACACTGTGTTCATGAACATGTGCATGCTTCACCTTCTCCACTGATGCTTCACATCCCTTGTGAGATTTGTGCCTGCTTTCCATGTCTAGAAAGTAGAACTAGTTGCCTTGTTGTTTTTTTTGACGACCTTAATATGAATATCTTTAAATGTGGGTTGTTTGGTTGCAGCTTCAGTGCTTGATTACACTCTTTTTCTTTTTTCCAAAGTCAAAGAGTTTCTAGCCAAAGCCAAAGAAGATTTCTTGAGAAAATGGGAATCGCCACCACAGGTGAGTTTCTATCATTTGATCTTTTTATTGTTTTGTACGGATGCTCTCTTGTTTCAGAACTAAATTAAAACATATATATATATATATATATATATATTGGTTATAATAAGGTGCTAAATGTATACATTTAAATTGTTTTTACACACTTAAAGCATTATTTTATGGCATATTGAATAACACGTCATGTAGCAAGTCATCGTTTTTTTCTTCACTAGTTTTTAAAATTATTTTATATGAAATTTTAAAATAGCCTGTTTTGCTGCTGAAATATTAAGAATGGAAAAATCGTAAGATCTTAAAATGAATTATTCATGGATGACACTTCACGTCAAGATTTATAAATCAATTTGAATCAGTCTTCATTTTGATAAACTTAGATTGATTCTTAATTTCCAAAATTGGTCTTTTTTCTTAAATCTTTTCTTTTTTTAATTTTAGACTTCATTGTAATGGTTAAATTAGATTTTATTAATCCAAATCATGTGTAACGAATTGAAATCATAAATCACAAATAATTTAACTGCAATTTATTCAAGTTTAAACGCTTAGTTTGAAATGCACGCTTTCATCTAAAGCACGTGATCCAGTTAATTTGGGTTTTTATGAATGGATTCTGTCCGTTTCCGTTATTCTCTGTTGATACGTGAACAAAACTTCGGTAAACATTATTTGTTTGGTAAACCTGCGATATAGCGTCGGTAATTACCTACTAGCACCAGCAGGGGGAAACCTCCGCTATAACGTCGGTAATTAGACGGCACCCACTACCATACCGGAAATTGAAATCATTTAAATCCACAATGGCAGGGAGACCACGAGCGTTAACGACTATTGTACCAACTAACGGAACTAGTCATGCATTGTTGCCGTCATATCTGCAAGAATTTGCCTATCGTAACCAGTTTCGGCGCACAAACATGTTTCCGATCTTCCCGAGTATGCTTGTGGATAGTTATCCGTGAATGGTGCTTTTAATAAACTTGAAACCGTGTTAACAACAGCTTTGTTTGGTCTCTTTTCATGTTATTAAAGCTGTTTTGGGTCTATTTTAATGTTATTAATTACCGACGCTATAGCGGAGGTTTCCCCCTGTTGGTGCTAGTAGGTAATTACCGACGCTATATCGCAGGTTTACCATTTGTCGCACATCGGTGTCCAGTAATCGCAATACGTTTTGTGCATTACTTAAATCATTTGAGCTCTTTAGTTTGAACCTGTAATATTATAATAATGATAGGGTTCCCTGTATTGTGTACAGCATTGGTTGTTGTGTATCCAGATGATTCAAGAGTGTGTGAATCAGAATCGAAATGATTGGTCAGTTTCCAGCCCTAGAATTTATCCTTAAAACAACTGGCAAAGCTGAATTCAAGACAAACAGTCTGAAAAGAAGTCTTTTATGAATTTGAAATGAACAGAAACACTAAAATATATTTTTTGCTGTCTATGTACTTGTATTCTTCAGTATATGTACAGTAATAACTTGAGATACGAGCATCCCGACATAAAAGTATTCTGAGATACGAGCAAGCATTCGAGCATTTTTTTGCTTTGAGATACGAGTAAATATTTGAGATACGAGCAGCTTCCAGACGCCGACTTGAAGCCCACGCCGCTTCAGTCCTTCACTTCACGTGTTCTCGTGCATTCCGCCATTAGCCGCTACTGTATCGTCTGTCTCAAAGGCAAGAATTAAAACCACATTTTATTTTATATCACAGGAATCTTTTTATACTATATTTTTGTGTGTGTGTGTCTCTATAGCAATTAAAAACATGTTTTTTCCATTGTTATTAGCAGTAATAAGGGAGTTTTTTTTAGAGGACCGAAATGGATAATTTTTTTTTCTGTTATTTATTATGGAATTCGAGTTACGAGCTCGTCCTGGAACGGATTATGCTCGTATCTCAAGGCATTACTGTATTAGTTTCTTGTATGGCACTATTGTAGGGGAGTTTGTTTGTTGTCCCTATAGAGCACAACTGGCTTAGATGACTTTGACCGGCTGAAGACGCTGGGCACAGGATCCTTCGGGAGAGTTATGCTGGTCAAACACAAGGCATCTGATCAGTTCTACGCCATGAAGGTTCTGGATAAACAAAAGGTCGGTAGCCAGAAGTACTGTGCGTTCATGGTTTCTCTGTCACCATTAAAAATGGCATTTATTGAACCGTTCTTTAAGAAGAAAGGCTCATCGTCTTCCTCCTTCACAGTCTAGTGATGTTCAGCCAATCAGAAGCGAGTATCCATGCTCTAAATAAACACAGTGTGCATGATGAAGAACTCTTGTTTTGTGTGTTTTGCCAGGTGGTGAAGTTGAAACAAGTGGAGCATACGTTAAACGAGAAGAGAATATTACAAGCAGTTTCCTTCCCGTTCCTCGTCCGATTGGAATATGCCTTCAAGGTACAGCATTTCGTTGTGTGTGTGTGTGGAGATGCACTGATCGCAGCCCGTTCAGCAGACGGTATCAGGCACCTTTCAGAGGAATTAATAGTTTCCATACGGCCAATATAGGAAAAGTGGGTTAACGCATTAAAATAAAGTTTCATTGGTTAACATGAGCTAAGAAGCAGCAATACAGCTACAGCATTTATTAATCGTAGTGCGTTTCGACCTTTACTCGTATATCTTAATGTTCATCAACAAACCATGAACAACCATTGTTTTTATTAGCTATCAATAACACTGATGAATAAATGCTCATTGCTAGTTAATGCATGAGCTAATGTTAACAAATGAAACCTGGTAGTAAAGTGTTACACCTTGTTTACTAAAAGTTCTCCAACATTATAGAGCCTTTATTTAGTTTATTCTGTTTATATATTTAAATTAGAACTTGTACTGTGATTGTACATCAACGACAATCTGAATATAGCTTCAACGTAATCAGTAATGAGGAACAAAAATACATCTGCAACAGCATCTGATGCATCAACAACACACGACTGTTTACATGATCAAACATCAGGGAATTGACTTTTTTTCCCACCACAGAATTGTAAAGAGAATAAAAGTGATAGCCATGATATAATCAATACTTTATTATTTTAGTATGACAGAAATTTAAGCTTTGCCTAAAAATAAACCAAAAGATAATGTAATGTAAAAAATGTAATGATGACCTCGTGGTCTTGTGTGTCTCTCTGTTGTAATGTGGCTTTATTCTCACAGGACAACTCTAATTTGTATATGGTGATGGAGTATGTGCCGGGAGGAGAGATGTTCTCGCATCTCAGAAGAATCGGCAGGTTCAGGTGAGTTTGAGCTGACAGATCGGGGTAAACTCCTGCGTCCAAGCAATTATTGGATATGATTGTGTGGGATTGTAAACTTGATATAAAGTGTTACTAGTGTCCATAAAAATAAAACGTTCAGTGTTCATTCAGTTAAATATAATGATTCTGGATATTTTGTAACGGAGCCCCTAAAGGCACAGGATGGACATTAATATGATGTGGTAGTTTTAATCATAAGATGACTATTGTGAAGCATTAATAAGTGCAGTTACAAATAATATTACATGCATGTTTATTGGAAATTTAAAGTCCCCCGTAGTCCATAATTGGATCCCTCAAAACTGATCTTTGATCCCCAAACATTGACATTTAAACCAAAAAATGATTTAAATTAAAATGTATCTCTACACCATTTAGTATATGTACCTTCATGAATATGCTAATGAGCCCCGCCTCCTCTCCCTTACGGCGGATCAGAGATCCACTCGCTCAACTTTACCGTAGTAAACGCTGCATAGTGATCTCCATCTTTACAACGTCAAACGGTGACAGATGTGGTTAGCCTTCTGCTTGACTACATAATCAGAAATAATGTTCCTGTTCATCATCTCAGTGTGCCGTCTGACAATCAGCATCCTTAGAAACACTCTGGACATTATGAACTGTCAGTGGAGAAAGTCATACAGTTCATCACGACATCGGAGTATTTGTCATACACCAGCTATGTTGCTAATATTCCCCATTTTTCACATCAACAGAAAAATAGCCTGCCTTTTCTTTAGAGTCCTCTGCTTCAGTGCTCATAGTTAATGATATGCGAAAGCCTGTCGACACACTGACGTTATTGGTTACTTGGCAGTCAAACTTCTACTTTATTCTATTGAACTCTTGTTAAATGTACCACTGTTCTTTTATAGTGTGAAGACTATGGAAACCTATTTTCACCACATAAGAAAAAAAATTGCATATGGAAACTCGGAATTGACATCCTTAAGTTGAAATTATGACTTGCGAGTACATTGATACGATACAGAAAACTTTAGTCGTAGTTTTACTAATGATAAAATTATAAAAGCTTCAAACCTCTGGCCAATGTCACGGTTATAGATGGGTGCACCAAAACATGGTATTGAACTGATGCGATCGCTCGATCAAACTCGAGTTCTGTTGCAGCTTTTAGATGTGAAGGGGTTGATTTGAGACTGAGGAGGAGTGTGCATCATAGCCATGGTCCTCACTTTGTGGATCCATCTATAACATGATATCGGCCAGAGGTTTAAAGTTGTTGTTCAATGAAAGCTGCCACCGCAGCAACGTCATTTTCGTTCTTTCTGCGCTAAAGCTTGTTCTTGCTCAAAATCGTTTCAAGAGTGCGTTTACTCAGTGCTATGTCATGCAAAAATGTCATCATTAGTAAATCCTGTGTCGTTTGGATCAATGTGCTTGCAATTTCCACTTTTTATCTCATAATTTCAAATTGAGTATGTCATAATTTCGAGTCTTCATGCGCAGTTTTTTTTTCTTATGTGCCGTAAATGGGCTTTCATAAAAGACAAACAAATGCATTAATCCAGTCACAATTTGAAGAGATTTGAATTTGAAGGTTTTTGTTTTTCATGAGACTGACCTTTTCCCTATACAGTGGAGTTCACTTATCTTGAGTCATGGTTAACTCGCCAATACTATTAGGTAGACGATTTTGAAGTGGAACCGCCAAACTCCCTATTTGTCTCAGTATTTTCTTGTGGGTTATGTCGATTCCTTAATGTCGCCGAAATCTAGTATCTCGAGCATAAATGAGAGACAAATTATATACTTCGCATGGGTATTTCGTGATTCATGAGGGTACCTAGTTCACTGAGTTTGCGTTGCAGGTGGAGCGCGCGCTCACTTCAATGACAGTTCACTCACGTTGATCTGAGGGATAACACACTGCAGGTCTGTCTTTGATCCAGAAAGAAAAAAACGTAGACTGGCTGAGCACAAAGATGTCGACGATGCAGTGTTTCAGTGGTTCACAAATACACGAGCAACGAACCTTCCCGTCAATGGTCCCTTGCTGATGGAGAAGAAAGACATTCTTGCTGCAAAGCTTGGACACTCTGACTTTAAAGCAAATCCGGGGTGGTTGAATCGTTTCAAAAAGAGGCACAACATTGTCTCCAAAGTGATTTGTGGAGAGAGCGTTGCGGTTAAACGGGAGCGAGTGGATTCGTGGCTTGAGACTCAAATGCGCAGTTCTGGATGAGACTGAACATTTCAGCTGATCGCTTCATCAAACAAATCGCGGCAACACTGTTGTGTAAAAAGACACCAAAACACGAGCATCTATATTCTCATTTAATCTCATTTACATTATGTACATTTTCACTTTTCTTTCTTGAGGGTTGTTATCTTTGGGCTCTGATATCTGACAGCTGGCTGCGCTTCCACTATCACTCTGACAGCTGCGCTGATAGGCTGTCTGACCTGTTAATCATGAAAAAAAATGTGATTGGCTGTGCTGCCATGAGGGCGGGCTCTTCTCTTAAAGGGACGAACGCAGTGCAGAGAGGAGAGGAGAGAGGGAGAGACTGCTTTTTCTTTCTTTTTGTTCTGATTCTGACTTGTGTTTGTTTTCTTATTGTGTGAATTTCGCGCACAAGCACTGTGTACGGATTATTTGCATCTGAGGGTTATATGTGGGGAAATCGGTAATATAGTATATGGGTTGTATGTTAATATATGTAATATGTGATGTATGGGTTATCTCGATGATTTTCCCCGACGCCGTCGACATAACCGAACTCCACTGTATTAGGAAGAGGATGTTTGTTTGCTTTTGTTTGTTTCACACATTTTGGTTTTCCTACATCCCCTAAGCTTTTTGTAAAAAATTATGCTCATCTCATTAAAAATAACATTATATTTGGATCACATTTAGAGAAAAAGTGTGAAGCACTTGAAATTTCCAAAGGTTGTTTGAACACAATTAACCAACAGGTTATAGAAGGCTTTACAGTCCACAAATAACCAACATTCACCATGGATTTCATGTAGAAACGCTCAATGTAACCATGGAATTATGGCAGAAATAGTCAAATGATTTTTTAACACTGTTGATCTCAGTCAGTCAGTAATGATCAATAGTGTTAAAAAATTGACTATTTCGTTATTTTTTTTATTCGCAGTCTGGAGGAAAAATTATATGTAATTTACTTTGTAAAACCTCTATTGTCCCTATTTTAAGTATTTGTCGTTTACACCTGTCTCGAACAACCTTTCGTGTTTGGTTTGCATGTCCTGCTGCCCTGTCTCGTCTCTGACTCGTGGCTGTGATTCCTCTGACCGACAGTGAACCGCACGCACGGTTTTACGCTGCACAGATCGTCCTGACCTTCGAGTACCTGCACTCACTAGACCTCATCTACAGAGACCTGAAACCTGAGAACCTGCTCATCGACCAGCATGGATACATACAGGTAACGCTCTACTCTGCGTACGTCTGGACTTGGGCACCTGTGCTTTTTAACGGTTCTATAGAGAGTCCTTCTCAGTGTGGGCTGGTGAAATGAGCAAACCCTTTAATAGTAGCATGTAGATCCTCTTTTAGCAACAAAAACTTACTCCAATGGTTTCCTGGTGCTACTTGGAGGACTTTTGAGCACTTTTAGACCCACAAATCTGTGTTTATAACTGATTCCAGGCTCGATATTTAGCCTAAAAATAAGATGCCAGGAAAACGTGTCGTCGTCGTCTTTGACATTCTTGGTTGGTTTATGTTTTGAACATTGACTGTTGCATCATCCAGATGTTATCCTCTGTGAAATATGTTTGTAGACACCTGAGTGAGTTCCTCCTCTAAGGATTTCTCTGCTCCGAACCCTCTGTTTCTCATTGTCGGGAACAGGTTTTGGTGTTGGTAATAATCATTGTGTATTTTTGGCAAAAAGTTGTGCTTCTTCCTCAACCGTCTCAGAACGTTTTCCCAGAAGAGTTGTGGATCGTCCAGGTGGTGTTGGCCAAATCTCAGTGTTTTTCTGCCGTTGAACACGCAAACAGAGTTTTCCAGAGGTCTTTTGCTTTTTATCCCAGGGTTCTCTCTCACTTTCAGCGATCTGTGCCGGATGGCTTGTTACTGTGGATTGATGATATGTGTGAGCATACTTTTGCATATTTACTTAAATGACACAGCAGCACAGCTAAGTGTCTTGAATATGTTTGTTTTATTGAAAGTGTTTAGCTGTTGAGACGAGCCTTCATAGCAGTTGTTTGAGTTCAGCTGGTGACGTTTGAAAGGGCTGTTTGCAAAATATGCTGTATTTTTGCAATTCCACTAAGCAAAGATGGTTCAGAGAGAGGCTGTTATTATGGGATGTCATCTTTCCACTGCATGGATATTTCCATAACATGAGCGGACTGGAATGAAGAACGTGATCGGTGTGATTATTCAAAATGCTAGCAAGCGCTGCTTTGTTTTTGGGTTTGTACACCTGCAGTCCTAGTTTCACTTTCCCTGTTTGAAGGATTGCTGATATAGACATGCTTTCATCGCCGCTGGTTCTGTGGCGTCGGCTTGGTGTGTAACTTCACAAAACCCATGTGTGCTGAAATTTGAATGTGCCAGGCTGTATTTGAATATCTGCATGTTATTTTTTTTCTTGTAAAAGATTACATATGCTAAACTGTTGTGCCCCGCACAGGTAACAGACTTTGGATTTGCAAAGAGAGTAAAAGGCAGAACCTGGACGTTATGTGGGACTCCGGAGTACTTGGCGCCGGAGATCATCCTCAGCAAGGTCTTCCTCTTTCTTTTTAATTTTGCTTTTTCATTCACTTCAGTCCAGGTTTCCCACAGAGCAAATCACTGATCTGTTGTTCAAATATAGGGATACAACAAGGCTGTGGACTGGTGGGCCCTCGGGGTTCTCATTTATGAGATGGCAGCTGGATATCCCCCATTTTTTGCAGACCAACCCATTCAGATCTACGAGAAAATCGTGTCTGGAAAGGTATTGGCCTTGTGTTTCTACGGCTGAACAGTTTGATTTGGACATGCACTGATTTTGTGTTTTGTAGGTCCGATTCCCCTCGCACTTCAGCTCCGATCTGAAGGATCTGTTGAGGAATCTGCTCCAGGTGGATCTCACCAAGCGCTACGGCAACCTAAGGAATGGTGTGAATGATATAAAAAACCATAAGTGGTTTGCCACAACGGATTGGATAGCCATCTATGAGAGAAAGGTATGATGCTTAGTCATCCGTTATGTATTTAAGTCTTAGTTTAAACACCACTGTATTGAGTGTTGCTTTCGTTTGTTTGTTTGTTCATTTAATTTCTGATGCCGCTTTAGAAAGAAGTCGCCAATTTATACCAGAGACTGAAGTCGAGGCTTTTTAATGTCCTTGAAAGAAAAACATTAGTCTAATGCACATTTTAATGAAGATTCACGGGAATAAATGACACTTTACTATATATTCACATAGAAAATAGCTGTTTTACATTGATATAATGTTACACTGTTTTACTGTATTTATCATCTAATAAATTCAGCTTTAATCACAGGAATAAATGACACTTTACTATATATTCACATAGAAAACAGCTGTTTTACACTGATATAATATTACACTGTTTTACTGTATCTAATAAATTCAGCTTTAATCGCAGGAATAAATGACACTTTACTATATATTCACATAGAAAACAGCTGTTTTACACTGATATAATATTACACTGTTTTACTGTATCATCTAATAAATTCAGCTTTAATCGCAGGAATAAATTACACTTTACTATATATTCACATAGAAAACAGCTGTTTTACACTCATATAATATTACACTGTCTTACTGTATCATCTAATAAATTCAGCTTTAATCGCAGGAATAAATTACACTTTACTATATATTCACATAGAAAACAGCTGTTTTACACTGATATAATATTACACTGTTTTACTGTATCTAATAAATTCAGCTTTAATCGCAGGAATAAATTACACTTTACTATATATTCACATAGAAAACAGCTGTTTTACACTGATATAATATTACACTGTTTTACTGTATCTAATAAATTCAGCTTTAATCGCAGGAATAAATGACACTTTACTATATATTCACATAGAAAACAGCTGTTTTACACTGATATAATATTACACTGTTTTACTGTATCTAATAAATTCAGCTTTAATCACAGGAATAAATGACACTTTACTATATATTCACATAGAAAACAGCTGTTTTACACTGATATAATATTACACTGTTTTACTGTATCTAATAAATTCAGCTTTAATCGCAGGAATAAATTACACTTTACTATATATTCACATAGAAAACAGCTGTTTTACACTGATATAATATTACACTGTTTTACTGTATTTATCATCTAATAAATTCAGCTTTAATCACAGGAATAAATGATACTTTACTATATATTCACATAGAAAACAGCTGTTTTACACTGATATAATATTACACTGTTTTACTGTATTTATCATCTAATAAATTCAGCTTTAATCACAGGAATAAATGATACTTTACTATATATTCACATAGAAAACAGCTGTTTTACACTGATATAATATTACATTGTTTTACTGTATCATCTAATAAATTCAGCTTTAATCGCAGGAATAAATTACACTTTACTATATATTCACATAGAAAACAGCTGTTTTACACTGATATAATATTACACTGTTTTACTGTATCTAATAAATTCAGCTTTAATCGCAGGAATAAATTACACTTTACTATATATTCACATAGAAAACAGCTGTTTTACACTGATATAATATTACACTGTTTTACTGTATCTAATAAATTCAGCTTTAATCGCAGGAATAAATTACACTTTACTATATATTCACATAGAAAACAGCTGTTTTACACTGATATAATATTACACTGTTTTACTGTATCTAATAAATTCAGCTTTAATCACAGGAATAAATGACACTTTACTATATATTCACATAGAAAACAGCTGTTTTACACTGATATAATATTACACTGTTTTACTGTATTTATCATCTAATAAATTCAGCTTTAATCACAGGAATAAATGATACTTTACTATATATTCACATAGAAAACAGCTGTTTTACACTGATATAATATTACACTGTTTTACTGTATTTATCATCTAATAAATTCAGCTTTAATCACAGGAATAAATGACACTTTACTATATAATCACATAGAAAACAGCTGTTTTACACTCATATAATATTACACTGTTTTACTGTATCTAATAAATTCAGCTTTAATCGCAGGAATAAATTACACTTTACTATATATTCACATAGAAAACAGCTGTTTTACACTGATATAATATTACACTGTTTTACTGTATCTAATAAATTCAGCTTTAATCGCAGGAATAAATTACACTTTACTATATATTCACATAGAAAACAGCTGTTTTACACTCATATAATATTACACTGTTTTACTGTATCATCTAATAAATTCAGCTTTAATCGCAGGAATAAATTACACTTTACTATATATTCACATAGAAAACAGCTGTTTTACACTGATATAATATTACACTGTTTTACTGTATCATCTAATAAATTCAGCTTTAATCGCAGGAATAAATTACACTTTACTATATATTCACATAGAAAACAGCTGTTTTACACTGATATAATATTACACTGTTTTACTGTATCTAATAAATTCAGCTTTAATCGCAGGAATAAATTACACTTTACTATATATTCACATAGAAAACAGCTGTTTTACACTGATATAATATTACACTGTTTTACTGTATTGATCATCTAATAAATTCAGCTTTAATCGCAGGAATAAATGACACTACTATATATTCACATAGAAAACTGCTATTTTACACTGATATAATATTACACTGTTTGATGAGCAGACTCCAAAATAAACATAAAAGAATTGTAATAATTCCAAACTTTTGACCAGTGTGGTTGGAGACTTAAAATGTTGTTACTACACTGTTGATATGTCCCATGTGTGTTTGTCCGGGGGGGATAGAGTGATCTGTGTTTTACAGTCGACTAACACATGACATCCAATCACACTAGGTGGAGGCGCCGTTCATCCCAAAGTGCAGAGGTCCCGGAGACACCAGCAATTTTGACGACTATGAGGAGGAAGACATTCGTGTTTCTCTCACAGAAAAATGTGCAAAGGAATTCTCAGAGTTTTAGTTACGGACACATCAAAGCTAAGCGTATGCATATATATATACACAAATGTACATCTTTATATGCGTGTATATATATGTGTGTGTGTGCGCGCATCACACGACACGTCAGATAAGGGTATCTTTGCACTCTAAAGACATGGGATGAGCAGAGAGCACATCATCCTTCCTTTCCTCCTTCCTTTATTCCATCCCTCCCTCTGGCGTTAGAGGTCACAGGTCACCAGGGTTCTCATGCTCGTACCCGCCACACACTGGCACACCTCTCACTCGTTTCCCACTCCTTAAACACCCTCAGCTGTTTGACATTGTGTTCCCCGTTTGAACGATGCTTTAGTACAACATTTGAAATGCGGGCGCGTGGGAGGAAAAAAGGCCAATTCAGCATTGTTACTCTTTCTTCACGGCAGCGGCTCACAGTGTTGTGATCGCAAAGCTAAACGTTGCCTGGTACCTATTGGCATTTTTGGTGTTACATGTCGTTTTTGTTTGATTTTTACCTTAGACCAAAACAACTGACAGCTGTTTTTTGTTTGTTACTCGTGCATATCTGTTTTTCTTTTATTCCGACCACCTTGTGTGTTGAAAGCATGACCAAACCATCGTGTGAATGGATCTGGATGTCACAGAAGGAGTGCGTTACAGGGATCTTGATCGCAGCGTTACAGTCAAGCTCCCGTCTCATGCATACACTGACGGATGTTGTTAGCAATATGAAATAGATCTTATTTTACCACTTCATTATGCAAAGGTTTTACTGTAAAACGTAAGATCGAGCCGGTTCACTTTGATCATTTTAACAGTGCTGTTTATTATCTGATGTTTAAAGTGAAGAGGATCAGCCTCAGTCCTGATGTGAAACCCCTCTGTTAATCCTGAAGGGATTGGGTTGGGATCTGATTCCATCATCACAGTGAGGCACTTATCAGTCACTCATCACTTTCTTATGCTCACCGTTTTTAATTTGTTAACGTTGAAGCTGTTTTGCAAAGTTCTCTCTTCGCTGAAGATTGTAAAACTGCCAAAACTCCATGTTCTTTCTTCCATTGTTGCTGTTGTTCTTCCTTTTTTTTTTTCTCTCCTTCTGACCGAATGTAGTGTTGAAACTTCTAGGTATGCATATTGTTTGAAAAGTTTGAATTTTGAGGTACATTCTCACAGACGTATACTAAGAAACTGATTATGTTACAAAGACCGAGAGAGAGAAATCCGAGGTTAGTGAGCCTCTTCTCCTTTGTATCACATATAATCCAGTTATTGTTCAGCTCATACTACGTATATGCATTATTTCTTATAAATGTTTTTATTTATACACATATTAGAGAGATGCTAATAAATTTTATTTTTAAGATTGCTTGTTCTTTTCAATGTGTGTAAATGTGTTCTCATTTTTTCTGAAGAACAGTTTTCTGAAGAGGCACTGATTCGTCACCAGCTAAATTCATATATTTTAATACATGTTTGCATGTAATCGAAAGGGAAGCCAGCCGTGTGTTTGGCCAGTTCTGGCCTAAAGCCTGTTGAAGCTGGAGAGTCCAGTTCCTCCATTGACCCTAAAGTACTCCGATTAAATGCAACATGCAGAGATTGCTTTTCTTCACATATAAGCATTGATCAATGCGCGCACGTGTGTGTGTGTGTGTGAAGGCAGCAGGTCAAACATGCTTGAGAATCATCATTCTTCATTTGGTGTGAATTAAAGCATATAATGCATGTCATCAGAGATATTCACAGCACTGAATGCGCTGGAGGTGGAGATGTGGGCTAGTGTTATTACTCTGGTTTTGACAACTCACTCCAAACTGCATTACTGGAGAGATAACTAGGAGTTCATGTGACGGGAAGTTAACCTTGGGCAACTGTAATTCTATATCCGGCAGCTGTTCTACACTGCTGCTTGGTTATTTGTTACCATAGAAAAATCTAATATTTCACGGTTACCTTAGCAGGTGGAAATTCATTTTTTATATTACACACACACACACACACACACACACACACACACATATATATATATATATATATAACCAATTGGAAATCTGAGGGGGATGGACATGTAAATGAGGGGGGCAAGGCCCACCCAGGCCCCCTCATGGCTACGCCACTGGTTTGAGGGTCTATGTGTCTAAATAATGAGTTTAAGGTGACAAACCCCTGCTCTTTTGGTTTCTTGCTAGATTCTTAGCATTAGATTAGGTTAGAGTGCTTGCTCTAAACTTTTGCTCTGTTTGTCAGCGCTGTGAAATTAAACTTAAAACATCTCAACACAGCCAGCTACACTCAGGCAATGGCCCTCCATGAAGCTTAACAGCAAACAGACGAGTCTGCAGTTAACGTCAAATACCGCCTAAATTAATAAAAGACTCAATATATGGTGTAAGAGTTCTTATATTTTGTCTTTATAACACAACAGAGCCTGAAAATGTAATATTCATTTTATAAAAGCATTCAGTAAGGTGTTCTCAATTTTGTATTTTTGCTTTATTTTACCAATGCAAATAGTTACAAAGTAGAAAAGTTCTGTTTCGTTGTTTAATGATTTCCAACTTTTGAGTGGGAATCTGCTGTCAAAGATTCAATGCGTTAAGTCAGTAGACACATTCGTCTTTCAGAAATTAATCCAGTTTGAACAAATCAGTTGAATTGATGATTCTGTGATTCACATATTACAGTAGTTGCTGCCAACTACTGGCGTTTAGTTTAGTACTGGTTTTAGTTTAATAGTATTATCTTCATAAATATAATTTCAAAATGTTATATTTACATAGGTAATTGTAAAAGGATTTTTCAATTAATTGGTACAACAGCCCTATAGTGTATGGTTTTAAATAGTGTAATTAGTGGCTATTTGCAAAGAGTGCAGTTTGATCATCCTCTTTCTATGGCTCACTCTCAAGAGTGTTTAGCCATTTCGGGGATATTGTAAGGAATTTAGCTGTCCGGGTAGAGTTGGGAAGAAAATTCCATCCCATTCTAATGTTCAGGGAAATTATTTTGTAATGTCACCACAAGGTGGCGCTCACTCTCTGTCCACAGGCTTAGAAGGAGCAGAGGTAACCATTGTTCTGTACAAAGCATCAAGCATCAACTTGATGCGACCAGAGAGATAAAGATAGATGTGATGTGGGCTCTATGTGCCATTTCATTTGTACAGATTTGATATTGCACGTGCTGGACGTTCAACCAGAGATGTGTTTTACAGTGATTAGCTGTGCACAGGAACCGGATCTTCCTGATGTTGTACAATGCAAACCTGCATGACTGCTCGCACTGCAGTGTGCTCTTAGGAGCCTCAAGGTTTCTGGCTGATATGTGTGAAATCATTGTTGACAGTAGAGCACAATTTTACCAAACAGGTAGGATTGTTGCAATTTTGTTTTCTTTAGGTCAGGTTGGGGTATGTATATGTATTTGTTGGAGGCAAATACTACACAATGCTAAGCGAACACATCCAGCACACAACCAAATGCAGGCTAGTCCAGGCAATTGTGTTTCCTAAGTTAACACACGGATGTGAGGGTTTGACTCCGGAAAAAATGAGGTGTTGGAGAAGGCTCTTAAGAAATACCATGGACAGCGAGGGTTAGCAACAGAGACGTTGTGAAGCACATCAAACCTGAGTTTTGTCACTTCAGGGAAAAATTACCAAACTGCAGCTCGTCTACTGTAGTCAAATGATGTGAACAGCTTAATTGGAAAATTCAATGATAGTTGGCACTGTTCGTTTAACAAGCAAAAAGAGGCCGCCAAAAAACCCTGTGTTGGCTCAACACCAAAAAGTGACACATGCCTAGACATTGAACAGATGAAAGAGAGAGCAGGAGACCGGAAAGCATGGCAAGAGACCCCCATAGAATAGGCAAGAGTCAGATAACCTGAATCATCATCATTAATGCCAACGCTGGAAAAGCAGACACGCTACCAACCGAAACTAAATAACCTGATCACTGAAAGGAAGGAGTTTACAGAATTTAAATGATTTTCCCTGATCTGCATCCCGAACAATGGATGAGTCATTTTCAGCAAAACAGCAGTGCGGTTAGAGATGCCTTACATGATGAGAGGAATGCGGCTTGGGACTTGCCTTGTGAGCAACCATGAGTTTAGTAGGTGAACTCAATTACAACCCAAGTCAAGAAAAGGTGGGACAATAATGCAATAAAATCAAGAATCTGTGATTTGTTCATTCTCTTTCACACACACACACACACACATACATATACGGGCACATACCATGTGATATTTCAGTTTTAAATCTGCAAAAACTTCAACAATTCTGTGTTTTTTCTGTCAATATGGGGTGTTGTGTGTACATTAATGAGGGAAAAAAATTAACTTGATTTTAGCAAATGACTCCAATATAACAAAGAGTGAAACATTTTAGGGGGTCTGAATACTTTCCGTACCCACTGCATTTAAAATGTTTATTTATTTTAATTTTGATGATTATAACTGACAACTAAGGAAAATCCCTTACTCAGTATCTCAGAAAATTAGAATATTGTGAAAAGGTTCAATATTGAAGACACTGGTGCCACACTCTAATCAGTTAATTAACTCAAAACACCTGCAAAGGCCTTTAGTCTCTCAGTCTAGTTCTGTAGGCTACACAATAATGGCGAAGACTGTTGACTTGACAGTTGTCCAAAAGACAACCATTGCACAAGGAGGCCAAGACACAAAAGGTCACTGCAAAAGAGGCTGGCTGTTCACAGCGCTCTGTGTCCAAGCACATTAATAGAGAGGTGAAGGGAAGGAAAAGAAGTGGTAGAAAAAAAAGTGTACAAGCAATAGGGATAACCACACCCTGGAGAGAATTGTGAAAACAAAACCCATTCAAAAATGTGTGGGAGATTCATAGAGTGGACTGCAGCTGGAGTCAGTGCTTCAAGAACCACTGCACACAGATATATGCAAGACATGGGTTTCAGCCGTCACATTCCTTGTGTCAAGCCACTCTTGAACAACAGACAGTGTCAGAAGCGTTTCGCCTGAGCTAAAGACAAGAAGGACAGGACTGTTGCTGGTGGTCCAAAGTTGTGTTCTCTGATGAGAAAAAATTTTGCATTTCCTTTGGAAATCAGGGTCCCAGATTCTGGAGGAAGAGAGGAGAGGCACACAATCCACATTGCTTGAGGTCTAGTGTAAAGTTTCCACAGTCAGTAATGGTTTGGGATGCCACGTCATCTGCTGGTGTTGGTCCACTGTGTTTTCTGAGGTCCAAGGTCAACAGAACCGTATACCAGGAAGTTTTAGAGCACTTCATGCTTCCTGCTGCTGACCAACTTTATGGAGATGCAGATTTTATTTTCCAACAGGACTTGACACCTGCACACAATGCTAAAGGACCATGGTATCCCTGTTCTTAACTGGCCAGTAAACTTGCCTGACCTTAACCTCATAGAAAATCTATGGGCTATTGTGAAGAGGAAGATGCGATATGCCAGACCCAACAATGCAGAGGAGCCGAAGGTCACTATCAGAGCAACCTTTGGCTCTCATAACACCTGAGCAGTGCCACAGACTGATCGACTCCATGCCACGCCACATTGCTGCAGTCATTCAGGCAAAAGGAGCCCCAACTAAATATTGAGTGCTGTACATGCTCACACTTTTCATGTTCATACTTTCCAGTTGGCCAAGATTTCTAAACATCATATCTTTGTCTTGGTCTTAAGTAATATTCTAATATATGATGTTTTATTAACAAAGTTCGGGAGGAGCACGTTCAAATGATTAATACAATCAACACGTCATCAGCAATTACTCCTCATCCTATCAGCAGGAGAGGAAGTACGTATATATAGACACGTTTGACTCACCTACAGCTCTTTGACATTTTTCGGCATCCCTCCACCACCCCAACTCCTCACACTTAATTGTTCCTATCAAAGTCAGGATACGGGGGGAGTGCTCCAGGTTCGGGCTAACACCGAGCTCGGAGCCCTCTCCTCGGACAGCTCGCCAAATACGCTTACCATTCATTGCTCCTGAATCATTCGTAAGTGTGAACTCGTGAATCTAATATTCTGAGATCCGGAATTTAGGATATATCAGTCTGAAATATATCAGTCTATGTGTAATAAATGCATATAATATACAAGTTGCACTTTTTGAATGTAATTAGTGAAATAAATCAACTTTATATTCTAATTATATGACCAGCACCTGTATGTGTATATATATATATATATATATATATATATATATATATATATATATATATATATATATATATATATATATATATATATATATATATATATACATTATTTATTTTTTTTAATACAGGTGCTGGTCATATAATTAGAATATAAAGTTGTCTTATTTCACTAATTACATTCAAATTATAATAAAAATTATATATATATATATATATATATATATATATATATATATATATATATATATATATATATATATATATATATATGTAAATAGAGGTGAAAAGTGAAAAGTACACAGAAAACACTGATCAGGCTCTCCTGTATTTCCTGTAACTGAAGTTGTGAAATTGGTTTGAATCTGACACTAGTCACTTGAAGCTTGAAGGTGAACTTTCTCTCTTTGAGAATGTGGCGAGCGGTGCGGGGTCGAGGGACCGTGGGAGCGTCATGAGAGCCGGTGACGTGATTGATAATGAGCGTCACCTGTCTCTCGTTTCACGGAGGAGCAGAGGCATGAAAGGAGGAGCGACGACAGTGAAGGACGAGAAAACATTGCGTTCGCCTGCTTTCATGCTCATGGTTGGATGTACTAACAGTGAAATTAAGTTCAAGTTCATGTCTGGCGTAAGTACACTTCTCATTGTTTTGTCCGTTGGCGACTCCTACAGGCAATGAAGTGAAGCTGCAAACATTACACAACGAATTGTTCTACAAGACTGTGGGAAGCATTGCTATTAATTTGCAATATATAAAATAATTGATTTATATTGTCACACAAGCCTTATGGGAATATTCTATAAATTATGCAATTAAATAAGAACATATAAAAATTGACACAACCCTTAGTCTATGGCTATGGCAGCTTTGAACTTATTAGAGGACATTGCTAATGGTAGAATCCGAAGAGAACGTGTTTTTAGGGACCACAATGATTTTCTGGCCCAGGATGACGACTGGCTTATCAGCCGTTTCAGATTTCCAAGGGCTATCCTCCGAATCTAGTTGGGTCTGAAGCTAGAGAGAGAGACAGTGAGGAAACACGCAATACCCGTTCCGTTACTGGTGCTGACAACGCTTGGTTTCCTGACAACTGATTCTTTCCAAAGGGAACTGACAGACCGCTCAGGAATAAGCGAGTCGTATTTGAGCCGCGCAATGCCGCACAATGCCCATATGATTGTTCCCATATGATGCAGTTGATCAGCCAAACATTAAAGTGCAATTTGCACGATAGCCGGTTTCCCTAATGTAAATGGAGCGATCGACTGCACACACATATAAGGCACCATCTGAAGATGAATTTGCATATGTGCGCAAATACGCCTAACAAATATTGTGGCAAGTTGGCCTGGGTCAACCCATGATTTATACATCCTTACAAACAGCATGGTTGGGTGGCAGCTGGTAGCTGGCAGGGTGCGCGATGGGTGGCTTCTTGGTGAGTGATGCATTTAAAGCTATGGTTCTATCTAATAGTACTTTTTATTTTTATTTATTTGCATTTAATTAAATTAATTATATAACAATTATATATTATAATTGTATTTAATTATACAACAACCCTTCAGAAGACCGCGGTTATCCACTAAAGACAATTTAAAATTTAAAATGACTAAAGATCATTTACTGTGCGACTTTCAGATCCAACCGCATTGACAGCATCAGCCAAACTCCCCCACTCATATTTTTTTTCTTTTGTTATTAATTCCGGAGGACAAAATTCCAAATAAATTATTATTTTTTTCTATTTTCTACCTCCGTAGCACCTCCAATTCACTTTCTGTAAAGTTTCGTTTTCGTGCCGCTTGCTTTAGCCATTTTCTTACTGCTTTCTTTTGCCCAAGTGGACTCATTACCATATTTAAATCAGTTTAATTAAGGGGGGAGACTGGGTGGAGTGTTGTGCTTGTGCATGTGCGCTCAATTTTTATGTTAACCGGGATGTACAAAGAGAATATGTGCGGGACCTTCGAACTCAGAGATCGATACATCTGGATTTTTTGTGCGTTCGCACATTCACAGCTTTGTCTGTACGTAATGTTTTAGTATGAATTCAACGCCTTAGTACATGAGGCCCCAGCCTTGGACTTTATGTTTATTTTGTATTTATGTTTTATTTTGATTAAAGTCTGTCAAACGTCTGCCGGTTCCCGCCTCCTTCCTCCCCGAACAACGAACTGCGTTACAGAGAACAATGCTTGATTAAATGAATCCCAAATCACTGAATCTCCTCCGGCAGGAAGGGCCGGAGTACGGCTTCTCTCCAATGTGTTTTAAGGTTTTCAGACACAGTGAAATCCTTTCCACACTTCAAGCACTTGTAAGGGTTTTCTCCAGTATGAATTATTATGTAATACTTAAAATGTCCTTTACGTCTGAAGCTCTGTCCACATTCAGGGCACATGAATGTCGTTTTGGTAGCAGAATTCCTCATTCTTTTTTGTGAGCAACTGTTTTCAGTCAAAGATTCTCTTGTTCCCACATTAAGAGGATCCTGATGTTGATGTCCCTTCTCCATCTTGGCTTTCCTCTTTCACTTCCAGTAGGTCTAAAATTAACATTATAATCAATTAAACACAGTTCGATTTCTGCTAGTTAAGATGATGGGTGCTTTTTACTGTCAGCACAAATGATGAACTCCACATATAAACCCAATTTTTATTTAGAGTCCAGGTCAATTTTTACATTTATGCATTCAGCAGACGCTTTTGTCCACTGCATTCAAAGAAAACATTGATATTCTAATCAGTTTTTGCTTTCTCTTGGAATCAAACCCATGACCTTGCTGATGTAAGCACCAATGCTCTACTGGTTAAGCAACAGGAAAGATATGGGTTCAGTTTAACCCAATGGTGGGTAGTCTGTGCCAGCCTGGTTAAACAGAGTACGTTGTAGATCTCCCTGAGGGGAGAATTGCTGAAGGAAATTAAGGTTTGTATTACATTGCATTCCTATCAAACGTCTGCTTGGATTGCTAGCCGAATGATATATCACCTCCCAAACGAATGTACAGTATGACTGGGGCTGAAACACCTCGTAACATCGTAACGTAAGTTGCCATACTTTTTAGTGATATAGGTATATAACATTTCTATAATTTTAAATTAAAAACCAATTAGTTGACTGACCCAGTACTATGTCATAAACAAACCAGCGAATGGGTTCATGTATAAAATGCTGTCCCATATTTACCCAGCGCTGGGTTTCCCAAAAACCCAGAAATGGGTGTTTTAAACCCAGCATTTTTTAGTGTACTCTGAGTTCGAGGTTCTATATCTATTCACTGTTTTCTTGGCGCTTTTCCAGATGGAGTGAGTCGCATGAACTCAGTAAGTGGGTCAGTCTGATTTGTGATCAAATCTCCAACTATTCCAACTAAAAGAATAATTTATTTTAGTTGAATCATCTTTTCTTATGATCTCTCACAAAAGGGAAAAGAGGGGCTGGAGTGGGACATTAAGTTTTCAGTGAATAATGCCTTAAATCTCAGTTTTTCCTCACATAAAGCTACCATGTGATTTCAGAAGAACTTCAAACCAGTTAGGAAAGCCATGAGAGAGTTTCCTTAACATTATATAATGCTACTCTATAATCAGCTGTTATTTTTACTATAACACCCTGATGCTCTCACTCTAAGAAATCCAGATTGTTTTTTTTTTCAACCCAGATGCTGGGTTGAGCCTTTTAGAGCAGGGGTGCTCACACTTTTTCAGCATGGGAGCTACTTTTGAAATGACCAAGTCAAAATGATCTACCCATTATATTTTTTGGGGAAAATTATATATATATATACAGGGAGTGCAGAATTATTAGGCAAGTTGTATTTTTGAGGATTAATTTTATTATTGAACAACAACCATGTTCTCACTGAACACAAAAAACTCATTAATATCAAAGCTGAATATTTTTGTATCAATATTTTAAGTAGTTTTTAGTTTTAGCTATTTTAGGGGGATATCTGTGTGTGCAGGTGACTATTACTGTGCATAATTATTAGGCAACTTAACAAAAAACTAATTTATACCCATTTCAATTATTTACTTTTACCAGTGAAACCAATATAACATCTCAACATTCACAAATATACATTTCTGACATTCAAAAACCAAACAAAAACAAATCAGTGACCAATATAGCCACCTTTCTTTGCAAGGACACTCAAAAGCCTGCCATCCATGGATTCTGTCAGTGTTTTGATCTGTTCACCATCAACATTGCGTGCAGCAGCAACCACAGCCTCCCAGACACTGTTCAGAGAGGTGTACTGTTTTCCCTCCTTGTAAATCGCACATTTGATGATGGACCACAGGTTCTCAATGGGGTTCAGATCAGGTGAACAAGGAGGCCATATCATTAGATTTTCTTCTTTTATACCCTTTCTTGCCAGCCACGCTGTGGAGTACTTGGACGCGTGTGATGGAGCATTGTCCTGCATGAAAATCATGTTTTTCTTGAAGGATGCAGACTTCTTCCTGTACCACTGCTTGAAGAAGGTGTCTTCCAGAAACTGGCAGTAGGACTGGGAGTTGAGCTTGACTCCATCCTCAACCCGAAAAGGCCCCACAAGCTCATCTTTGATGATACCAGCCCAAACCAGTACTCCACCTCCACCTTGCTGGCGTCTGAGTCGGACTGGAGCTCTCTGCCCTTTACCAATCCAGCCACGGGCCCATCAAGACTCACTCTCATTTCATCAGTCCATAAAACCTTAGAAAAATCAGTCTTGAGATATTTCTTGGCCCAGTCTTGATGTTTCAGCTTGTATGTCTTGTTCAGTGGTGGTCGACTTTCTGCCTTTCTTACCTTGCCCATGTCTCTGAGTATTGCACACCTTGTGCTTTTGGGCACTCCAGTGATGTTGCAGCTCTGAAATATGGCCAAACTGGTGGCAAGTGGCATCTTGGCAGCTGCACGCTTGACTTTTCTCAGTTCACGGGCAGTTATTTTGCGCCTTGGTTTTTCCGCACGCTTCTTGCGACCCTGTTGACTATTTTGAATGAAACGCTTGATTGTTCGATGATCACGCTTCAGAAGCTTGGCTATTTTAAGACTGCTGCATCCCTCTGCAATATATCTCACTATTTTTGACTTTTCTGAGCCTGTCAAGTCCTTCTTTTGACCCATTTTGCCAAAGGAAAGGAAGTTGCCTAATAATTATGCACACCTGATATAGGGTGTTGATGTCATTAGACCACACCCCTTCTCATTACAGAGATGCACATCACCTAATATGCTTAATTGGTAGTAGGCTTTCCAGCCTATACAGCTTGGAGTAAGACAACATGCATAACGAGGATGATGTGGTCAAAATACTCATTTGCCTAATAATTCTGCACTCCCTGTATATAGAGTCCGAAAATGCCGCTCCACATTTCCCTTCTTTGGTATTGCGACGGTAGACTGGCAGACGACACAAACGCACTTTGAAAATGTCATGTCCTCCTCCCATTCCGTATGAAAGTGATACGTTTTTTTCTTCTTACTTGGTCCAGCTCCCCCACTCATTTTTATACCTTATCTTGCGTTTAAGAGGAAAAAACCGAGCGAAAAATTAGGATGTAACTAACGACTAGCTTGTTAGCTTTGTAGCGCTCAGGGGCGTTGTTTGAGCACGCACAAGTGACCTAATTGTACGGAAAAAAATCAGATGTCATCTGACTGGCTGTCCTGTGTATCAATCAAGTGACGGGATGGCTGATACGCTGACGTCTAGTTTTTATTCAAAACAACTCAACTTTATTTGTATAGCGTCAGCTCATGACAATGTCACCTCACCTTGTCATGCGATCTACCAATAATAGTATCTTGGAGATCGACTGGTAGATCGTGATCGACGTATTGAGCACCCCTGTTTTAGGTATTTTTTCAGTGTATGGGTGGTTTCTGTGTTACCCAGCGACTGGGTCAAACATAACAAACCAATGGTTGAGTTATTTATCGTAGGTGTTTTGGTGCATTTATTTTGTAAAATACAGGTTTGTGCATGTTTTATTGCATCTATAATATCGTTCTGTGCAATGAATCATTTAAATTTCTGCAAAGGATCATACAGGGACACAATGTGAGTCACAGAAACAAGTGCATCAACGGTCTTTTCGCCTGATGGTCTTGCATAAAATACGTTTTATTCATAAAGATACCAAATCTAAATCATTTGGATGTTAAATGTGTCCACTGATTGCTTATAGGCATGTTATGCTTTTGTTAATATGGTATGTTATGTTAGGTTATTGTCAGTCACAGCATATTCCAGCTATGAGTGAAACGCATTCGTTTTCGAGTCCGGCTCCGGCTCTGGCACGAGATAAGAGAGACCAGTCAATTACCTCTGAATGTTTGTTAAACAGTATAAATATAGGCAATATTGAATAACCTACATATTAAAAATGGCATAAAATTTGCTAGACTTTAAAATATGATGCTCATGCTCATCTCTGAAGATTTGAAGCATTGTAATGGATATGACAATGTTAATGTATTTGGTCTTAGCAGATCTATTCTGCCATGCTGCGGCTGTTGATTATTGATGTAGTTGATTTTAATTATTGATGATGTTGTAGATTATTTCTGTTAAACCACATCCTTTGGAAATATCGTATCATTGAAGGTTTTTGCATGTTAAGACAACAATTGCTGTTCACGTTCTTGGTAGTTGAAAGAGTTATTGTTCTTCAAGGTTACCGCAGTGGCATTACTCACCTTTAACCTGGTTAAAGGTTAACCACCTTAGCATCAGTTGAAGTGTAAGCTGTAGTTGTGGGTTAAGTATGCTCACAACTAAATCTGCCAGAAATGCAGTTGCTTGTTTATTTGCGTATTTCAAGCTTAATAAATTCTTATTGCATGTTAAGAACAATAATGATGGCATTGTATTATTAGCTCATAGACCAAATGCATGACTCATATCAAGGTGATCTTAAGCAAGACGCTACAGATCTTTATTCACCACAACGTTGGCTTTGCGTTCTTGTTAATATTACTCGCTACATTACCGTCTGAATTACTATACAAGCTGCTGAGGGTTATATTATTTCAATTGATATTCAAAACATGACTGTAAGGAATTTCTCTGCCTGCTTGCTGTTGCTGATAATTACAGTCATAATATTCTTGAACATTTCAATCTGAATTTTACAAACTGACACTGTGTAATGAGTTCATTACCAGCAACACTTCTTCACTGTACCCTCACACAACTACAGTGATGGTTTTCTTCTGCCATAGCTGCTTTTAATAATATTCACTACTTGCTGTGTTTAATTTGAAATTCATGCTGTTGCTGTTAATGATATTCACAAATATCATGATCTGAATTTGCTAAGCATGGCCTACAGCTGCTGCACAAAGTAGCTTACTCAAAACTGCTGTAGGCCCAGTGGAGTAAGCAAAACGTTATCAAATGCCTATTTCACTTTAAAGGGTTCATGCACCAAACTTGAATTACTTGCAACTGTATTGTCTTCTTTGGCTACTGCTGCTAATATGGCAGCATTATCAATTTGGAAATTCAGAGCAAATTACAACTTCACGTTTAAAGAGTATTGTACATAATGACTACATTGTATGTTTGCGGCTGCATGAACAGAAATCTGCTAAGATAATAAACTTACTCTGTATCAGATGTTTTTAGTTTTGTTTACTTGAACACAATTCAGAATTGAACTACACATTTTCACTAAACAGAGCTGAATCTGAACTGATTTATTATTAATATTTAAGTGTAGCTATGAGCATTTCTTTTGTTAACAGAATAACGGATTTCACCAGCAGGGGGCAACCGAGTGCACACAACGCGTCAGTAACTGAATAACAAGACAGAAGCAGTGTCAGTATGTGATGAGTGGCGGTGTGCACACAACATGGTTGTTAAGCTCCGTGATTAACCTGTTTTTTTGTCTTTTGACAGAAAATAAATGTGTTGCCCCAAGAACGGACATCGTTTCCTTCTTAAAAGTGTAACATTAGTACTGTATCATTATAAATTCACTGATTTCCTAATGAATAAACTTTAAACTATCCCCAAGCATCATTTATATGCAGTGGTGTGAAAAGTGTTTGCCCCCTTCCTGATTTTTTTTCCCGCATGTTTGTCACACAAATGTTTCAGATCATCAAAATAATTTAAACATTAGTCAAAGATAATACAAGTAAACACAAAATGAAGTTTCAAACAAGATTGAAACCTACTGTTTGGGCCCCTTAGCTGCAACAACTGCAATCAAGCATTTGTGTATCCGTTGTTTTCACGTGACGTCATCGAAACTTGCGTACCGGCATATCCGCCATTTTGATTCCCTATGCAAAGCAACGACAAAGCTTGTATATTCAAAACTTATGCTCACAAATGCCTATCTGTGGAATTTTTGGATGTTCAAATAGGCCAGGAGTAAGTACAGATGTAAGATTTTTTAAACTTCCAAAAGTGATAACTGGACAATGTGAAAGAACACGAATTTTGTCAGAAGAAAGGCGACGTGTATGGAAAGCTGCGATCAACAGGGCTGACATTCAGACTGAAGAAAAATGGAATAGGACGATCATATGCTCTAAACATTTTGTAGGGGGTAAGTTTAAATGTATTGACAATATTTAATATGTTTAGAAGCTGCAATTTATACCAAAGGTAAAAATGTGTTACAGTCGACAGACAATAACCCACCCACTTTGTCCTAATTAGTAACTTTCCCCAAAATGCTTTCGTAACTCAATAAACTTAACCTTTAGCAGTATTTGACATTCCTTTACCTTTTGTTTATTGTTATAAATTGGAAACATATTCAACAATTAAAATAATACAAGTTAAATTCAACCAATTTGTCTAACGTCCTTTATATTGAAATTCGATTCAGCAGTTAAAATAACACCTAACGTTATATTTTATATCTCCTTTTTAGGCGTTAAAGACACAGAGCAGTGATGGAAACACTATTGTTCATGTTAATTCAGATGGAGAGGTTCATGAATGTGAAAGTACAGAGCGTTCTAAAACTGCGGTAACTTGTCCTCATTCCACCGCGTGTATCCATAAACACAACAGAAGTCACTTATGTTAATTGTTTTTGATTTACAATCTACAAATATGTAGTATTAGAGTAATAAAGAGTATGATAACAAGTAAAATTAGCGACGATCGTCAATAAGATATACGAGTTGACACTGACAGTAGGGAATCAAAATGGCGGTGCATGGTGGGTAACTACGCAGGTTTTGTGACGTCCGTGAAAACAACGGATACTTGCAATAAATCTTTTACAGCTGTGGAGGAAATTTGGTTCTCTCATCTTTGCAGAATTGTTGTAATTCAGTCACATTGGAGAGTTTTCGAGCATGATCGTGTTTTTAAATTCATGCCACAGCATCTCATTTTTTTCACAGCACTTATTTTCCCAAAAGTCTTCAAGGGATCATCAAGATGTTTTCTGGCAAAAATGAGGTTTTTTGTTCAGCAGTGGTTTTCACCTTGGAAATTTGCCATATTCTCTTTATAGTCTCTTTATTTTATGATATGAGTCACTTGGATGATACTTTTTCACACAGGGCCATGAAGGTTTGGATTTTGTTTTCCATTAACAATAAATAACCTTCATTTTAAAATGGCATTTTGTGTTTACTTGTATTATCTGTGACTAATATTTAAATTTGTTTGATGATTTTAAACATTTAAGTGTGAAAACAAAAAATAATAAATCAGGGAGGGGGCAAACCCTTTTTCACACCATTGTATATAAATGAACTAATTTTGTAATTGTTTGAATAAAAAATATCTCCTGTTTAGAACTGCAAATCCACCCTGAAATGGAGTAGTACATCACACTTTACAAAGCACCAATCTGTGAAAATGACAGCTATTAGAAATTAAAATTTGCAACCTGTCCGTATGGAAGTGTTATGCCTGCTGCTGCTGATAATAACTATAATCTCAGACATTACAATCTGAATTAGTCATGTTATGCTGCTGGAAATATTTAGCAAACAATGCAATCTGCATATCTATGATGCCCCACCTAAACTACTATAGCGAATAGTAACCAGCTATTTAAATGTGGATTAGAAGCAGCTCATTGGCTGCAGATGAGACATGAACCATCAGCTTATGCCGAGGTTAATGCTGTAAATATCATCAGCCTAAGCCAACTAGAGTTTTATGACAGAACTAAACATTTATGCAAACCAGTGGTTGTGTGGAGAAGGGAGACTATATGGGACAGCATAATTATACTTATAGTTCATCTTCCAAAATAAAAGCTTATTATGATACCACATAATCAAAATAGGATGGCCTTATTAGTGTAACATCATCCTGGTTATGCATCTGTCAGGAAATAATTTTGCTATTAAAAATGCTATAAATGCTCATTTTCATAATAAGGTCATAAAATTGTTATCACCATTTTACAAAAACCTTTTATAGAAACATAGAAAAGGATGCACTACTGCAGCAAAATCAGGGGAAATGTTAATGTTTCTATTTCTCAGAATTAGGCTGCTTTTGTCTGTTGCCATCCACCCAACATTATGATTTTGGGTGATTGGGAAGTGGTTAAAGGCTCAGCTAATTACGAAAGTGATTAACCTTGCAGCAGAGAAGCATTGTGTATGCTCTAAATTGGTGTTTCGCAACCTTTTCATTTGTGCAACCCCTAATCAACCACAAAAATATGCTAACATCTAAATGCTAACATGGAATGAATATTGGACCTGAACCATTTTTTCTCACTTTTTCAATGACTAATGGAGTTCAAGCCTTCTTTCACCTCAATTGCATGTGTTATACTGTATGAATTGTGAATGAATGCATAAATATTGAAAAATAACAAATAAACATGGACTCTTAATAAAAAATGTTGCATATAATGTTAACATAATAATATATAACATGATAATATATAATGTTGCATATATATATTATATTAAAATGTGAATAAACTTGTATAGTAGACATGAGTACACTAGTCTAAATCAATGATAAGATATGCTGTCCCAATCACTCAAATGTTATTGGGTGAAAAAAAAAAAGGTGCTGTGGCTCGGTTAACATAAAAGGGTACATCATACGTCATTTCATTTTAATGAAGGAAGCTTTTAATAAAACTTGTTTTCTGTTCAGATGATAAAATCCTTCAATATTACAGAAATGCTTCATATGTTGGGCTGATCATTTTAATTTAAGGTAAGAACATACACAAGTTGGAAATTCAAAAAATGTTCCAATCATCCTTAATTCACGCTATTTTTTGGGGTTTTAAATTAATCTGCAAGAATTAATTCATGTAGGAAGTAAAGAAAAAAAAAGTGTTGTAGCTTTTCTTTTACAGATGCTGGAGAAAAGGGCTTTTATAATAATAAAATAAACAAAGCTCAAACAAAAACTACCCGAGGGGGAAAACATGACTGATGACTGACTTAACTAGGATTAGACACAAAGGGATGGCAAAAATATGACGATTTCGACGACGAACCAGGACAGGACAGCAAATACAGGATGAATAAATAGGGAACACACAAGGCAGGTAAAGGAGGGGAAACAGGTGGGGCAAATCAAACCAATAATGAGGAAACAAGACCGGTGGGGTTACACAATGACAGACCCAAAACATGACACGAACACACAGCCAATGAGAAGCCACGTGTTCACACAAAACAAGACAATAGGAAAGCTTGTGCGCAAACAGTGCGCACGCTGGACAGACCTTGTTCTTGTACACCTGCTCATGATCGTCAAATGGGGGAGGACAGAACCTGCAGGAGGCCTGAGCAAGACATGACATGAACTACACAACAACTGACACGGACAAGAGAGCGCTCAGCCCAAGCTAACTCAAAATTTAAAGCGCTCACAAAACATTACAAAGCACACGAGTACGAAAAGAAACACACGGAGCAAGAATGTCTGAATTCCGAAACTAAAAACCGAGATGGAACAAGTCTAGAACACCCCAACAAGACAGATCACGTGGACAGGAAAGCACACGGCTCAAGCGCGCACGAAACCATGCGCTCACACAAAAGACAAGACATTACGGGAGTGTCAAAGCTCTGCCACTAGACCGAATGTGACAGAACCCTGACAGAAACAATCTCTATTATAAAAAGCACTATATAAATAAAGGTGACTTGATTTACTTAAATATATAATAATTACACTTAAAATCAAAACTGAAATGTTTGTACACAACTCAGCTTGAGCCGAGTAATGGCTATTTAAAATTCTGCTTTGCCATCACAGGAATTAATTACATTAAAATAGAAGAATTTTTAATTTTTACATTAAAATAATACAGTTGTTTTAAATTAAAATAATGTTTCTCAATATTACAGTTTTGATCGGTTGCAAATCTTCCAGATGTGAGAACACTTGAGATGAAAGATGAGCACTGACACACTATAAGTGTGTCACATGTTTGCATTTCAATGGTCTATCTGATCACACATAACCTCATCACTACTAGACAACTGAACGCACTGAGAGGTAAGTCTCCAAGTCTGTCAGAATTCAACACATCCGTGGAAGAATTTCTGAAAGGCCCATTGCCACAGTAGTGAAAAAGTGGTGAAAGTAGCTCTACCTTAAAAGTTCTGAAACAGAGCTTTGAGAAAGAGAGAGTCTGGCACAGTTTTGTTTCAGACCCAAATTCGGTGAGACCCGTCGTTCTAATGCAGTTCATCTGGTTAGGACTACACTATGAGTGATGTTTGGAGAACTACTTTAGCAAGTCATCACATATTCCCTGCAAAATCTGTACCCTTGGCCTAATTGTAACTAGACTCAACACGCTCGGACCACACAGATGACTCATCTTTCTGAATAAAAATATGAAGGCAATATCTTCCCATTATAAATGAACAAATAGAACACATTTTTAGTTCCTGACTTTTACCACTAGGTAGATGTATAGCTCTATCCATCTTAAAGACAGATTTATTTTTTCAGTATTAATTCAGGTATCTATTTAGACATTATAAGAATAAATGTATAAATTTAGACATTATTCTGTAATAATACAAGATCGTAAGGTGGACAGCAGGGGAACAGTTGTAAAAAAAACAAGTAAAACCTATGATAATAATTTATTTGAAAATACTGATACCTATTTGGAAAAAAAAAACATTAAAAAATTGTCCCTGTTGTGGTTAATTTATATGGGAATTCCTGTGTGTGTGTATATACAACATATAATGTTTGTTCTACAGTCTCATGCCTTCATGTGTGTGTGTGTGTGTGTGTGTGTGTGTGTGTGTGTGTGTGTGTGTGTGTGTGTGTGTGTGTGTGTGTGTGTGTTATACTTTTTTTAACCAATCCTCACATTCCATTAATTCCCATGAGGATCAAATTGACTTGTGGGGGAAGCATTTGTTACTTTTTGTTGCAACCATATAAACTCCTGGATCAATGCAATTAACACAATACTTTCAGGTCAAAATGACCCGAGGACACAACAATACTTTTATTAAAGGTTTATTAAGGTTATTAAACTCTTTTAGAGTTTACTATTAGAAAATGAAGAACAAAGAATGTGCATCATGTGTTTTGCTTTTTTTATGTTTCTAATTCATTTATGAAGCCACTGTAAATGTCATTACCAATATATAATTTGTGAGGGAGGAGAATAAACCCACCATTGAATCTTTTGTACAGTTTTAAACACATACACCTGTCATCACTCTGCAGGTGTCACGCCACAGAAGAGGAGACACTGGTCTGAATGTCAATGGTTTTATTGAGGAAAATATGGCAAAAGATACCATGCATTGTAGGGTGGCACTGAAGGAAAGCTGGAGGATGAGGATGAAGATGAAGATGAGGAAGACCACGGAAGACGAAGACTTCGATCAGGCTTGAATGAAGAACGTGAAGGAGTCGGGTAAGTCGATTGCATACACTGACGAGACCGGAAAAGGAGTGGATGGAACTCTGTAGATATATGTAGTCCTTAATGGCTGGTGCAGGTGTGTGTGATTAAAACTCGGGTGATCGGGATCGTGTGGGTGAAGTGTTGTGATCTGGTGTTGCGGCCTCTGCTGGTTCTGTGACAGCAGGAGAGCCCCACAGATTCATGGAAAGTTTAAATCATTCACAGGCTAATACACTACCATTGCTCTCAGCACATCTTCTACTAGAGTATCTTAAATGTGTGCAGCTTTACCTTTTCACCCTGAAGGTTGATGTGGGGTACCATCAACATTAAGAAACTGGGTTTTGTTTTTGTCATGCAATAAATATACACAAATAATATTTTAGCTTGCTCTCCATTGGTTTAATCACTTAAGTTAAAAAAAATTGACATTAGGCTTCCTATGAAGACTTTCAGAAAATAAAAAAAGAAAAGAGAAAAGAGAGGGAGACATTTCAGTGCTTTAAAATGTTCAGTGTCAACAAAAATAACATTTAAATTTTTGTTTTTTAAATCACTGTATAGAAATGACATTGCCTCAATCACCAGAAGAGGATAGAGCTATGATTAAACATCTGCAAACATAATTAAGAGCCTTGAATTGCTGTAAATATCTTGGCACTGTCAGCAACAATAATAATCAACGTCTTGCCACAGTCACTGTGTGCAAGTCATAATAATATACTAACTACTATATTCATCTAATAGACACTCCAACAGTCAAATTAACTACATTGTGAGCTAATACAAACAATCAGATCAGGGCACGTCTCAAAACCCACTTCTAACACCAGAGCAAAATGATCAGGAAATTTAAACTGTGCACAAATGCTTGTAGCCAATTTGAAGAAAAGACTAAAACTGGTATGAATAAAAATAATAATCAGTTATAATCAGGAATAATTCGTTTTTGTCCTTGCCAATGATTAGCATAAATATGGTGTGTATATAGATATTTATAATATTTGAAATGAATATGTCATGACAGCCTTAAAAAACTTTACAAACGCACTTTGCTAGATGGGGCTTCATTGTGGATTTTTGTGTTTCAGAAGAACTAGATGTAGATAAAATGGTTTTCTCTTGCCACCAACCAGTTAATCCTTACAGAAAACATCTCAGGTTACGTATGTAACCCTGGTTCCCTGAAGGGGAACGAGACGCTGCGTCAAAGCGCAAGGGGAAATGCCTTGACGCGAGTTACGTGAAGCACTGTGAAATCAATGAATGAAAGATGGATGTGAATGCACGTTGCGGGTCAGTGACGTCATGAACAGAGCATAAAAGGTGCGGCGGAACCCAAAAGCGGCAGTTTAGACGAGTATCTGAAGCGGGCCCGGAGGCGCAAGGAGCTGAAGCTGAGAAAGCGCTAGGGGAACACTATACCAACGCCACCTCAGTGACGCCGGGCGAAGAGTGTGTCCCAGCTCACTGAGATAGCACACTCGTTCGCGGAGGGGAAACTAGGTCACAAGATGATAAAACCTCATCCATCGGCTCAAGGTTTGCTTAGATGCTGGAGCTCCCTTAGGAGCAACAATAATACAACCAGAATCAGAATCAGAATCAGAATCAGAAAGAGCTTTATTGCCAAGTGTGCTTGCACACACAAGGAATTTGTCTTGGTATTGAAGCTTCCAGTGCACATATACAACACAACATGAGTTTACATAGCAAATAACAATAACAATACATAACATACACAGTACATGTGGTCACATGCTGGGATTTTTTGTATGGAGTGGAAAACAATCGGAAAAGAATGACTAAAAGCAGAGCAAACAAACAAAGACAGGACAATCACTGTAGAGCTCAAAACCGAGGCTGCCATCCGCGGCGCCATCTTGTTATATCTTGTTATATCTTGTTATAACCAAACGTACAACTGGTCCGACTTGCACTAGGTGGCAGTCCTAAGGACATAAGCGTCCAGTGTGCGCGCTGGACAGACCTTGTTCTTGTACACCTTCTCATGATCGTCAAAAAGGGGAGGACAGAAGGCCTGCAGGACCACAGACCGAGTCACATTAGTGGGAACCTTGGGAAGATAGCCTGGCCTCGCGTGAAGAAATGATGGGTGAAATGAAGAAGACAAAGGAGAGTTCCAAAAGGCATCAATAAGCACCATGGTTTTTAATGAAAACAAATTAAGGTAATCCACAAAGATGATGGTAAAGTAACAGAGTGTCTAAATGTGAACGTGTATAGACACAAAAAACAACTGACAACTGAAGTGATCTTAAATACACATGATGGTAAACAGAAATAACAAACAGAAACTGTGATGAATAGTGTCCATGGTGACTAATGAGTGGTGGGAAAACACGTGACTAAATGAAAAAAAAAAACTAAGTGATGTGAGGGTGTGACACCAGCCTTATATCTTCTATATGTCAGCATTTCAAACTCCATTCAGAAAGGGATCAGCTCAGGAAATATACCCTACAGAATTAGTCTTCTATTCAAGCCCATGTCTTTTCTTCAAAACCAACACTCAACAAAAAATGCAATGCACATGCAGGGATGGGGTCAAAAACAATATGAAATATCTCTACAGTTGGCAACTGTGTTCTCTATAGTGTGCTACTGTAATGTTCATTAATTTAAAAGCTTCATTGAGATTCTCCATAAAGAAACTGATTTAAAAATTACTTGCAGAATTTCAGGTATGACAGATCTGTTTTCGGAAGATGACCACTTGATGTGATATACCTGGTCTGAACATTGTGGCAGAGTAGTCAGAGTGCAAAGTAGTCAGACAGAATCCTACAAGACTGCAAGACACATTAAAGCCTACTAGGAATGTGCACACATACACACACAAAAATAAAGTGACTAAAGGACTCTCAGAATGTGAGATACAAGACTCTTTGGTCTGATGAACCTCAATTCCAAGTGTTATGTCTGAAGGAAATCGGGCTGTGTGTGTTTTTCAATGGCAGGGATTGGGGGACTGCCCTAAACCCTTTTTAATGCATGAAAAAATTTGACAAGTTTAAATTGACAAGGAATAAAGCATTGTCAGATTCAGACATTTCCCAAAAAGCACAACAGTAGTGATTTTATGAATATTTGTATCTAAAAGATTGATGCTATGAGGAAGAGAATAACTATTCATCCTCTGCTACAGAATCCTCAATTAACAGTTTCATTCATTATCTGCTATCAGAGAGGAAGAATGGTCTAAATTTGATAAATAAACTAAATCAAGAATATGTATGCTAGGCTCAATGGCTACTAAAAGAGAAGTTTCCTTCATATTCTTAATAATATGAATTCATCAATATCTGTCAGGTTAGATCAAACATAAGAAAGAGTTTACTGAATGAAATGGGATCAATGACGAGCAGATATAGTGTTGGTTGTGGAGATTCCCCCCCCCCCCCCCCCCCCTGCCATGTAAAGCACTTTGAGCTCTGGAAGTAAACAAATCAAGTAAACAATCTGATGATATAAAATCTGGGTGACTAATAATTTCCTTTTGCTTGATTCATGTAAAGAAAAAAAAGCATCCAAAATACATCCAAGGAGGAAGACATCTACAAAAGTATAATTTGACTTGGTGGGTGATCATTTGGATCACTCACTGAGAGAGGCAGCTTTCCTTTGGCAGTAAGCTAGTTCTTTGTCATGAATTAATACGCTTATTTCTTTTTAACAACAAGTATGTCCTGTTTTTTATGGTCTCATTCATGAATTTAATGATTCAAATGTGACAACAGTGCTGTGCTACGTGTACAGACTTACATACCGCAATATACATGATATTGCAAAATCTCTAGACATTTTATACAACTATATTAATCTGTCTGTCTCGCTCTCATCCCAAGGCTACCATAGTCAGCTGAATCCAGTTGGTTTTTGAAACAAGTAATGAACAAACTTAATGAGACTATTTTACAAAATCAAAAAAGGTCGTGCTTGATGTAAAAAAAAAAAGTTATCAAGACATGAATAACAACTCTACTATGTCCGCTATGAGTAAGATGTAATAAATAGACGAAAATAACAAAAGACTTCCATCAAGCCATCAAACCAAAGGAAGATAAGAAGTTAAATTGATTGTAATTCTGTCGCGGAAATTTATTTATCTTATGGGATAAATAAATTCAGAGAGATCTTGAAAGATTTAACAGTCGATTTATTTTTGCAAGAAGGCATTCACACACAGAGAGCGTCTGTCCTCAGAAGGCAAAGAGCCTCACCTCTCAGGCAGCTTCTAGCTCTTTCAAAAGTTACATTAGTTAGTTACACAAGTATCAAAACAGTCTAAGCTAGTGCAGAGTTCTGTTCATTTCTCAGCTGCACGTACTAATTCAATGTATTCCTGTTGGCAGATACACACATATACATACGTACTTTTATTGAAACATTCATCAGAAATTACACACATAGATATACATATGGTTCTCTGTTTCGGCCTAAGCTTTAATTACTTTACTAAGAAAAGTTTTCAAGCAAGCTAGGAATATGGGATATAGGAATATGTATAGTAAAGATAACATTTTCCATCACAAATTCACAGAAGGAAATAATAAAATAGTAGGATTTGTTAAACGGACCCATGGCCTGACCAAGTGGAGATAAAGTAGTATAATTAATTTTAAAAAAAACTAAGAAGAATTTGTTTTTTAAATAAGGTGGTATTTTTCTATTTTATATTATTGTTTTGATTTTTTCGATTTGTATTCTTTTAATCACTTTTCTTACCGTTTTTTGCCTGACTACCCCCACTTTCACTTTCTCTTGACGCAGACATTTTAACAAAATACCTGTCGAGGGAAATCTGCTTCTCTTTTATCCACAACAACAGAAGTCTCTCCATCTCATAATTTATATTCAAACATAACTTCGATATAATCGTCATGCACTTGGAAGGATTTACATTCTTGACAACATCCTTCTGCTTTAGGATGATATCGTGGATGTAATGCCATCATAGGTGAGAGATAGATCTCTCACGTGGACACACACTCATATTTATCCACAATGATCCTATCACACAATATGTGTGTGTGTGTGTGTGAGAGAGAGAGAGAGAGAGAGAGAGAGAGAGAGAGAGAGAGAGAGAGAGAGAGAGAGGGCCTACGTTAGATCTTATTGAATCATATAAATTCATATTATATTTTATTTTCACACTTTATGGGTAAATTATTATTATTTTTCTGGATACATTAAACACAAACATATAAAGCTTTTATTTGTACACACAGCATTGAAACGATGGAGTGTGTTGTGGTTGCTTCATCTGACAGCTTCTTTCACAGGCTTCTGCCTGCTTTATTTTAAATAAGCACCAGATGGCGCTGTTCATGACACTCGCGAAGCCTCGAATCTTTTCCCAAAACAGTCAAGTCAAGTCACCTTTATTTATATAGCGCTTTTTACAATGTAGATTGTTTCAAAGCAGCTTTACAGGAAAAACAATATAAACAAAGTTTGTTTGGCTGAACAGAAGCCCCAAAAGAGCAGCTGAATCAATACAATTGATGAATTTTAAGTGTTAAGTTTCCCCAACTGAGCAAGCCATAGGCGACAGCGGCAAGGAACCAAAACTCCGGCAGGTGACGTAACGAATGAAGAATAGAATGGAGAAAAAACCTTGGGAGAAACCAGGCTCAGTCGGGGGACCAGTTCTCCTCTGGCCAACAGCCAAACCGTGCATGATTATTATACAACAATTCAAGTCCAATTTGAAGTCCAATTTGGTCCGGTAAGAGAATGATCGTCATGATCGTCACAGGGGAGGGTCCAGTAGAGTCACGGTCTCCGCAGACACTTCAGGGCAGTGCTGTGCTCGTGTCCAGGTCCTTCATCTGATCTGGATATGGCCCGGATCCAGCTGACCACGATAACCTCGGAATAAACAGAGTGAGTGAAGCCTCATTTCCACATCCCTACCACACATGAGCTCGGTTTTTTTTAGTAAATCTCCATTGCAGCTCCAACCCTGATCCAGCTAGTTAAGATCTTCAGGATCATGTGTTGATTACAGACAGGTGTGTTTTATCAGGGCTGGAGCTGAATTTTGCAGGAATGTAGATCTCCAGGGACAGGACTTGGCAGCAACCCTAAAAAATACCTCTTCAGCTTATAGCTTTATTAATCCTGAATCCCTTGATTAGCTGGTTCAGGTGTGTTTGATTAGCATTGGAGCTGAACAAAACAGGACAGTGTCTCTCTAGGACTGAACTTGCCTTCCCTCGGTCTATACTCTTTGCTAACAACCATGAGAGACCAAAGCAAAACACTGTCAACCTCTGTGAGTTTGGAATTGTTGGACCAATTCCTATAATCCTAGGTGTGCCCAATCCTATTCTTGGAGAGTTACCTTATAGCAAAGTTCAGCTCCAACCCTGATCAAACACAACTGAACCAGCTGTATAAGCTCTTAATAATTAAAAACAGGTGGTGTTGATCAGGGTTGGATTTGAACTCATCAGGGAGGTAGATCTATAGGAACAGGACTAGTCACCAGTGTTATAATCTGTACATTTGGAATGATAATATAGGAGATTGTCTCCAGCATTTAATTGTCTCCAAATTTCCAAAACTGTACAGTGTGTACATTTCCTTAGAGCAGAGGTCAACCCTACTCTTGGAGACTCCATGTCTGGCAAAGTTTATTTTCTCCTGCATTAGAACACCTTGGCTGTTTTTTTATTTTTTTATTCTGAAATGCATGACTATCTGGTTCAGGTGAGTTTGATTAGGATTGGAACTGAACTCTGCAGGACAGTGTGTCCCCAGGAGCAGGGCTGAAGCCCTCTGCATTAGAGGCTCTTTTGACTGAGATTTCGGCGGTCCTATAAGATAATTTCAAATCACAATGCACGACATGGATCTAATAAACTTGTTACGACATGTATGTAGATTTTATGATGCTGACACTGATTGAATCGTATGCTGTGATGCAAGTTAGCTTAGAATAATAAAACATCATCAGCATGTGCTAGTCGTGGACAAATAGAGCAAGATGAATCACACCAATTGTGGCAATTGTGGTTTATAAGTGTGATGAAAAAAGAGGAGAACATGGACACGATCACAGTTTTAGCAAAACATTGCATTGATCATATTTCCATTTCATGTTGCATTTTTATTGGCTGGTCAGAAGACGTTGGTCATAGCAGCAAACACATTTGAGAAGATCAAACTAAATTTCTGACAATGTCAAAAAAATATTGCAGGCTGTCTTTGGTCACACGACTGTGATAACAACCGTCTATGAACCTCTCTCACTGGATAATGTAGGACTATTGTATAGGAGCCACGACACGTTGTGATTGATCAACGTTCGTCTGGGACAGCCCAGAATTTTACAATGTGTATTAATACGGCATACTGTATTTTCCCAGATATAACCCGCAGACGCAGATAATCCGCACCCTCATATAGCCTGTGGGTTTTGAGGTTTTGTGGAAAAAATTGTTGGCATAACCCGCACCGTTATATAACCTGCACCAATAGATTTATGAACTTTTTAATGTAAATTCACATTTTGAATTTCGAATGTTGCTCGCGTGACATCAATTTCCCATAACTGTTCAGGCTCAGTACACAGTGCTTGTCCGCGAAATTCACACAATAAGAAAACAAACACAAGTCAGAATCAGAAGAAAAAGAAAGAGCAGTCTCTCCCGCTGTCCAGCAGCTCGTCCCTTAAGAAGCGATTCTACTGGTGTTGATCATCGGATGAGATGAGAAGAGCCCACCCTCATTCAGCACAACCAATCACGTCTTCTTGCATGATTGATATGTCAGACAGCCTATCAGCGCCAGCTGTCAAAGTGATAGTAAAAGCGGCAGAGACAACAACCCTCGCAAGAAAGAAAAACAGAAAGAAAATACAAAAAAAAAAAAAAAAAATTAACCCTTACGGATGTAACAAATGTATTGAAATATTATTACAAAAAAAGAAAATTGTAATATAGACCGCTCCCTTATATAACCCGTAACCCCCTGCAGGGTTTGTAAAATCTGGTATAACCCGCGGGTTATATGCGGGAAAATACGATATGTCACAATCTCACTCTTTGTTTTCTTACATTTCCCACGACTAGTCCATTTAAATTCCATTTGAAATGTTCATCTTCATCTTCAAATGCAGCTCAACCAGGATAGCATTACAGTAGCAAAATAACCACTTACCAACCACCCAGAGCACTCTAGCAATTGTAAGACCTGGCAGGCAGATAATAATCTAGTTGTAATCATTACCTCCACTCTTAAGATTACTAAAACACTGAGTGTGTGATTAAAGAGATAACATTGTCAACAGGCAAATCTTTCTTCATGTTTTTTTTTTAACAGATGAAAGATGGATTTCAAGTGCAAGTTGCAGCTGCCCATTTTTGTTGGTCCCTTACCACTTCTTCATTCATTTTGGAATAAAAGGGGGTGTTGGTGTGGCACTGAAAAAAATGCTGTTAGCATTATTTGCAATGCTAATGAGTATTACCAATCTGAATGGACATTAAAAAACCTAAAGCTGCCTGAGCTATTTTAACCCTCTGTTATTCAGCTTGCAGCTACGGCAGATCAAAGTATTTGCTCTGCCCACCGCTCTCTCTCTCTCTCTCTCTCTCTTTCTTGCAAATGCCTCTTTTCTCTGTGCTCCAGTTTCAAGAGTGGAATTCCCACATCCTGAAACAGTGCATGTGTCTGCACATCTGTCTCTGGAAGACTCTGCTTGGAGTGTCTAGTTCAGGCAGAGGATGAACATCTAAACCAATTACTTTAAAATAAATGGAGCATGATTGTGATTCTGAAGAGTCAGTCAGGCATGTACAATTATAGCATACTAAAATTATATGTTTGTGTTCCAAAGCAGTGCAGCTCAACCCTGTGTAGTCCCATCTCTAGTTTTGGAAGTCTCAATGAGTGAGCTACTGACCTGAATCAGGTGTGTTTTATGAGGTTTGAGAACCACTCTATTAAAGCATTGCATATGATATTGCCCCCCTGTAAAAGCCTCATGAATCCCATCTTCAACCAGACAGAACTGGATTAAATATTTTGAGAGTCCCGATCTCAATCTGACTTCTGACCTGAAATGTTATCTATATCATAATCATTGGGAGAACTGGTCCCCCAAATGATTTTTTTGTTTTTTTAAACAAGGTTTTTTCTCCATTCTGTATTTCATTCATTCTGTCACCTACTGGAGTTTTGGTTCTCGGCTCTGGCTTGCTTAGTTGGGGACATTTAGTACTTCATACATTCATCAATATTATTGATTGTTCTGCTCTTCTAGAACTGCTGTACAGCCAAAACAATCTTCTTTTTTTTCTGTTATCTCTGTAAATCCGCTTTGAAAAAAACTCTAGTGTAAAAAGCGCTACATAAATGAAGATGATTTGACTTGACTTGTGGATCTGGGACTGTGGTCCATCAGACACTGAGCCATTTCTCTTCTCTAGGTACTTGGTAGTATTGGGCAGTGGGTGCAAACTCTAGGACAGACCTGGAGGCAGGATTTGGCTCTGGAACGGAAAAGAGTCAAGTCAAATCACCTTTTATTATATAAATGTTGAGCTGGCGTGCGATGCGGAGACAGGACGCGGAACACGGAGTCCAAACAAAAACACTTTAATGAAAAATGAAACTAAACGGCACTTCTTAGTGTAAACACGGGAGGCGAAGACCTTGGAAACATCCACACATAACATAGCACATCGTAACGTTAACAAGAGACAAAGACATGTGAACACAGGAGGGCATTTATACAGATGAGGAAACTACACACAGCTGACGGGACTTGGGCAGTGATTAACGAGACAGGTGTGGAACAATCTAGAAGACACAGAAGGACCCGGAATGTGAGAGACGAGACAAGACTGTGACAGTACGCCCCCTCCCACAAGGCGTGACCTCACGCCGAGTGAGGAACACCTTGCGGAGGGGAGGGAGGGGGAACAGGAGGAGGACAAGACAGACCAGACTACAGAAGAAACAAGGGTGGGAGGGTGTGCACCCTGGAGACCGGGTTACCCGGAGTCATGGAGGTCTCCAGGGTGGCACCGGGGGAATAGGGCGCCAGGGTGGCGCGGCAGTCCAAGGTGGCTCAGGGAGGGCCGGCAGCGGAGGCTCTGGCTGGAGGGCCGGCGGCGGAGGCTCTGGCTGGAGGGCCGGCGGCGGAGGCTCTGGGAGGACCTGGCAGCGGAGGCTCTGGGAGGACCTGGCGGCGGAGGCTCTGGGAGGACCTGGCGGCGGAGGCTCTGGGAGGACCTGGCGGCGGAGGCTCTGGGAGGACCTGGCGGCGGAGGCTCTGGGAGGACCTGGCGGCGGAGGCTCTGGGAGGACCGGCGGAGGCTCTGGGAGGACCGGCGCTGGATCTGGATCTGAATCTGGCGGGACCGGCACTGGATCTGGATCTGGATCTGGCTCCGGCTGGACCGGCTGTGGCTCTGGCTCCGGTTGGACCGGCTGTGGCTCTGGCTCCGGTTGGACCGGCTGTGGCTCTGGCTCCGGTTGGACCGGCTGTGGCTCTGGCTCCAGCTGGACCGGCTGTGGCTCTGGTTCTGGGCAGAGTTCTGGAGGCTCCCACAGGTCAGGGAAGACTGGGAGGTCTGGGAGGACTGGCTGCACCGGCGAAGGCTCTTGGAGGGCCGGCTGGAGGACCGGCGGAGGTTCTTGGAGGGCCGGCTGGAGGACCGGCTGCACCGGCGGCTCGGGCCATGTGAGATCTGGCTGGTTTAGAGGCCCAGGCAAGTCCAGCAGTTCAGGCCACGGTGGAAGTCCCAGGTCGGGCTCTGGATCTGGCTCTGGCTGGAAGATCTCTGGCTCTGGCTGGAGGATCTCTGGCTCTGGCGGGTGGATCACGGGCACTGACCGGCGTCGAGGCGCGGGAAAAGGCGCTGGCCGTCGAGGCGCGGGAACTGGCGCTGGCCGTCGTTTGTTCGTTCTGGGTGACGAACCCGGTCTCTTGTTCTGTTATATAAATGTTGAGCTGCCGTGCGATGCGGAGACAGGACGCGGAACACGGAGTCCAAACAAAAACACTTTAATGAAAAATGAAACTAAACGGCACTTCTTAGTGCAAACACGGGAGGCGAAGACCTTGGAAACATCCACACGTAACATAGCACATCGTAACGTTAACAAGAGACAAAGACATGTGAACACAGGAGGGCATTTATACAGATGAGGAAACTACACACAGCTGACGGGACTTGGGCAGTGATTAACGAGACAGGTGTGGAACAATCTAGAAGACACAGAAGGACCCGGAATGTGAGAGACGAGACAAGACTGTGACACCTTTATTTATATAGTGCTTTTTACAACAGAGATTGTTTCAAATCAGCTTAACCGAGATAATATTAAAATAATGCAAAAGCAATTCAATCAACAATATTGATGATTATTTATTGTTAAGAAACGACAGTGGCAAGGATAGGATCAATTTCTTTTTTTACAACTAATACAACTCTGGAGAACTCTGGAATATGCAATATAACAGAAAACCATATAAATTAGAAAAGTCTCATCTAAAGACTAAAAAAGAACTAAAAAGCAGCTGAACTAAACACGGGTTATAAATACACAGGACTGAATTAACAAGGAACTGTTGGACATGATAGGTAAACAGAAACTGGAACTTAACACAAGAACAAGGAACACAGAGACAACAGAACTAAAACAGAACCTACACCTACTTAGTATTTATCTTTTACTAATGAGTTGTTTATGATTATGATTTACAAATAGTTTTGTTCAATTACTTATTTTGGTGACGTTAACATATATCAACTATTAATAATTTACAAATGTATATTAATGTTTGTGAAAAAACATCAATGTTCAAAACTATCTCCCAACATTACCTCAATTCACAATGGTAAGGTTATAAAAGATAGTTGAGCTGTCCGAAGGAATGTCAGTTTGACATAATTACTTCAGGAATGGCTTTATTTCTGCTGAACAGACATTTCAGTGGCTTAATAAGTTTGCTCTCTTATTTGTAATGTGTAATCTGATCTGACTGAGCAATCATTTTATATAAACGCCACTAAGCATGATTTATTTATTCAAAGGCCTTTGAAGTCTGAATTGGGATGCAGCTATAGTTCAGCAGTATAGTTATGACACTCTGTCACGTGACATTCACGTCGCTTGGAGATGCCCTGAATATCAAGACTGTGGAATGTAGGTCAGAGTGGCATGCAGTGAGCGGATGACTATGTAGCATTGCATTATAAACACAGATTAAACAATGCAAAGGCTTCTGTCTTTTTCTGTCACCATGCAGCGAATTATGAGAATTACTGCATCCAATAATTGTATTATTAAAATCTATCTAGAGTCCTTGCAACCAAACACATGCAAGTTCATTATTTCTTATTGATCTCACTTTCCCTAGCCCCTAGGCCACACTTTTGGGTTATTGATTTTAAAAGTGGCTGCAACCGCAATATTGTAGAAGACACCAGGTTTCAAAGAATACAATAATAAATGTGGTTAATTACTCCTAATGTAGACAGTGTTACTTGTAGTGTTACAGTAATTACTTGTGTTCCACTCATTTATTTCATCTGAGGTGCATCTTAACTACCTTCAGTTTCTTGTGGCGATACAAATGAGTGCCAATGAAGTTAAAGCACCATTTCCACTCCTTTTTATAATAATTTTTAAGTAAGCCAACTTTGTGGTTGTAAAACCAAGTTTTTCACTTAAATTTGGATGAGTTCCTTAAAGTTATTTTGTGGCTTCTAAAGACTTGCATTACGAAGCAAACTGCATACCACAAGGATAAATGTTCTCAGGCACTCACACCTGATACTGTAGGTCATTAGTTAAAGTGGAGAAGTTTTGGGATTTCCTGGTGCAGGAAGTTACTGTACACATAAAAAGGCAGTCGATTAGTTTTACACCAGTTAGCCAAGATGGCACACACACACACATATTGAACTTGTGGTTAACTTGGTAGCAGCAACAGCACAAGTATTGGCAATATATCAACATTTTGTGGGTGTTTGTTTTGTGCACATAACAACCCGCTTTGTTGAGGGGATTTATGCATGTCTATTTGTAGCCTATCTTTGTACCAGCCCTGCAGCAGCAGCTAAACATATCCAGATCAGAATACAGAGGAATGCAGAAGTTCTATTTTTTTCCCAGACACATTATTGATGTACGCATTGAGATTTTTATCTGGTATTTATTTAAAGTGATAGCACACAAATTTTAGTTACAGTAATTTGTAGATATATTTGCAATAATCTGATCCCTAACTCTAAACTGTTCATTAAGAATATAACACATAACAACAGACTGAAAAAAAACATTTTAAAATCCAGAAAGAAAAAATAACCCATTGTTAACAGAAAAGGATCCATGGATGTTAATTTTTCTTCACTTAAACAGATGAATAACCTGTATATAGAGTGCAGGCCATTATTTGGAGTGAGAAACTCCAAATTCAAAATTTTGATCCCTGTCTCCATTCAGTGTAACAAGAAATGTCTCAGGTTAGGTATGTAACTATAGTTACGGTTGTGAGTGACGGTTGCAAGTCGGTGACGTCATGAACCAGGGTAATAAATATGTGCCGGAAATGGTGACGGCAGTTTAGAGGAGTGTCTGAAGCAAGCCCGGAAGGCCAAAGACGCAGTGCCTCGTTCCCTCCTCAGGGAACTATGGTTAGATACGTAACCTGAGACATTCCCTTTCAAGGGAACTCGCGATGCGTCGAACGCTTTGGGGAATGATATACCAATGGCACCTCAGTGACGAAGGCCGACGAGTGTCTTATAGCTCACTACGAGAGGACCCATGTTCCCGGAGCGGAGTTGAGGTCAAGCGGGTAAAACCTCAAGAATGTGTGCGTGGAGGACCAACCTGCCACATCACATCGGACAGGGAACTTCCTGATATAAGGGCCTTAGAGGCAACCACGCTCCTAGTGGAGTGGGCATGGACCCTCAAAGGCGAGGGGGATCCAGCCGACTCATAAGCCAGAGATATAGCCTTGCCGATCCACTTAGGTTTGGATCTACTTAGGTTTGGTTTAGATTCAGGGGCCCCCTTAGGGGTCAGATTTATGCCAAGGAGCATGAGTGTCCAGTGCGAGCACTGGACAGACCTTGTTTTTAAACTCCTGGTCAGCGAAGGGGGGAGGGCAGAAGGCCTGCAGTACAATAGACCTGGCCACATGAGTGGGCACCTTTGGTATGTAGCCTGGCCTGGGATGGAGGAAGGCTTTAGCCATCCCAAGTGCAAACTCAAGAAGGGAGTCATCAATCACGAGTTCCGTGATTGATAACGAGTGTCATCTGGGCATCACTGCGGCCTCGTATCTCATGGAGGAGTAACAGTGAAGGACGAGAGGGGACCAGGCCTGGATATTGGTAATGTTTTTTGGGGTTTTATTTCGCTATTAAAATTCCCACCTCCTTCTTCCCTGTACAGCAAAGATTGTTACAAATGTGTTTTGCTACTTTTGGATGTGTTAGTTCAGGGTTTGGAGCTGGACATACTTAAGTTCATTTTAGGTCTGAGTTAGATTCTGGCTGTGTTAAAGTTGCTGTTTGTCCCCAACTGCTCATCAGGGGTGTTGACTTCATCCTTGGCAATGATCTTGTTAAAGGATTGCTCTTAATTGGTAGATGGGTAGTTTATTACCTATTTTCTTTGCCCCATGTTTCTGTTGATTTGGCTTCTTTGCTTACTTTGGTGTTCCCAGCTCACAAGTTTGATGAAGAAGATGACTAAGGTTTGGTTAATGCATGCTCTTGTCTTAGCTACTTTCTTAGCATGTGCGTGGGCATGCAGCTCTTCGCTACCTATGGCATTTCTGGCCAAGAAATTTGCCAAGACTGTTCCCAGAGTTTAGTTGATGTGTTAAGAGATCTAAACCACTTAATGCTTTGTAAGTAATTAGCACGATTTAAAAAGTATACAGTGTTTTATAGGGAGCCAATGCAGAACTGGACATGTTGACAGAATCGGACTAATATGCTCATACTTCCTGGTTCTAGTAAGAACTCGAGCTGCTGCATTTTAAACTAGCTGGAGTTTTTTTATTAAGTGTTTTTATTAAGTGTTATTAACAATGCTAGGAAGACTGTTCTAGAGTTTAGTTGATATTCTAGTTATTATCAACTGGACAGAATTTTGGGATCACAATAGATGTGAAGGACTATAATGTCTTAAGAGATCTAAACCACTTAATGCTTTGTAAGTAATTAGCACGATTTAAAAAGTATACAGTGTTTTATAGGGAGCCAATGCAGAACTGGACATGTTGACAGAATCGGACTAATTTGCTCATACTTCCTGGTTATAGTAAGAACTCGAGCTGCTGCATTTTAAACCAGCTGGAGTTTTTTTATTAAATGTGCAGGGCAACCACCTAGTAGAGCATTAATCTAGCCTTGAGCTTATGAACACATTAACTGTTCTGCATTTTCCACTGAGAACTTGTCATACTTTAGATATACAGTAGAACCCCAATTTACGAAATTAATCCGTTCCGAGGTTGGTTTCGTATGTCAAACTTTTTGTATGTCGGTCAGGCTTTTATGTGTTAATTGCCTAATCTGTTCCAAGCCCTACAATAACACAATATTCAGCATGGGGTGAAACGCATCCCAGCTTCATACTTCTCAATGATCTCCCTTTTCGACTCAATGAATAGTACCCTCTTCTTCCCTTTGACTTCAGCAACAATCTTCACATCCATGGTTACTGATTAGAAAAAGGTTTATGCTAATAGCAGAGGCTGGTGGGAGCGATGCTGACCAATAGGAGAGCAGGATTGTAAAAAGTGTTCCCCTTCTTACATGGACTATTCCAGCCATCCCTGTCATTCAGTGCGAAATGGACTATTCCAAACTTTCCCTCGGAGTTCAGGAAGTGACTGACAGAGATCGGCTGAAGATTGTATATAGTTTATTGAGTGAAATACAGGGAATTAGTGACAATCGTTGAGGTTTTATCGATCTATGCACCTTTAATAAATACCAGTTTTGGATCATTCCCTGAGTGAGACATCATTGTTCTGATCGGACAAACTGTAGTCTTCATCCAACCCGAACCAAAATCAGCGCGAATATCAAAACAAAACTCAGAAATCGTCGAAATCGTCAGAAATTTCTTTTTTCGCATCTCGATCATTTTGTCGTAACTCGGGCGGAAAAAACCCGAAATCTTTTATCGTATGTCGAACTTTTCGTACGTAGAGCGTTTCGTAAGTCGGGGTTATACTGTATTTTTAAGATGGAAGAATGCAGTTTTAAAGATGCTAGAAACTTGGCTTTCAAACGAAAGATGTTAACTGACGTGGACTGACGATCTGTGGGCGCGGCAACAGGCTGACGGAGCGTGGGTTCAGACTTGGACCCTGGGTGTGATTGTTGGGACTGTCCGGATCGGTGTGTGAAGATCTTTAAACAAATGGTGGCAGCCTCCATCCAATGCAAACCTTTCAGGTCAGGCATGCCTTCGGGGAAGTGCCGCACAGCTCCGATCCAGAACAGAGTTCTTACAAGTTCGTTATCCAACGGAGCTCGGACGGCAATCAGTCCCGAACAAAGGTAACAAAATCCCAGTGGCCTTGGGCGAGAGTCAACAGGTCCCGTTCTACCTCCATACCTCCTTATTTCTTCTTCTTACAGTCTTTCAAGGCGACGAACCTAGTCACTTGAGGGTGACCAACCCTGGTCAGTCTTTCTGTTATCACACCGGCTATGTGTAGAAACAGGGAGACACACGACACGGAGATAACTTGAGAAACTCAAAATGGAACTTTAATTATAAACAATAGGGAGAAAACCAGGAGCAAACTTCCAAACACTTCTTACAAATGACATTCAAAGACTGACAATGACCTGGAGCACATGAGGGTTTAAATACACTAGGAAATTACAAACAGGTGGTGAACTAAATGGGTAATCAGACTAACAAGACAGCTACGGCAACACATGAGGGAAAAAACAGGAGGATAAAGACCAGACTATGACAAACAGTATTAGTACTTTAGATTAGAAATCTTTCACACATTTTATGGACAGAAAATACTACAGCTGTTGTACACCCTCAAACTTATAACTGTCAAATAGTACATTTTACATTTACATTATTAGTACTGCAGTGGTTTACACCTTTAAAGTAACCTTCCAGGTTGCAGAACTGGTTTATTTGGTCTAGATAAACAAGTAATTTGGTCTCCTTACAGTGCCTCACCCATACTAAAATACACAGGACACACATCCTCACCAAGGCTTGCTAAAGTTGCCCCAGCATTCAACTATTAACAGAAAGACTTATCAACACATTCTGATAACGTATTCTATCCGGTGAGAAGAACAGACCAGATTCATCATTATTCTTTGGAAAATACAGACAAGCAAAGTAAAAAGCTGTAACTAAGAATTGGTTTAATTATTTTAGGACACAATTTAGGATGACTTTACCTTTCCTTTTTCTAAAGTTAAAGCACTATAAAGGTCTCATTTTTTGTAGATCACAAGGTCTAACAGCAACCGTATAATAAAAGGAAAAAGGCCAACCATCTTGAGAAGCTGAATAAGCTGCAACTACATGAAGAGAAGATAGTAGGACTATTGAAGGTGAGTAATAATGATTGATATTTCGACTTTGGGTGAAGGTGAACCCAGAAGTAAATCAGCTAATACTTTTGATTTAGTATTAGAATGAAATTTAGACGTGTAACACTTTCAATTGTTTTTTTGTTTTGTTTTTTACTACGCTTTGGCACAACACTATAAAAAAAAAAAAAATTCAAGATTTAAAAAACTGAATTCATTGATAATAATAAACGCAGGTTATGGTAATACGGTACTGATATTCTATCTAAAGTAATAATTACGCCAAATTATTACTTTGAATAGATATCAGCGTGTTATTTCAAAGCAATAACCATTTTACGAATGTTAGACACAAATATGATAATTGTATACTCAAAATTAACATGCTTGATTTAAATGATATTCTTGCTTTTTTCTGTGAAGTGGTAGCTACTGACACTTTTTACTTTTTTACCAAATCACTCCTACAAACCTGATTATATACAGTAGTCCTGAATTATGAACATTTTAAAGAGAAACTCTAAACTTAGAGATAGTTGATCCAAAAATTATTGTTTTTTTTCATTTACTCACCCTCAAGTTGTTCCAAACCTGTATGAGTTTCTTTGTTCTGCTGTACACAAAAGAAGATATTTTTTTATTATTTTGACTTCTGTATTATTTTCTGTTCCTACTCGTCAACTGTTTGATTACTGACATTGTAAAACTGAAACGTTTTGTGTTCAACAGAAGAACGATTGAGGGCAAGTAAGCGATGTTTCAAAGCATTTCGTTGAACAGAAAGAATGCTGTTTTTCATGGAAATGTAGTTGTGCTGGGAATATAGGATGTTCACATGGAAACCAGTTCACCAACTGAAAACCTGTTCCCTTTCATGGGAACTTCGAGCTGCGTCAGAAAACGCTAGGGGAACCCTTGACGTCAGTCACGTGAAGATGTGTACAACCAATGAGAGAATTACGCGTGTGAATGCAAGTCGCGGGAAGTGACGTCATGAACAGAGCATAAAAGCGCACCGGAACCCGGAAGTGACAGCTTTGAGTGTCTTCAGCGTGCGTGTGTCAGAGAGTTTGTGCTTGCGAGTTTCAAACTACCTTTTGGATTACGTGCGTTGTGATTATGGCGGAACCGGCATTTACACCGTGTGTTTCTCCTTGTACCCGTTTCATCACGGGTAAGGACACACACAGTCAGTGCGTTGTCTGTTTGGGAGCGGAGCACGCTCGGTCAGCGCTTGAGGGCGGTGATTGTGAGAACTGCGAGAGGTTCTCATTGCGTACTCTCCGCTCCCGTCTGGCAGTATTTGCGGATACTAACCAGACTCGCATTCTTCAAGGTTCTGGACCCGCTGCGGCTGAGGCTCGGCGGCATTCTCAATCTTGGGGATCGCAAATGAATCTCACGGAAGGTTGCGGGGCGGGTGAGCCCGTCTCGCAGTTCGACTGTGTTGATCCCAGTTCCAGCCGGAAGTTGGAAGCACGCGTTTCAGGCGCGGTTTCTTCCAATCCGACTGGGACTTCGGTGCTATCATTATCCTGCTCTGAGGATGAGGAAGTGATTAGCACCGATCCGGTTGAGGAGGCTTCGCCACCCTCTTCACCGGCGTATGAGGAACTGATCGAGGTCGTGACGCGAGCAGTCTCTCGTCTGGATATTGATTGGCCGGCGGAGACCAGGAACGCTCGTCCCAGGAAAAGTAAGTTGGATGAGCGTTACCTTCCAGCTCGCGTCGCTCCCCAGCGCCGGGCAATGCCTTTCTTCCAGGATCTCCATACTGAGGTATCGAGATCTTGGAAAAAGCCAGCTTCCGATAGGGTGCATACGTCGTCCAGTGCGATGTATGCTACTCTCACCGGAGCTCATCCCTATGGTTACGGAGGGATGCCGAAGGTGGACGAGGCTCTTGCGGGATACCTTGTGCCCCAGTCGGCATCCACTATCAAAGCCCCGGCGCTCCCCACCAAACCGTTGCGGGTTACATCATCATTGGTGGGGAAAGCATATTCTGCCTCTAGTCAGGCTGCAGCGTGCCTGCACACCACGGCACTGCTGCAGGCCTAGCAAGCAGATTTGCTGGGCGACCTCGATCAAGGTGGCGGTATTGGTCCCGAGGCAGTGGCAGAGCTGCGTCGGGCCATGGATTTGTCTCTCCGAGCCACTAGAGAAACGGCCTTCTCTGTCAGTCGCTCCATGGCAGCTCTGGTGGCTACGGAGAGGCATTTATGGCTCAATCTTTCAGCCATAAAAGATAAGGACAAGTTCGTTTTGTTGGACGCCCCTCTGTCCCCTTCGGGCTTGTTCGGCGACGCCGTAAAAAGCGTTGTCGATAAGTTTCAGGAGGCTGCACGGCAGCAGGTGGCGTTCAGCAAAGTCCTTCCCCGCCACCCTTCACGTGAGCCCAATAGCCAAACACGGGCTCACAGTTCCTCATACAGGGCCTCACAGAAGGAGAGTGTTGCATCTCGTTTACCTCCCCCTAATAAAGGGAGGTCGGGACAACACTCTCGGGCCCAGCCTTCTGGTAAAAGGATGGATCTGAGGAACATCTTAAATGCCAAGAAGGCTACCTCTAAGCGTTCCTGACGCCAGAGGCAAGCCGCACCAAGGCGGTCATCTCCGTGTCCGGTTCCCGAGGGAGCCCGTCTCGGAGGCACTGCCCCCTCTGAGGAGGGTCCTAGAGCATTCCACCAGTACGGTGTCCGGAAACCCCGGCCCTGTGGTGTCTCTGCTCGTATCAGAGATCAGTCTCGAGAGACTGATTCCCTTAGTAGAGTTCCACGCCGCATGGTTGCGTCTGCCGGGCATCTCTCAATGGGTCCTGCGCATAGTAACCTCCGGGTACAAAATTCAATTCGGGGTTTCACCACCCCGTTTTATGGATATCCTATCGTCCGCGGTAGGGCCCCAGCAGGCTCTGATTATGGAACAGGAAGTAGACTCTCTGTTAGAGAAAGGGGCCATCGAGTATGTGCCCCTTACAGACAGACAGTCCGGTTTCTTCAGCCGGTACTTCATAGTTCCGAAGAAGGATAGAGGGTTGCGGCCCATTCTGGATTTGTGTCTTCTAAATCGCACTATCTTGCGTCTAAAATTCAAAATGTTGACGCTCAGGCAGATTGTGACGCATATCAGGTCCGAGGACTGGTTCGTCACAATCGACCTAAAAGACGTATACTTCCACATCTCCATCCTTCCTCAGCACCGGAAGTTCCTACGGTTCGCCTTCGGGGGGAAGGCGTACCAGTATCGTGTACTTCCGTTCGGCCTATCGCTCTCGCCCCGCACGTTCATGAAGGTCGTGGACGCTGCACTTGCTCCGTTGCGGTTACAGGGCATCCGTGTCCTCAATTATATAGACGATTGGCTAGTATTAGCCCAATCGTCTCAGTCAGCAGCACGTCATCGAGATGTCGTGCTCGCTCACATGAAGGAGCTGGGGTTAAGGTTGAACACCAAGAAGAGTGTGCTTTCTCCTGCTCAGAGAACCACCTTCTTGGGAGTCATTTGGGACTCGGAAACAATGTCTGCTCGGCTATCCCTCGGGCGCATTCATTCCATTCGTTCAATTGTCGAGGGTATAAAACTAGGCCAGCTACTCACTGTCAAACACTTTCAGAGAGTGTTGGGGCTCATGGCAGCGGCGTCCAGCGTTATACCGCTCCGCCTGGTACACATGAGACCTCTGCAGTGGTGGCTCAGGACCAAAGGGTTTTCCCCGAGGGGCAACCCGCTTCGCACAATCAAGGTCACGAGGCGATGCCTACGCACCTTGACCCTGTGGAAGAATATCTGGTTCCTGTCACAAGGCCCTGTGTTGGGGGCTCCGTCTCGACGAGTGACTCTGTCAACGGATGACTCCCTCACAGGTTGGGGGGCGGTTCTGAGGGACCGCTCCTCACAAGGGCTTTGGAGCTCGCGGCACCAGTCCTGGCACATAAACCTGCTGGAGTTACTGGCGGTCCGCAGAGCGCTACTTGCTTTCCTCCCGGACCTAATTGGGCATCATGTCACTGTGTTCACAGACAGCATGACAGTGGTGGCTTACATCAATCACCAGGGAGGTCTTCGCTCTCGTCCAATGTACAAATTGGTGAGACAAGTTCTTCTCTGGGCCCAGGGCAAGTTGCTCTCCCTCAGGGTAGCCCACATCCCTGGAGTCCAGAACATAGGAGCAGACTTCCTGTCGAGGCAGGGGCCGAGGCCCGGGGAATGGCGGCTCCACCCCGAGGTGGTGGAGCAGAATTGGAAGAGATTCGGGAAGGCACAGGTAGACCTGTTTGCCTCAGTCGAAAATACTCATTGCCCTCTATGGTTCTCCTTAACGTACCCAGCGCCGCTGGGGCGGGATGCCATGATGCAGGTGTGGCCGAGGCTACACTTGTACGCTTTTCCCCCGATTGTTCTGCTCCCGGGAGTTCTGGCCAAAGTTCGAAACTCTACGCTCTAAAGTGGAAACTCTTCTCTGCTTGGTGTAGCGTAAGGCAGTTAAACCCAGTAACCTGTCCCGTTGGCAAAGTGCTGGAGTTCCTGCAGGAGAAGTTTGCGACAGGGTTGTCCCCCTCTACCTTGAAGGTTTATGTGGCTGCCATAGCGGCTTGCCACATACCTCTGGGTGGGGTGTCCTTGGGCAGGGACCCCCTAGTCTCTCGTTTCCTTCGTGGCACTCTAAGGCTGAGACCTGTGACACAGACCAGGGTTCCTGCCTGGGACTTGTCTTTGGTACTCCAAGGCCTGTCCCAGGCACCCTTTGAACCATTAGAGGAGCTTCCTATTAAACTCCTCTCCCTAAAGACCCTTCTTTTGCTGGCTATCACCTCGCTAAAGAGGGTTGGGGATCTTCAAGCTCTCTCGGTGGTTCCATCTTGCCTCGAGTTTGCGCCCGGGATGACGAAGGTTTTTCTTCACCCGAGGCCAGGCTATGTCCCTAAGGTTCTCACGAACGTGGCTCGGTCTATCATGCTACAGGCCTTCTGTCCTCCCCCCTTTGACGATCATGAGCAGGAGCGAAAGAACAAGGTCTGTCCAGTACGAGTACTGGACGCTTACGTCCTCAGGACTGCTACCTGGCGTAAGTCAAACCAACTGTTCATTTGTTTTGGGGCCCCTGAGGGGGCTCCAGCTTCCAAACAAACCCTAAGCCGATGGATAGTCAAGGCTATCTGTCTGGCTTATGAGTCGGCCGGACATGCTTCTCCCCTGAGGGTTCGGGCCCACTCTACTAGGAGCGTGGCGACCTCCAAGGCGTTTCTCTCAGGAGTTTCCCTTGCTGATGTTTGTGCTGCGGCTGGCTGGTCCTCACCGCACACCTTTATGAGATTCTATCAATTGGATCTCGATTCCGCTCCGGGAACGAGGGTGCTCTCTCAGTGAGCTGAGACACATCCGTAGGCCGGCGTCGCTGAGGTGACGTTGGTATAACGTTCCCCTAGCGTTTTCTGACGCAGCTCGAAGTTCCCATGAAAGGGAACGTCTCGGGTTACGTATGTAACCCTGGTTCCCTGAAGGGGAACGAGACGCTGCGTCTTTCGCCTCAGCTCCTTGCGCCTCGGGCCCGCTTCAGACACTCTTTTGCTGTCACTTCCGGGTTCCGGTGCGCTTTTATGCTCTGTTCATGACGTCACTTCCCGCGACTTGCATTCACACGCGTAATTCTCTCATTGGTTGTACACATCTTCACGTGACTGACGTCAAGGGTTCCCCTAGCGTTTTCTGCCGCAGCGTCTCGTTCCCCTTCAGGGAACCAGGGTTACATACGTAACCCGAGACGTTATGTGCTCATTGAAACTCATTGTGTGAGTTCCGATACAGTTTTTAATCAAATTTTGTGGTAGTATAGGTCTTTTGTAAATTCATACTTCAATAAATACTTTTTGTGTTTTTCCCCAGACTTCTCAACTTGACTGATTCCAGCCAATAACATTTAGCATTCAATATATTTTGAGGATCTGGAATAGACATCCAGCATAAATGAGAATCCAAAGGCTGCTCCTGTGTTTCTTTCTTTTAGGAACAGAATTGTTCATATTCTTCCTAATTTTCGGTAATGATTTGAGAGGTAGGAATTTTTACCTACATATGGCTTCATCACAAGATCTCATACACCTCAAACTACGTCAAGCACATCGCAGACATATTGTGAGAGAGCTTTGCTCAGCCAATAGCAGTCTGAATTTTACAGAGAAATTATTCACATTTGATCAGATTCCAAACAAAGCCCTGGACCATCTCATTGTGGATGATCATCACGGTATCATTTACTGCTTTGTACCGAAGGTAGCATGTACCAACTGGAAACGAGTCATGTTTGTGCTCAGCCAGAACCTGAAGGCACCTAATGGAGCCCCATATCTGGATCCTTTTGACATACCAGTTGAGCTAATCCATAAATCTGCAATACATAAGACATTTAACAAGCTTTGGAGGCACTTTGGTCATTCCGCACGTCCTGTAATGCACCAGAAATTAAAGAATTACACCAAGTTCCTCTTTGTACGGGATCCTTTTGTACGACTTATTTCTGCTTTCCGGAACAAGTTTGCTCAGCCAGATGACTTATTCTACAGCCTGTATGGCTCCACAATGCTTCAGCGTTATGCTAATATTTCGAACCCCCCTGGCTCTGCTCAAGAGGCTTTCGCTGCAGGTATCACACCAACCTTTCCTCACTTTATTCAGTATCTATTAGATCCACAGACTGAGAAGGAGAGGCCATTCAATGAACACTGGCAGCAGATGTACAGACTCTGCCATCCGTGCCAAATTGACTATGACTTTGTTGGGAAGCTGGAAACTCTTGATGAGGATACTGAATATTTGCTGAGGATTCTTGGGATTGATGATCAGATCCAGTTTCCCCCAGGGCCCGAGGACAGGACAGAAGTATACTGGGAGCGAGATTGGTTTGCAAATATTTCCGTAGCTGACAGGAGAAAGCTGTACAATCTTTATGAAACAGACTTCAGATTATTTGAATACGATAAACCTGAGACACTTCTGGATGAGTGAGGACTATCGCTTATTGCTCTTTCGGCTTTTGCATTTCCTCAAGAGAAAAAAGGAGAAATGATGCTGAATCCCATGAAATCCATAAAGAACATGTCTAGGTCTTGTTTAAAAATATTTTAATCACTGTGAACAAAAAATATATTGTTTATTTGATGCTAATTATACAATAAAGACAAATACTTATTAAAATAATTAACAGTTTGTGTTCAGTTTGCTTCCTCATTGCTTGAAAGGTTAAATATATTATAAATGATTTTCTGTTATAGAAATACACAATAGCATTGAAAACGTCAAACAACAACACAAAAAAAACTGAATTTTGTTCCTCAAGGTTCAGTACTAGGACCATTGCTCTTCACCCTGTACATGCTTCCTTTGGGTGCAGTTATTAGGAAGTATGGCATTAGCTTTCATTGTTACGCTGATGATACTCAGCTCTATATTTCTTCTCATCCTGATGAAACGAACAAATTCACTAAATTAACAGAATGCATAACTGATATAAAAAATTGGATGACTAATAACTTTCTACTGTTTAATTCTGAAAAAACAGAGATTCTAATTTTTAGACCAAAAAGTTCAGCATGTAATAATCTAGACTACTGCCTAACACTCGATGGCTGCTCTGTCAAGTCTTCGTCATCAGTTAGAAACCTGGGTGTGCTCTTTGATACCAATCTTTCATTTGAAAGACATATATCTAGCATCTGTAAAACGGCATTCTTCCATCTTAAAAATATATATCTAAATTGCGACATATGCTCTCTAAGACAAATGCGGAAAAGTTAGTTCATGCGTTCATGAGTTTAAGGCTACATTATTGTACTGCTCTACTAGGTGGTTACTCTGCACGCTTAATAAACAAATTCCAGCTGGTCCAAAATGCAGCAGCTCGAGTTCTTACTAGAACCAGGAAATATGAGCATATTAGCCCAGTTCTGTCAAACCTGCACTGGCTTCCTATTAAACACCGAATACATTTTAAAATCTTGCTAATTACTTACAAAGCATTAAATGGTTTAGCTCCTCAGTACTTGAGCGATCTCTTAACACATTATAGTCCTTCACGTCTATTGCGATCCCAAAATACTGACCAGCTTATAATACCTAGAATATCAAAGTCAACTGCAAAGTCAACGATCCTTTTCCTATTTAGCTCCTAAACTCTGGAACAGTCTTCCTATTATAGTTCGGGAAGCAGACACACTCTGTCAGTTTAAATGTAGACTAAAAACACATCTCTTTAACCTGGCATACACATAACACATTATACATACATTTTTAATCCAAATCATGTAAAATGATTGTTAGGCTGCATAATTTAGATAAGCCGGAACCGGGAACATTCCCATAACATCTGATGTACTCGATACATCAGAAGAAGAATGGCATCTACGCTGATATTGGTCTCTGTTTATTCCGAGGTTACCATGGTCAGCCGGATCCGGGCTGTATCCAGATCAGATGAAGGACCTGGACACGAGCAAAGCACTGCCCTCGGGTGTCTGCGGAGACCATGACTCTACTGGACCCTCCCCTGTGACGATCATGAACCCATCTCTAACCGGACCAAATTGGACTTCATATTGGACTTGAATTGTTGTATAATAATCATGCACTGTTTGGCTGCTGGCCAGAGGAGAACTGGTCCCCCGACTGAGCCTGGTTTCTCCCAAGGTTTTTTCTCCATTCTATTCTTCATTCGTTACGTCACCTGCCGGAGTTTTGGTTCCTTGCTGCTGTCGCCTATGGCTTGCTAAGTTGGGGAAACTTAACACTTAAAATTCACTTGCTTGTTTCACTTGCTTGTTTAAAGCTGCTGTTCAGCCAAACAAACGTCTCAGGTTACGTACGTAACCATAGTTCCCTAAGAGGGAACGAGACACTGCGTCTTGCAGCCTCAGCTCCTAGTAATGCCGGCCTGTTCAGACACTGGTCAAGCTAACCCGCTTCCGGGTCGTGACGTGCCTTTATACTCCCGGGTCATGACGTGATGACGTCATCATGGCGACGTACACTCCCGCACCTGAGTTTGATTGTGCTTCAAAGACATATAAACTGAAAGGTTCCCAATCGCGTCTCAACGCAGTGTCTCGTTCCCTCTTAGGGAACTATGGTTACGTACGTAACCTGAGACGTTCCCTGTCAAGGGAACTCGCACTGCGTCGAGACGCGATTGGGAACGAGGAATACCCACGCCGCCTCAGCGTACAGGGTATGCCAAGCGAAACGTAGCTCACTACGATAACGCCAATGATCCCAAGGCGGGGTTTAGGTCTAACTGGTAGAACCTAATAAAGGTATGCGGTGAGGACCAGCCAGCCGCATCACAAATGTCCGCGAGGGAAGCCCCTGCGAAAAAGGTTTTCGAGGCAGCCATGCTCCGAGTAGAATGAGCTCGGACAGACAGTGGACACTGCTGTCCTGCCAGCTCATAAGCTAAAGAAATAGACTCTGAAATCCATCTGCTCATAGTAGGCTTAGAAGCAGGAGAGCCTCTGGAGGCCCCAAAACAGACAAAGATTTGGTCTGACCTACACCACGTGGCAGTCCTGTGGACGTAGGCGTCCAGTGCTCGCACTGGACAAACCTTGTTCTTTAACTCCTGGTCATGATCAACAAATGGAGGAGGACAGAGAGCCTGTAGTACTATGTGGCGCATAGGACTAGAAAGCACTTTAGGTACATAACCCGGCCTGGGATAGAGGAAAACTTTAGCCAAGCCGGGCGCAAACTCTAAACATGAAGGGGCCACAGAGAGGGCCTGCATGTCACCAATCCTCTTGAGGGAAGAAATGGCGAGAAGAAAGAATGTTTTAAGAGTAAGGTGCTTATCTGAAATCTCGTCCAGCGGTTCAAAGGGAGCCTGGGACAAGGCCTGGAGCACCAGGGACAGGTCCCAAGGAGGCACCCTTGAACGTACTACAGGCCTCAGCCTCTGAGTGCCACGTAGGAAACGAACTATGAGGGGGTCCCTGCCCAAAGAGGCACCACTCAAAGGTACGTGGTAAGCAGCTATGGCAGCGACGTAAACCTTTAGTGTGGAGGGGGACAGCCCTGCTGCGAACCTTTCTTGCAGGAACTCCAGCACGGTGCCAACCTGGCAGGTAACTGGGTTCAGCTGCTTTTCGTAACACCAAGAAGTGAAAATCTTCCACTTCTGAGCATACAGTTTCCTCGTGGACGGGGCTCTGGAGTGGAGAATGGTCTCTACAACCTCGGCTGAGAGACCAGACTCTATGAGCTGGGCCCCCTCAGGGGCCAGACCCACAGTTTCCACAGTTCTGGGTGAGGATGGAAAATCCTCCCCTGAGCCTGGGACAGGAGGTCCCTCCTGACTGGAATCTCCCACGGAGTGCCGTCTAGGAGGGACACCAGGTCCAAAAACCACACCCTGCCCGGCCAGCGCGGGGCAACTAGAGTGAGACGGACCTTCTCCCGGCGAACCTTCTCCAGAACCCCTGGGAGCAGAGCTACGGGGGGAAAGGCATACAGGGGTAGATTTGGCCACCCTTGCCTCATGGCGTCCAGGCCGAGAGGCGCTGGAAGATAAAGGGAGAACCAGAGTGGGCAGTGAGTCGTCTCTCGAATCGCAAACAGATCCACTTGAACCTGGCCGAATCTCTCCCAAATCTGCTCCACCACCTGAGTGTGGAGTCGCCATTCCCCGGGCCTCGGCCCCTGTCTCGACAGGAAGTCTGCCCCCAGGTTCTGGGCCCCCGGGATATATATCGCTCGAAGAGAGAGCAGTTCCCTCTGGGCCCAGAGGAGGATCCTGATCGCCAACTTGGAAAGTCGACGAGACCGGAGACCTCCCTGGTGATTTATGTAGGAGACCACTGACGTATTGTCGGTTCGGACTACTACATGATGGCCTCTGAGGTCGGGGAGAAACGCCCGTAGCGCCATCCAGACAGCCATCATCTCCAAGGCGTTGATATGCCAGGAGAGGTGGTGCCCGTCCCATAGACCCCTGGCCGAGCGGTCCCTCAGGACCGCCACCCAGCCCGCACGGGACGCATCTGTCGACAGCGTGACGCGGTGACAGATAGCTCCCAGTGCGAGCTTCTGGGAAATAAACCAGTTCTGCTTCCACGGATGCAAGGCTCGAAGGCAGCGCCTTGAAACCTTGATCAGACGGAAGGGGTTGCCCCTCGGGGAAAACCCTCTGGTCTTCAGCCACCACTGCAGGGGTCTCATGTGGAGCAGGCCGAGTGGGATAACACTGGACGCTGCCGCCATGAGCCCCAGCACTCTCTGGAAGTGCTTGACAGTGAGCAGCTGGCCTAGCTTGATATCCTGGACTAAGGACAGAACGGCGGCAATGCGCACGGGGGACAGCCGTGCAGACATTGACGCCGAGTCCCAAACAACGCCTAGGAAGGTTGTCCTCTGCACAGGAGAGAGGATACTCTTCTTGGCATTGAGTCTCAGCCCCAGCTCCTTCAAATGCGCGAGGACGACATCTCGATGCCGAACCGCTAATTCTCGTGTCTGAGCCAAAATCAACCAATCGTCGATATAGTTCAATACACGGATACCAGTGGACCGCAGCGGGGCGAGCGCTGCGTCCATGTATTTGGTGAAGGTGCGAGGGGATAGCGCTAGGGGATAGAGGCGTCAGAGGGGCGTCCAGGAGGATGTTCTTATCCTTCTGGCTGAGGGTAGTCAGATTCAGCCATAAATGTCTCTCCGTAGCTACTAGGGCTGCCATAGATCGGCCAATAGAGGCGGCCGTCTCCCTAGCAGCCCGGAGAGAAAGATCCGTCGCCCTCCGCAGTTCTGCGACTGCTTCTGGCCCAATACCTCCCTCCTCATCAAGATCTGCGACGAGTTCCGCCTGGTAGGCCTGCAGCATGGAAGAGGTGTGGAGGCATGCTGCAGCCTGACCAGCCGATGAGTATGCTCGCCCCACCAACGATGACGTAAACCTGAGAGGTTTGGTGGGGAGCACCGGTGTCTTTAGGGGCTGCGGTGAGTGAGGAGCCAAATGATTAGCCAAGGACTCCTCTACTCTAGGCATCGCCCCGTATCCGCGCTCTTTAGCTCCCACTAGGGAGGCATAAACAGCGGTCTCGCTGTTATGCACCCTGTGGGAGGCGGGCCTATTCCAGGACCTCGACACCTCAGTGTGGAGGTCGGGGAAAAAAGGCAGACACCGGCGCTGAGGTGGTGCTCTGGACGGCAAAAAGCGCTCGTCCAGCCTGCTCTTTGGACGAGCATGCGTCCGCTCAGCCGGCCACTCGAGGCCCAGCCTAGCGGTGGCGCGAGTCACCACCTCCAGCAACTCATCTGACGCTGGTGAGGGGGCTGGCGGAACCTCCTCATCAGCGTCGATACTAACAACGTCCAGTTCCTCGGAACTGGATAGCTGCAGTATCGCCTCGTCAGTGTCGGAAGAAACCGCCACAGGGCGTGCTTCCGGCTCCCTAACGGGGCTAGATCTGCCAGGTAAAGGTGGAGAAAAGGCCAGGCCCGTCTCCGACCCCTCTGACAAATCCATCTGCGACCCCCACGATCGCAGCCGCCGCTGGGCCTCAGCCGCAGCGGGACCGGAACCACGAGGGCCGCTAGCCCGGGCAGTTTCCTCGAAAACTGCCAGGCGGGATCGGAGTGTTCGCAAACTCATTTGCAAACAGTCTGCACAATCAGTGCCCTCGAGCGCTGAACGTGCATGCTCCTCACCCAGGCAAGCTACACATAAGGCGTGTGTATCCCTTCCCGAAAGAAACCGGGGACAAGGGGTAACACAACGCCGAAAAACTTGCTCCGCCATATTTCACACACTCCAACAAACACACGGTGAAATCCCTTTTCTTTTAAACTAGACTTGGGCTGATTCACACACACACGTGAGCTTAGAGCGCTGTGAAGACACTGAAAGCTAACCTGCTTCCGGGTCGTGACGTGCCTTTATACTCCCGGGTCATGACGTGATGACGTCATCACGGCGACGTACACTCCCGCACCTGAGTTTGATTGTGCTTCAAAGACATATAAACTGAAAGGTTCCCAATCGCGTCTCGACGCAGTGCGAGTTCCCTTGACAGGGAACTTTGTTTATATTGTTTTTCTTGTGACCACTGCAAAGCTGCTTTGAAACAATCTAGATTGTAAAAAGCGCTATATAAATAAAGGTGACTTGACTTGACTTGAAAGAAAGGTGATTTCAGCAGTTTTGAGCATGGCATGGTTGTTGGTGCCAGACGGGCCGGTCTGAGTATCTGCTCAGTTACTGGGATTTTCATGCACAACCATTTCTTGGGTTTGCAAAGAATGGTGAGAAAACAGAAAAGCATCCAGTATGTGGCAGTCCTGTGGGAGAAAATGCCTTGTTGATGCTAGAGGTCAGAGGTCATTGGTCGACTGATTCAAGCTGATAGAAAAGCAACTTTGACTGAAATAACCACTCGTTACAACTGAGGTTTGCAGCAAAGCATTTGTGAAGCCACAACACGCACAACCTTGAGGCGGATGAGCTACAACAGCAGAACCACTCATCTCCACTACAAATAGGAAAAAGAGGCTACAATTTGCACGAGCACACCAAAATTGGACAGTTGAAGACTGGAAAAATGTTGCCTGGTCTGGTGAGTCTCGATTTCTGTTGAGAAATTCAGATGGTAGAGTCAGAATTTGGCGTAAACAGAATGAGAACATGGATCCACCATGCCTTGTCACCACTGTGCAGGCTGGTGGTGGTGGTGTAATGGTGTGGGGGATGTTTTCTTGGCACACTTTAGGCCTCTTAGTGCCAATTGGGCATCGTTTAAATTCCAAGGCCTATCTGAGGATTGTTTCTGACCATATCCATCCCTTCATAACCACCATGTACCCATCCTCTGATGGCTCCCATGTCACAAAGCTTGAATCATTTCAAATGGGTTTCTTGAACATGACAGTGAGTTCACTGTACTAAAATGGCTCCACAGTCACCATATCTCAACCCAATAGAGCAGGGGTCTCAAACTCAAATGAGCTGGGGGCCGCAGGAGGCAGAGTTTCGGTAAGGCAGGGCCGCATCAAGTATTCCACAAAAAAAAATGTTTTATCAAACGAGATTATTATCAGTTCTTTAACTTCAATGGGTTCTTCTGAGCATGAACTGTCCTAAACATAAAAATAATATTGAAGAACATGAATGTTCTTCTGAATATGACTTGTCTTGCCTACTTCTTGCTGCCAGAGACCTGCAGCGCTTCCTCTCATATAGCTGAGCCACATTTGGCTTGAGAGAGGAAACAGTTGAGACTCTCAGTATAGCTTGAAGATGATCGTCAGTAAGTAGACCTGTTACTTGGACTTACTGAAGTTCAAGATTGAGGAAAAAGTTGCTAATTTTTTCGAGATACTAAGTCATTATTATGAGAAACTTTCTCATTATTTTGAGATAAGTCATTATTATGAAACTTTCAAATTTTTTCCAGATGCTAAGTCCTTACTATGAGAAACTGTCTCATTATTTCAAGATATTAAGTCAATATTATGAGAAAAATTCTAATTTTTTCAAGATACAAAGTCATTATTTTGAGAAACCCTCTCATTATTATGACTTAATCCTTTTTTTTCTCAACTGTGGCGGAAATGGGCTTCAATACTTTCCTGATGACAAGAACATCGTAACATTTGTATATGGTAGAAAATACCGAGATAGGCGACTGCTGTTAATTATCAGGTAGGACTGTGGGACAACTTTATTTATTATATACAAACAATGGGATGAAGCCATGGAGACGTTATTTACTGGATTTTATATATTATAATTCCATGGGTTCATCGGGACAACCTAGACAACACCGATGTCCCGTTGACTATGTAACCGGGGCGGGTAACCGAGGCCCCTTATGAGCCTCAAGCGGGATAACGCGTGGGATCTGACTGACTGTCCCGGTGGAACTCCACTCCCCTCGGTGACACTATTAACAGAGCATCGGTGTTGGTCGTTAATTTGCAGATTCGTCATGATAACATTTAATTCGCATGGATAGTGACGATCATATCGCTGTCAACTTTCAAACAAATCAGCCTATTTCAAATGATGGAAAAACAAAATACAATCTGCTTGACGCTAAATCCAACGCCGATAACAGTAACATTCACTTCGTCCAGCTCAAAGTCAAACATGCTCAATTTCAAACACAATAAGAAGTAATAATTCTATGACGGCTTTGACAAATGTGATGTTACACGGGCAGCTCCATAGTTGTGAAATGTTTCTCTGTCTGCATCAAGCCCGGCCAATACCCCGCCCCCGGGAGTAATTTACTCCACTGTGATTGGCCCCTGGGAGTCATTTACTCCACTGTGATTGGCCCCCGGGAGTCATTTACTCCACTGTGATTGGCCCCCAGGAGTAATTTACTCCACTGTGATTGGCACCTGCGAGTAATTTACTCCACTGTTATTGGCCCCCGGGAGTCATTTACTCCACTGTGATTGGCCCCCGGGAGTCATATACTCCTCTGTGATTGGTTGGTTTGTACTGCTCCAGCTCCAGCTCACACGAAAAAGGAACCTTCCGCACACAATGCGGTAAAGCGCTATTCATTCAAAACTCGCGGGCTGCACTTACAGTAAACTTACATATTGTCCAGCGGGCCAAAAAAAAATTTCCGCGGGCCGCATGTTTGAGACCCCTGCAATAGAGCATCTTTGGGATGTGGTGGAACGGGAGCTTTGTGCCCTGGATCTGCATCCCACAAATCTCCATCAACTGCTAGATGCTCTTATCAATATGGGCCAACATTTTTAAAGAATTCTTTCAGCAGCTTGTTGAATTAATGCCACGTAGAATTAAGGCAGTTCTGAAGCCGAAAGGCGGTCAAACACAGTATTAGTGTGCTGTTCCTAATAATCCTTTAGGTGAGTGTATAAAACCATTGGAAACTCCTCGGTCTTTTAGAAAATAAGAGAAGTATAATTAGAAAAGTTAAAAGTTAAATCTCACATCATTTGAAAGTGTAATGTTAAACTTTACTAATTTGAAAGATGAGGACTATAAAGTTTGGCAGATTCCATTAGCACTTAGTGATGTGATGTTATCTACACACTAACTGCAAATACCGAAACATACTAGAGTGTTTAAAGGACTCATCAGTTGAGAAATCACATTTTATTTGACCTTTCAACATTTAAGAGGTAAGGCTGGGTGATAAAACAAAACAACGATATTTATCGCAATATAATTTCCCTCTAACAAATGTTGTGTGATCTAAGACACCTGGTAGAGAGTATGACATTGTTTAGAAATAATAAAGATCAAGTATTACTAGATGAGTAAACTTCGTAAATTATCTATAAAGTTGACTTGATAAAGCCGGACCAGAAAGTTTGAAGTAGTTTTAACAGCTTTAAATTAATTATAAAATAATTAACATGTTGATAGCATGAATTAGCTAGTTGCTAGAAATTTAGTATGTTGCCACCATGAATTAGCTGGTCACTGGCATTAATTATCATGTCGCTTGCATTAATTAGCCTGTCGCTAGCATTATGTAGCATATAGCTATCATGAATTAGCATGTTGTTAGCAATAATTTAATGTTTTAATTTAATTTATTGTTTAATTTATGTTTTAATTTAATTTAAAATTTTATTCTCGCCCAAACTTACCTGAACAAATGCCCTTTACATTGCAAAAAATACCAGAAAAATACCCATTTTAAACCAAGTTTTTGGTCTCAATATATATCATTTCAATTAAAAAAGATAAATCAAAAATTCGTGGCAAGATTCGAACCGCTTACTGAACCACTCAGGTGGAAGCGAGGCTTCAGACGTCATTTCTGATGTCATCGATCTAAACTGATACAAGCCTCGATACGTGCTTCACTAAAAGCTTACAGGATTTTTCGGCACACGCTCTGAAACCTCGGCACAGAGAGTAACATCACTAGTTCCAGCATCCGTCCTCAAAGCCATAGGGCACTGATCTTCATTAGCATACCAATGTCATCTTAGACCAGAAATTAAAATATTCTCCCCAAACAAAATGCGCTTCCAAGTATAGTTTCCACTATATCCATGCACTGCAGAAGAGGCAAGCAGCCAAAACTCTGTTAAAGTTTGAACTCTGCTTCCCTGCTGTGTTATTGAAGGAAAAAATCGTCCCTCCGCTGTTGGATTCAGTGTCAGCAGGGCCTGAACTATAATGCAACAAGAAAAATCAGTTTGGCTAATAGGGTTCATATAATTTATTTAACCTTTATTGTTTTGTTGATTATTTTAGTACTTCAATTATATAAAAAAGCAGTACTAGCAGGTCTTGGAAGCAGAATGGTAACAGAAGCACAGGACTGAGACAGCTGTGATTGGATGGCACCGTTGCTCTCCAGCTAACCGATGGTAAAGGCTGAGCAACTCAGCCACAGTGCATTGTCAATATACTGTGCCAGGGTGCAAGATGTTTCTCCAGCTGGCATCAGGCAGAACAGATGGTCATCAAGTCCACTGCAATAGCATACCTTCAGCGTGCCGTTGTTCCAGGACACCAGGTGGAGGAACTCCAGGAAATCCTCCATGTAGTCTTCCAGGAGGCGGAAGGCTTGGGGGTTGCTAAGCCGTGAGTAGTGACACATCTGATAAACGCGAAAACCCAACGGAGAACATCTTGAGAGGTCTGCCAGTCTGTCCCAGATTAACTGAGAGTTTATTTATGAAACAAAAACTGATCTGTACACAAAACACAAATAAACACGAGGAAAACAACAAGAACACACATCAGGGAAGCACAGGTAAATCACAATTACTTTTGGAAGGTAATGTTATTTTAAGTCCAGTGATCCTGCATCTCTCTTCTCTTCTCTTCTCTTCTCTTCTCTTCTCTTCTCTTCTCTTCTCTTCTCTTTTCTTTTCTTTTCTTCTCTTCTTTTGTTGATATTTTCACCTGGTTCAGCAGTTCGAGCCTCCTCTTACTCTGAGTAATGATTCTCTAACCCAGGGATGTCCAGTTCTGCTCCTGGATGGCTGCTGTCCGGCAGACTTTAGTTCCGACCCCAATAAACACTTCTGAACACGCTAATCAAGCTCTTACCAGGACAGTGTTCCTCCAGGACCAAATTTGGACACCCCAGCCATAAACCTTCAGGAAGCAGCGGCAAGAAGTAAGGTTCCCACGTGAAGATGTTTATTTTTCATCACACTTTACCAAACCACAGTACAAAAGAACCAAAGAATCATGTAAAATCCAGTAAACCTTGAGATTATTACTTGTGACATTAGAAAATAATACATGGATATGAGAACATGTATACAACTAAATTAACAATCTCTTAAATATTTTATAATTTCATTAAACATGGAACTTTGTTTTTAGGGCTTTAACCCTGGCATCCTGGCCAAACTTGATTTGCTCCATCGCTCTGTCTCCTCTCCACCAATAAGCTGTTCTGACACAATATGGCTGTCGTGGCATCATCCAGGTGGTGGTTGAGGAGATCTCCCCTTGCATATGTAAAGTACTACTTTCTTGATTACCAAGAAAAGCACTATGGAAATGTAAATACCTTCTACTTTGTTTTCATTAAAAAGGTCTTATTGCTAGTACTGAAGGTTAATTTAGTAAATGTAAGCAATTCATTTGGACAAGCGCAGAACTATGTTCCTGTAAGATGGTACAGATGTGCTTTCTCGTCCAAAATCGCCTCGAAGTCATGCCACATGGAAAGTTACAAAAAATGTTGTGCACTCCGCCACAGGAAACAGGGTTTTGCACACTTAAAGTGCACTCAGCTCATGTGACTGCGACCAACAGCACTGCATATTTTGTTTTATACATCTGCATAATTATACACTGTATATTTCTTTACAACACCTGATTCAGATCATCAGCTTGGTGGGAGAGCTCTCTGTGAACTGAACTGCATTGTGTTGTTACACAATGTGCAGAGCTGTGTGTCCCCAGGAACAGGATTGAAATGACTGGCCTATGTGATTTGATTGTGTATTAATTAAGCATAGATTTCTATGTGATTTATTTCCGATGGGGACAAGAATGATGATTTTTGTTCTGTTTGTTGGAGCAGTTAGGTCAAATTCTGGAGCCTTGAGTGAGTCTGAATCGCACATGAGAAGTATTTGTTTGGAAACCCTGTTTATCAGCAGTCATCATTTAATGTAGGCAGGCTGGAGTTTTAGGCAGATGTTTTGGTAACTTAAATAATTTTTATTTAAGGTGCATTAGGTTGTATTTTTCTGATGTTACAGTGCTATGGCAAACTGAAAATGTGCCATATCCTAGTTTTGTGTAAAACATTAGCACTCTGAATTGGAGCAATAGAGCAGCATGATTTGAAAAGAGGCACAGTCAAGGGTCAGTTCCTTTCCATCAATGACAATTTCACAGTGATGAATTTGAATAGGCTCTGATTATTCACATGGATAACAAAACAGCCAAAGGGAGAAAATGGCTCATTTATTTGTCATAAGATGCGATTATTTTTCATTTTGCCTGGAACAGTCCGCAATGGACCTACATGAAAACAAGGAATTTAGATACAATGAAACTATCCAAATATGAATTTGGCAAATATGAGTTTTTTTTTATTATAATTTAAACATTTAAGTATTTTATTTATTCTCATTCATTCTTAGCATGGTTATTTTTCCACCCATACGAAAAAGAAGTATACTTCATATTTGTTTTTAAGTATACTCTATGTGTTAAGTATACTAATATCAATGAGTAGTAAACTTTTTTCAAAACTGCTTGGGACTAAATTGACCCACTTCTAAGTGTATAAAAGTATATGTTTAAGTTTTATACTACATCTGTATTACAAGTGGACTGATAGTTTACTATTTTGATACTTGTCACACATAAGGTTTTTTTTTTCAACTTTGAAATGTTCTCCCAGTAAAGTGCTAGATTAGTAGCGTTATACTGCAAGTATACTTGTAAGTTTTCTTAAAGTGAACATAACATACTTACAGTTTACTATATACAGTGGAATACGGTTATCTCAACGGCCTCGGGGTTGCAAAAAAATATCGAGATAACCGTTTAGCGAGATAACCAACAGTCAAAATGGCGATTTGTTTGATTAATCGATCAGCATGCTATAAAAATATACATACACTGTATATGTTTGGTAACAACAAAAGGCATATGTGCACCAACTAACAGCAGAGATTTAGCAGTATACAATAAAAAACATCTTAGATTCTCGATACAAACCTTTAATCATATTCTCCAACATTGCAATGATCCAACACAATGATCGGTCACAGCATAAACACTGTCACAACACATGTGTAAACACATTCGCTCATAACATATTCGTGAGGTCATCACACTAGATTGCATACTTTCTTGCGTTCTGCCTGTCTAATGTGCTTTCTCAACAAATTCGGCTTCGTTCCGTCTTTTAACAACCATGTTTTTCAATCTGAGCAGAGCTCACGTCAGAACAGAAGCAGGTGTGTGTGTGTGTGTGTGTGTGTGTGTGTGTGTGTGTGTGTGTGTGTGTGTGTGTGTGTGTGTGTTCATATAAGCCTCATACTCATTGGTCAGTCATTGGTCACTTCTTACCGACCATTGTCAAAATATTTGAGAAAACCAATCAAATAGAAGCGTAAGAATGATATGTGCTTTCACTTCAGAGAGTCTCCAAAAGTCTCCAATAACTCCGACTCTAAAGTCGTTAGATATGTCGCTAGTCGCTTTTTTGAAAATGTGGTCTGAATACTCGCTAAATATAGGGACAAAGGCGCTAAGTTGCCAACACTGTCCGTGAGTTCTTCTGTGGCTCCACTGGAGATTCACGTGCGATCCACGTGCAACGCGAACTCAGCACATGCGCAGTGAACTACGGTCTTAGTCACGAGTTAACCATGTGAAGTGGCAAATATGTCCCTCTTTTGTGCTCGAGATACTAGGAGTCGGCGACGTTAGAGAATCGACGTAACGATGAGAAAATACTTTGACAAATAGGGAGTTTGGCGGTTCCACTTCAAAAACGTCGACATAATAGGATTGGCGAGTTAACCGTGACTCGAGATAAGTGAACTCCACTGTATATTATTGTTGTAAAGTGCTATGTTCTTATTTAGGTATTAATTGTTTTGTACTTGAAATATACCTGTTTGTATACCTGAGCTCTTTCCATTTTATCAACATTCTATTTTCCTTTTCAATCAACACTTGAATCTGGGCAAGTTTTATAAAAAAAGCAACATTTTACACAAAATTCAGAGAAAATGGCATCTTTGCCAAAGACTACATCTGGATTCAGAGTGAAAACACAGATGGAGTCGAACAAGTGCATCAACAGCTCAAAGCTTCACAGTCGTTTCCTCTTCATGGGTTCATCATTTCATTCAGTGACGTTAGGCAGTTTTGATTTATTTGCTGTTTATTGTTTGATGATTTTATTTTATGCCATGTGCGTCAGCAATCTTCTATAGCATGTTTCTGCTTCTTCTTCACCTATGTTTTGATCAGTGATTCTGTATTCTCTCAGAAGATGTGAAATAGCGCCCCCTATCATATCACAGGGAACACATGGATAGCCGGAAGATCCAGTCAGTGAAAGGAAAATAGGAAAGTAAATTTGATGTAAATTCCTATGAACAATATCAGTGAACTCGCAATTAAAATACAGATACAGTAATACCTCGGTTTACAAGTGACTTGGTATACGAGCAAATCGGTGTACGAGCATGGAAAGTCAAATCGGTGTACGAGTATTGTATCGGTGTGCGAGAAAAATGTTCCCTCGCCCATGCGCATTTTTGTGTGGAAAAGTCCTAACACTCAGCATCTTCGCGTGCATTTTTACTGGAAATAGTAAAGTTGTCGAGTCGTTGTCTCTGCTATGCCCGCGTTGTCTTTGGATCTCTCGTGTTCCCGTCTCCCGTGTTCCATATTCCACGACCTTCAATCTGGATTACTACTTCACCTCATCTGCACTTCAGCCCATTGGATCCCTGCGCCACCGCCAGCCAGCCACTGGACATGGTTTGTTTTCTGCACTATTATAATAAATTCACTCATTTGCACTTGAATCCGGGTTTTGTGTTTTCCCTTGCTGACAGTAAAACCCTGCTCCTCCCTCCACTCATCTCCTTCACGACAGCAGCGACGCAACTCAAAGCTAAAGTGTGCTACAGTAAATTGTCAAGTATTTTTAGAGTTTAATTGTCAATTATTAATTAGTATTTATATGAGATCTTAATGGTTATAATTGTAACTGTAATTAATAGGGTAAAACCAAAAAATATATATTTTATGGTCGTGTGGAATGAATCGATTGATTTTTAGTGCATTTTTATGAGGAAAATTGTTATGGTGTATGAGCATTTTGGGTTACGAGCTCCCTCTAGGAACAAATTAAACTCGTAAACCGAGTTATTACTGTACTCAGAATTAAGAACTGAACTGAATACACGACTAAATGAACGTATTAACACTACTTGTATTTTTTATATGCGAGTCAATGAAAAGAGTAAACAACTACAAGTCAAGTAAATACTTCATTGTATTTTTACGTATATCTCGATTAAGGATTGAGCATAGATATAGGCCAAATAAACTTATTTCATTTGACATTTTTCCCAGAACAAGTCTAGTAGACTTGAGTGCAAATTCAACTATACTGCCTCCCCCCACCCCACCCCCCTCAAATTAAAATGATAGGTCCAGCAGGATTAAAACACTGAATAAAAACAACAACACACTGACATCATTGCCAGAGACAACAAAAAACTGAGATTGCAGCCATTTGTTAATATGAAGGCACATGTCAGTCATGTCACAATGAAAACAAGGGTTCAGAAATGCATTGTAGATGTTAAACACATTGTGAACTCAGTGACCTCATAGCCTTTTTTATGTAAGCCCACAAACACTCTCTCTCTCTCTCTCTCTCTCTCTCTCTCACACACACACACACACACACACACACACTCTCTATCTCTCTCTCTCTGTCTCTCTCTCTCTCACACACACACACACACACACTCACACACACACACACACACACACACACACACATACACACTCTCTCTCTCACACACACACACACACACACACACACACACACACACACACACACACACACACACACTCGAACCATTTGAACACACTCTCTCTCTCTCTCTCTCTCTCTCTCTCTCTCTGACACACACAGACACACACACACCACTCACACACTCTCACTCGTTTGACACACACGCACGCACACTCTCTCTGTCTCTCTCTCACACACGCTCTCTCTCTGTCTGTCTCGCTCAAACACACACATACACACACACTCTCTCCCTCTCTCACACACGCACACACACACACACACACACACACATACACACACACATTTCACGGATATATGCATATATAATCAGGCATCTGATCCAGTATTTAATTGTGGGCTTAAAATGTTATTAAGAGCTGTCTGCAAACTACTGCGGGCCAGAGAGTGCAGGATGCTTCCCTGCCCACTGTTTGATCCCTCCTGACCATTTTAGGTTGGAAATCAAACTAAACATGATCCCTTCTGTTCGTACCCATTGTGCCACTCCGTTACACGCATTACATACGTGTTTACAAAACCATGGACTGTGAAAAGCACTATACCAATACGAGTGGGCATCTGTTATAGGCTACGCATGTGACGGTGGGCTTCTGATTCCCCATTTCCCTTAATCCTCTCCCATCCCCCTTCACTCATCCCCGCATTATCCTCTGTGCATTTGAATGATTTTGTCACGGGGGTCTCTCTCCTCCCGCCCCATTGCCTCATTTCTCTCCATCTCTGAGAAGAAACGCTTTATTTGTGTCTGGCGTCATTGCGCTCGTCGGAGTGGCTGAGGCTGAGCAGATGAACGGGATTCAGCTCCTGGTGTGAGAGGACTCCGCCGGACACGGATGATGGTCGTTGTGGATCGGTGAGTGAGTGTAACGCGGTGTAATGCGTCTGTTACCGGTAACGCTGTTACAGGTGCGCTGCGTTACGCGGCTCAACTTTTCAAATGGAACTCTTTATATGGGGAAAGTGCGCTTCATTCTGTCATTCTGTTGACCATTACTGTTAAAGCCTGTCTTTACGAATAAGACATTAGAAGAAACATTTGTTTTGTTGACGCCTGAAATCACGTATGGAGGTAGTGATACTGATAACTGATTCCCCTTAGCTGTATGTGTACATTAATTAGGTCTTTCTTTTCTGTGCATTGCTTGCAATGTTTCATGAGAAAAGTGAAACATTGCATAACTTTCGATTTTAGCCATGAAAACCTTAAAGTATGTGCATTTATTAGGAGTGTGTGCAGTTATACGGCAAAAACAAATTTTTCCATTTGCGTTCTTATCTAGTTATGAAAATAAAACCTGACTATAACTGTTAGATCGTTTAGCTTGTGTTAACTTTGCACACAATCCTCAGGACTCTATATGTTTTCTAAATTAAGCTGAATTAATTTGAATTGAATTATAATGAATTACTTCAGCATGCGTATGTGAACCTATACATCAATGCTATTGTATGTGAAAGTACACACAGAGTATTGTCTGCAAAGCATTACATTTGGAGAATATTTGGGGAAATTCATCTGTAAAGTTCAGATGATTGTGATTTAATATAAATCAGTCTGATTAGTGATTCTATTTAAATTGACCTATATCTCCATCTAAATATTTACACTATGTAAAGTCTTGCTTTCCAACTCAATGAAGGAAAAAAAATAACTGATTATGATGTATGTATGTATGCCATGTATGTGGAGATGAGGTGGAGGCACAGGAGCTCAGGAAATACACTTCAATATTAACAAACATAAACAAAAGCTCTCAAGCATACAAAACAAAGCAGCACATCATGTGCAAAGCTAGAACGGAAACCCTTTTATATATATATATATATATATATATATATATATATATATATATTCTCTTATAAGCTTATTTTGCACATTAAAATGTATAATAATACAATATAATGACCTTAGAGAGACAAATCTGGACATTTTACACAATGTATACATCCTAGTCGATGTGTTTTTAAAGGTCGGAATAAGAGGACATGTCTGGGAGAAAAGATGACATATGTTCACCCGACCTTACAGTACATGCCAGATGTTGAAATTCCCAGGGAGGAGAAAAGCATTAATATATAAAGGCTCTGGACAAAACAGCAGTATTCATTTCACCATATGTTTTAAAAATTCAACGTTTTGAGAAGCGAGCCAAGACCTATCAGCAACTGAACATCAGCTTACTCCAGAGGAGTCCCTGTCAAACATGAAAAGTTGCCTTTTAGTTAATCGATTTTCTTAAATATATATTTTGACACTTAACATGTTAGTTTTTGCATGTAATGTGAACTGTTTAACACATTAAAAATAATTCAAACAATTGTTTCAGCATTTTCCCTCGTGTTCTGTGACCAGCATTAGTATCAATATGGACTAATACTACTGAGAGGATTGACCAGATGTTTTAATGTGTGATAAAGTTAAATGGAGATGGATTATAGGATAAGAATCTTTCGTCCCAGTCGGGAACATCAGAAACTGTGGGAGCAACTCAAATAGATAATGGCTGGGTATTTCACAGCTTGAGGCCAGCAAAGGCAACAGTTCGATCCATATGTTACAGGCTGGACCTTGAAACATACAAATTATCTTTTGCATGTCCCAAAATCACATGATCTAATTGATCCTGATGGATAAAAAAATTAAAGCCTGTTATAAAGGGCTACTAATGAACTGACTCTTATAAGCTTATTTTGGTTATTTGGTTATTTTGGCTGGTTTCTAAAACCAGATAAAATTGAAGATGCAATTACTGTATCACAGCAAGGTGTCAGTTTGTGTAGGTTATAGTATTTATAACTAGCTTTGTGTAAAGTGTATGTTTATAGCTGTTATAACTCTTACCCTTTCCAGCAAAAGAATCAGGTCAGTTTAGCTTAAAGGGGATTACAATTATACCGAATTTTGACAGAATCACTGTTTGATCAAATGAATTGACCAGTCAATTAAACAGTTCACAACTCTTAATATAATATTCATATCCGAAGTATTGTTAAAGCCTTATACAGTAACAAGATAAGCAGTTCAAGACGTTAACTTGTAAGCACTAAACACAAGACTCTTCTCTTTAAATATAAAGAAGACTTTATTGAGCTTTAAAAAACTATTTTAAGAAAGTAATCTAACACAAACATACACACGAGTTGCGGAAAGAAAGAAAATAGCTAATTCATTGGTCTGTTCACAGTTTGAAGCAGTTAAAGCCTAGAGCAGGGGTCGCCAACATGGTGCCCGCGGGCACCAGGTCGCCCCCAAGGACCACATGAGTCGCCCGCGGGCCTGTTCTAAAAATAGCTCTAGTGTGCCGTGAGAGAACGTCAGGTGTGCCGCGGAAAATTATTCAATTTCACCTAATTTTTCAAAAAAAAAAAAAAAACACACACATTTTGAGCGACTGCAAGCGTCAATGGTGCGCGTCTGTTGTGATGTTACGCCTGACACCGACGCTCCGAAGCTTGCTTCAAACTCGAACGGGCTTTGCAATGAACCACTGCTTCGGAGCTTGTATCATTACGTCACTAGTCACGTGAAAATGACGTCTGAAGCAAACACACTGCTTCACTCCGGCAGTGAACCACCTGACTGCTCTGACAGCCCGATCAGTGTTGACGGGTTTCAAACCTGGCGGCTGTATTTCTTATAAAAGTGAAACCAAACTGTGGGTTGTAGTAGATGGTGTTTGCATTTGCGTTATTGTTGAGGAGAGTGGATTGACCCCCCCCCCGTCAACAAACGAGTATCGCGTTATTTTTTAACATCTTCGGTTGGTGGTGTGCCTTGTGATTTTATTCAGTGAAAATATGTACCGTGGCTCAAAAAAGTTTGAAAAACACTGGAATACAGGACAGACATGGTGCAACGTAGTGCATGATTTGTTAAAAATTGTTAGTGGCTGGTAAAAATCTTGTAGACGTGATCATTTGAAAATGTAAATACTTGCAGAGATTTATAGAAATAAAGTGTTGCATATTGATAGGTTTCGTACCTTGTATAATTATTGTGAGAAATCATTAACATGATCAGTGTCTTCACATAGATGAAGACACACCACATATAATTAAAGGTAAATTCAGCAAATTTGATATTTCGGAAGTGTATCAAACTGGTAGCCCTTTGCATTAATCGGTATCCAAGAAGTAGCCCTCAGTTTCAAAAAGGTTGGCGACCCCTGGCCTAGAGAGTCCGAGACCACAGCTTTATGGCAGAACTTATCTTAGAAAACGAGGCTCACAAAAAAAAAAAACAGTAAAATAAAGAAAATAAATGGACTAGACCATTTAGAAAAGCTGTTTTCTTCATGTTAGACTAGCCTAGAACTTGAGTTCTTAAACTCTGCTGGTTGACCAACCCTTAAAGGGGTTCTGAGCAATAGACATTGCTTTCAGTTTGGATGACATCCAAAGGCGTGGGGCAATGAGGCGTTTTGCCTCAAAGTCCAGACAGATGGAGAATACAGGAGATAGTTCTCACATAGGGAACAATGAGGACTTGTTAGAAAGAGCTGCATCTCTTAATGAAGCTCTTGACAGCCTCCCTGAGCAGTCTTCTCCTCGTCTTCTAATCAGTTTTGGAGGGATGGCCTGTTCTTGAGAATGTTTCATACTTTCTCCACTTGTTGTCTTCATCGAGTTCCTTGGTATAATCTGAACCCTTGAAAATGTTTCTGTAGCCCTTGTCTGCGTGACACCTATCAATAACGAGATCCCGCTGATGCTGAATGAGTTATTCAGGTGAAGATAGTGCAGGGATTTTTCTCTTAACTATCTCTTCTCTTCTCTTTACTATCATAAAAAACTGTTGTTTTAACGGGGGTGTGTAGACTTTTTTTATCTGCTGTACTAATAGCCATTTTCCACTGGTTCCAGTCTAATTCAGGGCTCACAGTGTCCCAGCTCAGGTCAACAGCATCAGACCTCAAGCACCGAAGCCAAAATCAAGTTGTGTTTCCCCAAAAAAACACCCTTAACGCCGTCACACAACACTCCTGATTCTCCAGCGAACCGAAAACTAGCTAGATCACAAAATGAGCGTTTATTATTGTGATGTTAGCATAAGTAGCCTTTAGCATTGCATATATAAATGTATTTATGCCTCATACGGTGATCGGAATCCCATTAGATTGCAAGGAAGTTATTTCCAACACTCACTGCGTCTCAAAGTGAGTTTTGAACTATGAATTGTTTAAAATGTCTTAAATGATTAGGTCAGCTAGTATAATAAGGGAACATGAGACTCTGGTAAACTCCACTGTGTTCATGGCCACTCCTCAAACCCCAGTTAGATCAATGTATTTGATGGGTCTGAGAAAGTGACAGTGGAAACATGACTGTCTCATGGCTCTGTCACGTCAGTTTGTGATTTAGTGTTTTGATAGACAGAGCTCCTCCTTTGTCCTGTCTATATGAGAGCGCCGGGACTTCGGTTACATGCTCTCGGGTCTTTCTGCATTTATGTTGTCTCTGTCGCGCCCACTGGGTTTGTTCACTACTGCCCGCCATCTCATCAATCTTGTTTGTGTCCTGTCAGCGTTTGCCTCGCCCCCTTGTTACCTCGCTTTCCTTATGAGTGTTGTCAGGTGTTTCTGATCCCTACCTTTCCTCATGTGCCTATTTAATCCCTTTGTGTTTGCTGTCCGTTTTGGTATCGTTTTCATTTCTGGTCCATGTTTCTTTGCTGCGCTCCCTGGTTTGTTTGTCTTGTAGTAAAGGGTTGTTTCTTTTGTGTTTTTGTTTTATGCAATTATAAATAAATCTTCCTTTTCCCCTACATTTGAGTCCTCCTCTATCGAGTCGTGACAGACTGGCCCTGTGTTTGGCTCGACAGTGGAAACTCGGCTAATGAATTGTTGACCAGTAGGCATCACTGCAACTTCCAAAAATTCAGTATCTCTGCTTTGTTGTTGATTACAAGACCCTATAACCAATATTTTGGGCATGAATCTGTCTTTATAGGAGGCCAATATGATCTCATTACTGTTCATAGTTTTTCATTCAAAGAGTGTGTACATTTTTGTACATATGCTTAGACACTGAAAGGTACTAGGGGCGGCAAGAGGGTTTCACACTGGTTCAGGAGCTTTTTCTGTGTGGAGTTTGCATGTTCTCCCTGTATTGTTGTGGAGTTCATACCGTTTTTCCTACAATCCTAAGAGCAATTGTTCTTATGCAAATGTGTTATTCCTGTGGTGGACTAATCCATTACACAATCAATTTTAGTTTAACAACTATTATTATTAAAAATGTATTTTAAATTGACATATGTTATTCAAAATTCGTAAGAATCGCATACCTATATATTGTCAACTATATAAAGTAACCACAACAAATTTCACTTTCACATAGGAAGATATTTTCTTCTTACTGTGTAAATGCATTTGTGCATTTATGCACCAAATCTGAACGAACAGATATTTACAGAGAAATAATGGTCTCAGCTAAAATAATCTACAGCTAGCAAAATCTAGAAATAAAAAATGAATTAAAGTAGCGCTGTAAGATTACTTTAGTGAGTAGCCTAACAGTGAAGCTTATAGGTTTAATAACATTGAAGTTATCAAATCATTGCTGAAAAATAATAATATAGCTTTCATTTGTGAAGCTGTTTTATTTATAAAACTTACAAGGCAGAGGTGGAAAACCAGCTACTGAATGTTGCTTTCCTTTATAAAGATTCCACATCAATAAAAAAGCTGTGAGCTTCATAATGCAGCATTAAAAACCGATCTTTGTGTTAAGGTTAGAGAAACATGCCACCCTTGCCTTGAATTTTTCCAGCTGGCAGCTGTTAATTATATGTAAGTTTATATGGTATATGGGAGGGGACACGTTGGCTTCAAATCGTTTTGTCGTGGCCACAACAAATTAACTTGTGAGAATATGATAATATGTCGTGGCCACAAGATTTTGTTTTGTTGAGGTAACGAATGCAGAAATAAACCTGCAGCCAGGGATTATCAGAAGTGGATATTATTAATGCATTAATATTTTATTTTGAAGTGAGAATGACAAAAATAATCTTGTGGCCATGACACATTGTCACATTCACATTCGACATAACTTACTGTACTGAATACAACGACTCCTACATATAAATAGTTTACATTTAAATTACATTTTCATTTTTGTGTCGTTAGCAATATTTATTTTAGCCTTATTATTTCATTTGAATATTTTCAATAAATCAGTTCTAAATATAATGGTTGAGTGATTAAAAAAATATTTGACCCTTGTGACTTCTGTCTCTATTGGACTTTTTCATGATTCAGCGGACCCTACATATGGTTTGGAAAATGAGGGATGAATTCACAAGGTGACAAACTGAGTTTTAGTCAACTAGTCATGGATTAGTTTGGGATCAATTCAGGTTGTTAGGAAATTAGTTTGACCAACACTCAAAACAAAAGAGAGAACGGATTAAAAATGACAAAGTGAAAGAACTACAGCAAATTTAGCAAGAGAATGACCTGTGGAATTGTTACACACATTTCTTCTCTTCATTGTTTAGTTGTGAAGTAGCACTATCAAGAACAAAGAAAAGTTGGTAATGAATTGCTTTCACTTTAAATCTTTTACCCTCTATCTCTCATTCAGACAGTTTTGCCACAAAAATTAAAGTAAAAGAGAAGCACAGACAGATATGATGCATAGTGAGCAGAAGAGCCGGCAGGGGAAGGACATCACGCTGCAGAATGGCTTGATCCCATTACCATTGAAGCGCACCACATGACCTTGGTTCAGAGTCTCCCCTCACGACTGAGACTGGCCTTTCAGCAGGGAGTCAAGTGCTTACATATCATGTTACGCATACAATTATATCTTCATGCAATAATAAAAACACAATATTGCCTGCCGTATAATTACCAGAGACATGACTTAACAAAACCATTAAGCAATAATGTCATTCAGCACATTTAATTGTCGGAAGACCAACACTAGGGTTCAGGAATTTTCTTCAAATTATTAGTATTATATTTCAAATGGGTGGGAACAGTGCAATGTTTGCGATGACGAGTTCAGTGCAGTTGTACAGTAGTGTAGAACATTGTTGGCTTTATGGAAACTTATGTTTCTAATATGTGGCTGTAATATTCACAGAAGGGCGTTCCTTAAGGATGTCAAACATGTCCGTCAGATGTGACACTACAAGGATTGTTTTTAAGAATTCAATGATATTTTGAAAAATGTATCTTTGAACTGTATTCTATGGCAAGCTGATTTTAGCTTGTTAATGCTTCCAGTGTTACTAGGCATAATTCGATTTCAGCTTCTCAAAAACATTAGGATAATTCTATTCCTATAATTCTATAATTAATTCCTAATAATTAAGATCAATGGGAGATAGGGCTTTCTCTACACTTGCTCCAAAACTGTGAACTTGATCCAGATATGACAAGCAAAATCTCTTAGCATTTTTAAGTCTAAGCTTAAAACTACTTTTTTTAGGGTAGCTTTTAACTGAATAACTGAATTTTTCTTTCTTTAGTCTTGATTGTTGTTTTATTTTAAACTTTATATTATGTGGTGTATTTTGATGTTTTATTTGTCTTTGTGAAGCACTTTGAGATTGTATTCAAAGGCGCTATAGAAAATAAAGGTTATTATTATTATTATTTTTATTATTATTATTATAATTCAAGTAGTACAATAGAAAAGAGTTCATCATACGTGGCCTGTCCAGAAAACATTGTAGATGAAAAGTAGATGGTGCCCAGGGTCATGCTAAAACACAATCTCATGAGTATTCATGTGTATTTGTATATAAAGTGTGGTTCTACCACACTAAATAAAGTACATTTACTTTATTTAAAGGGAAGATCCCAGTGTGGACAGATGGAAGGTATTCAGTCAGATCCTATGGAGGTTGTTAAGGGGGTTCCTCAAGGATCTGTGTTGGGGCCACTATTTCTCAAATTAATTAATATCTAATATTTAAATTGTCTTGATTTTAATATTGATAATGCAACTTTTAGATGTACAAATGTGTAGGAATCTTTATTTATTATCAATATGAAAATTGTGGCATTAATGTTTTATTTTTGTTTGTATTCAGTTGTTATATCAATGACATTCTGTTATCAGTCACATTTAAATGCAGTTTACTCATCTACTTAATATGAAATGATGACATTTCGCTCTGTAGGTGTGACTTTTGCTGCAAACTCGTTTTGAAGGATTACATAATGTTATATAAGACTACACTTTAAAACCTTAAAATTATTAATTATTTAACCGTTATTTATCAAGTAAGTCACAGAATCACAGTCACAGAAGTCATTTTCAAAGTGTAGTTTTATGGTGTGACTGACAAAAGAGCCATAAAACTCACCCAAAAATGTATATTCACTAAATGCCGCAAACATTAAATCCCGCGCTTATTACAAAATTGTCAAAAATTGATGCCTCAAGAAGCTTTTATGACAAGATTTACTGAAGTGATATAAGATTGGAACAGGTTACAACGTGCCAAATTTCGGGTGATGTGCGTTTGAATGAGAAATGCGCAGCTTTACAGGGTGAATTGGGATAAGATGTTCTCAGTGATTAAATGAACTTAAATTCTTAAACTCTGCCTCATACAAAACTATAATATAACGCCAGAGAGGACTGCAACTGTAACACATTGCCATTTGAACTACTTTTGGTACCACTTTTGACATTTTGCAATAAATAACTTTATATATTTTAAAGAAATGGTTATGGGTAGGTGAGTAGGACAAATATATTTTGAATGCTGTATTGTTACTAAAAGTATCTTTTTCCATACAATTATATACAAACAATTCAATCCATTATGTTTATATATTTAATTTGTTTATACTGAGTTCTCTACAATTTTACAAATGTACATATACTTTAACTGTGAGTGTGTACATGTGTTTTATATAATATATATACAGTGGAATTCACTTATCGCGACCTCAGTTAACTCGCCAAACCTATTACGTCGTCATTTTTGAAGTTGAACCGCCAAACTCCCTCATTGTCTAAGCATTTTCTTAGTGGTTATGTTGATTATTTTATGTCGCCAAACCCTAATATCTCGAGCACAAAAGAGGGACACATTTTCCACTTAACATGGGTTATCTCGATCCTTATCATGACAATTTTTGGTCTTTCCGGTCCTACCGGTCGTTTTGCATTTGCCCAGTCAAATTGTGATTTTACAGCGGTAGGTCGCATTAGTTTGTGTGGTCATGTCATAACCACATGAAAGAAGAGCATATCATGTATGTTGTGTAATTGATAATTTCATGATATATAATTTTGACCTCAAGCACTTTTGTGATATACACAATGTTTCGTTGATTATTTTTCTTCTTTGAAATTATTTTCTTTACGGTAATCTTCTCTTTCATTCACAGCATGTCGTGTATTGCTGCGCACGCTGTTTTCATTGCTTCAAAGTCCTCAAACTTATTTGTGTTACTCCAGTGATCCAATAAATTATATTTTGATGGGACGAATGCTGGTGTTCAAGAGTTATTACGAAATTACACAACGCAGATTACATTGACATCGACAAAGACGTTGTTAATGATAGAAGCTTAGAAGCATTTGTTTTCAAACAGACCGTTAAAGGCAAAACGCAACAAAAATTTTTAGAGTTTGTAAAGAAACCGTAGTAACCACGTGTACAATACTTTTCAGAACTATGTCCGAACTAAATGACTGTGTTATGAGCGAATGTAATTATGTGTGTTGTGACTGTGTTTACGCTGTGAGTGAAATTGTGTTTGCAATGTTGGAGAATATGATTAAAGGTTTGTATCGAGAATCGAAGGTGTTTTTTTTTAAATCTCTGCTGTTAGTTGGTGCACATATGCCTTTATTTTTATAGCATGCCGATCGCTTCCAACAAATCGCCATATTGGCTTTTGGTTATCTCGATCATCGGTTAGCTCAATGCTTTTTTGCAACCCCCGAGGCCGTTGACATAACTGGATTCCACTGTATATATAGATAGATAGTTATGAAAGATTTGTAAATATCAATAAAATATTAATTAAAAAAAATTTGTTTAGCTGTAAAACGTAATAACGTTTATATGTCCATATTGTATGAGGTATGAGGATCGTCTCGGGTTACGAATGTAACCCTGGTTCCCTGAGGGGAACGAGACGCTGCGTCAAAGCGCTAGGGGAAATAGCCTTGCTTCAGTCACGTGAAGATCTGGGCAACCAATGAGAGAAGAACGCGTGTGAATGCGTCACTGCCGGCACGTGCCTGTGACGTCATGAGGAAGAGCATAAAAGCGTGTCTGAAACCCGGACGCGTCAGCATGAATGTCTGAAGCGGGCACGGAGGTGCAAGGAGCTGAGGCAAAGACGCAGCGTCTCGTTCCCTTCAGGGAACCAGGGTTACATTCGTAACCCGAGACGTTCCCTTTCAGGGAACTCGAGCTGCGTCAAAGCGCTAGGGTAACGCTATACCAATGCCACCTCAGCGACGCCGGCATCCGGGTGTGTCCCAGCTCACAGAGAGAGCACCCTGGTTCCTGGGGCGGCATCGAGGTCCAATTGGTAAAACCTCATAAAAGTGTGCGGCGAAGACCAGCCAGCCGCAGCACAAACATCAGGCAAGGAAACTCCGGAGAGGAGAGCCTTGGATGCCGCCATGCTCCGAGTGGAGCTGGCTTGGACCCTCAGAGGAGAAGCATGTCCGGCCGACTCGTAAGCTAGACAGATAGCCTCGACTATCCACCTGCTTAGGGTTTGCTTAGAAGCTGGAGCCCCCTCAGGAGCCCCAAAGCAAACGAACAGTTGGTCCAACCTACTGTCTTCGGACGTAAGCGTCCACTGCTCACACTGGACAGACCTTGTTCTTGCTCCTACTCATGATCGCCAAATGGGGGGAGGGCAGAAGGCCTGCAGCGTGACAGACCGAGCCACATTAGTGGGAACCTTGGGGACATAGCCTGACCTCGGGGGAAGAAAGGTTTTTCTATCCCGGGCCGAACTCAAGGCATGAGGGAGCCACCGAGAGGGTCTGAAGATCCCCGACCCTCTTATGCGAGGCAATAGCCAGCAAAAGAAGGGTGTTAAGAGAGAGAAGCTGAAAGCTCCTCTAAGGTTCAAAGGGTGCCTGGGACAGGCCTTGGAGTACCACAGACAAGTCCCAGGCAGGCACCCTGGTCTGTGCCGCAGGTCTCAGCCTTAGTGTGCCACGGAGGAAACGAGTGACTAGGGGGTCCCTGCCCAATGATACCCCACCCAGAGGTATATGGCAAGCCGCTATGGCAGCCACATAAACCTTCAAGGTGGAGGGGGACAACCCTGCCACAAATCTTTCTCGCAGGAGCACCAGCACTTTGCCAACCTGACAGGTTACTGGGTTCACCTGCCTTTCACTACACCAGGACGTGAAGAGTTTCTACTTCAAGGCGTAGAGTTTCCTCGTGGAGGGAGCTCTGGACTGAAGGATGGTCTCCACAACCTCTGCTGAGAGACCGGATTCTATGAGCTGGACCCCCTAAGGGGCCAGACCACAGCTACATTAGCTCTGGGCGGGGGTCAGCAACCCTCCGCCTGGGCCAGAACTCCCAGGAGCAGAGTGATAGGGGGAAAAAGTGTACAGGCGTAGCCTCGGTCACACCTGTACCATGGCATCCCGCCCCAGAGGCGCTGGATGTTTTAAACGAAAGCCACAGAGGGCAGAGAAATTCTTACGGAGGCAAACAGGTAAACCTGTGCCCTGCCATATCTGTCCCCAATCTGCTCCAAATAAGAAGGGGACCAAGAGTTCTAGCCCCTTGATACTCTTGACGGCTGAACGAAGGCCTGAATGCGCCCGGGGAAGAGCCGAGCAGACATGGCCACTGAGTCCCAGTGACTCCCAAGAAAGTGGTTCTCTGCGTGGGAGAAAGTACACTCTTCTTGGTGTTCAGCCCTAAGAGTGTCACTCGTCGCTGAACGGCTAAACGAAAGGCCTGGATTCGCTCGGGGAAGAGCCGAGCAGACATGGCCACTGAGTCCCAAATGACTCCCAAGAAAGTGGTTCTCTGCGTGGGAGAAAGTACACTCTTCTTGGTGTTTTGCCCTAAGCGTCAAGAGACGAGAACCAAGAGTTCTTCCGCATGCTCAGGGTGCGTGGGCATCGCCCCGTGACCTTCATTGCGAAGCGGGTACCCCTCAGGGAGAACCCCTGGTCTTTAGCCACCCAGCTTGATGCTCTTAACGGCTAAACGAACAGCCTGGATGCGCTCGGGGGAGAGCCGAGCAGACATGGCAACTGAGTCCCAAATGACTCCCAAGAAAGTGGTTCTCTGCGTGGGAGAAAGTACACTCTTCTTGGTGTTCAGCCCTAAGAGTGTCACTCGTCGCTTAACGGCTAAACCAAAGGCCTGGATGCGCTCGGGGAAGAGCCGAGCAGACATGGCCACTGTGTCCCAAATGACTCCCAAGAAAGTGGTTCTCTGCGTGGGAGAAAGTACACTCTTCTTGGTGTTTTGCCCTAAGCGTCGAGAGACGAGAACCAAGAGTTCTTCCGCATGCTCAGGGTGCGTGGGCATCGCCCCGTGACCTTGATTGCAAAGCGGGTACCCCTCAGGGAGAACCCCTGGTCTTTAGCCATGAGTGGCTGGCCCAGCTTGATGCTCTTAACAGCTAAACGAACAGCCTGGATGCGCTCGGGGGAGAGCCGAGCAGACATGGCAACTGAGTCCCAAATGACTCCCAAGAAAGTGGATCTCTGTGTTGGAGAAAGTACACTCTTCTTGGTGTTTAGCCTTAACCCCAGCTCCTTTATGTGCGGGCATAGCATCTCGATGTTGTGCTGCTAACTGCAGCAACTCGGCCAGGGTAAGCCATAGTCGTCGACATAGTTTCGGACACGATAGTCCTTCTGCAAGTGCAGCGGAGCTTAGAGCAGCGTCCCCTCCTAGGTGAACGTGCGGGGCGAGAGCGCCAGACCGAAAAGGAAGCACCGATACTGGTATGCCTTCCCCCTGAAGGTGAACCACAGGAACTTCCCACTGTGGAAGGATGGAGACGAGGGATTATATGTCTCTGATGTCGACCGTGCCGTACCAGTTATACCTGATCCGTACTACGATATGCTTGAGCGTCATATCTCATTCATCTTGAATTTTAGACACCTAACTGCGACTTAAGAGACGCAAATCCAGAATGAGCCGCAACCCTCCATCCTCCCTTGGAACTATGAAGTACCGGCTGTAAAACCCGGACTTGCTGTTCGCGAGGGGTACATACTCGATGATCCCTTTCGCCAGCAAAGTGTCTACTCCTTGTTCCATGACCAGAGCCTGCTGAGGGCCTACCACTGACCCGAGAACCAGGGTGGTGAAACCACGAACTGAAAGGCATACCCGAAGGTTACCGTCCGCAGGACCCACTGAGAGATACCGGGTAGCTGTGACCACGCAGCCCGGAATTCTACTAGGGGAACCAGCCTCCCGGGGCTGGTCTCTTGTACTACGAACATATCCACCACTGAGCCGGGGCTGATTCCGGAAACCCGGGTGGACTGCTCTAGGACCCTCCTTAGAGGGGGTGGTTTTCCCATGGCGGGCTGACTCTGGAGCTGCTCCTGGGAGACACCTTGTTTCTGAGCGGCCCTGTGTGAGGAGCTCTGAGACCGCGCTTGGCCGGCGGTCTCACGTGGAGGACGGCGGGGAAGAACTTTACTGAACGCCGCCTGCTGTCGTGCAGCCTCCTGGAACTTGTCGACGACGCTTTTTACGGCATCGCCGAACAAGCCCGAAGGCAACAGAGGAGCTTTCAGCAAAACAAATTTGTCCCTATCCTTCATAGCTGACAAATTAAGCCATAAGTGTCTCTCCGTGGCCACCAAAGCTGCCATGGAGCGGCCGACAGAGTAGGCCGTCTCCCTAGTGGCCTGAAGAGACAAATCCACGGTCCGGCGCAGCTCTGCCACTGCCTCCGGACCGATACCGCCGCCCTCGTTGAGGTCCCCTAGCAACTCAGCCTGATAAGCCTGCAGCAGTGTCGTGGTGTTTAGGCACGCTGCGGCCTGACTAGAAGCTGAGTATGCTTTCCCCACCAAAGACGACGTGACGCGCATCGGCTTGGAGGGGAGCGCCGGAGCTTTAATGGAGGACGCAGACTGGGGCACGAGGTAACTCGCAAGAGCCTCGTCCACTTTCTGCAAACCCCCAAAACAATGACCTTGAGCCCCTACAAGATTGGTATACATAGCACTGTTTGGTGTATGAATCTTTTCGGAGGCTGGCTTTCTCCAAGATCTAGATACCTCAGCATGTAAATCGGGTAGAAAGTGCATAGCTCGGCGCGGGGGAGTGACGCGAGCAGGCAGGTAACGCTCATCTAAAATACTTTTTCTGGGATACCTTGGTGCTGGAAAAAGTTCATCACACCGGGGCTCGAAGCCCGGTCTCATGATAGGCAAACACAATATCCACTGTACCACAGCAGTTGTAGTAGCATACTGATGGCACCAAGTGAATACCAAGGGAAGTGAACTCCTCAAAGCTGGGTCGTTACTCAAGTTGGAAGAAACCACACAGGGCGTGCTTCTGAAACTTGAGAAGCCATGGCGGCTTCATACAGACCGCCAGGCGGGAGCGGAGAGCATGCAAGGAGAACTTCTCGCAGTGCTCACAGCCGGCATTCTCAAGTGCCGACCGCGCATGCTCCACTCCCAAACAGACCACACTTTTCACACTCATATTCCCTGATTTTTAAACTATCCTAGTCTCAAAATCACTCTCACACAGACACAGCACGCTGAAGACATTCAGAGCTGACGCGTCCGGGTTTCAGACGCGCTTTTATGCTCTTCCTCATGACGTCACCGGCACGTGCCGGCAGTGACGCATTCACACGCGTTCTTCTCTCATTGGTTGCACAGATCTTCACGTGACTGAAGCAAGGCTATTTCCCCTAGCACTTTGACGCAGCTCGAGTTCCCTGAAAGGGAACTAATCCAATCATACAGAAATGTATGTTTTGCTCCTGAAAATGTTATGTACAGATGTGGACAAAATTGTTGGTCAATGAAAGAAAAACTCACAATGGTCAAAGAAAAAACTTTAATCTGACAAAAGTAATAATAAATAAAAATTCTATGAATGTTAATCAATGAAAGTCAGACATTGTTTTTCAACCATGCTTTTCGGAATTATTTTAGCTTCATTACATTTGTTTAAAGTTCATTACAGCTTTCCTGTAGTCCAAACAGTAGATAATGGTGCTTGCAACACCATGGTCATGGGTTTGGTACCCAGGGAAATATCAATATGTAACTTGAATGCAAGAGGCAAATTTTGACAGTCATGTCCAAACGTCATGTGCAGTGGAAAGTCGGCTACACAAATCTGCCCTCGAGTTGTTTCCATACATAGTTTTGCATATATCATAAATTATAGAGGATCTTTTACAAACATTTGTAATGAGACAGTTAACTGCTTACTTTCATCAATAATAGGCCTATTACTAGATTTATAAATGTTAGGAAATCAGAAGAAGTGGAAGAGCTTGTCTGACAGGACTGTTTTATATGATGAAGCTCATGTTTAGGAGTTTGTGACATAAATACAAATTTATATTTCACAATTCTGAAAAAAGTAGTCAGAATTGCGAGGTATAAAGTAATAACTAAGAGATTAAAATTCACAATTATCTTTTATATTATTTTATACTTGGCGGAAACAATCTTCAAACAAGATGTTTGTCATAATTTCCTGAGGTTAAACTGTGCTGTTCATTCACATAGAAACACACAGAAAGCACTGATCACATGTATTTCTGCCTTGTGATAGGCTCTTATATTCATCCAATTCAAGCTAAAATTACCAGTGCTATCGATGTAAATTTGATCACAATCTCAATATGACATCAATTATCTCTTACATTCTTGTGCTGAAGGCAGAACACTCATACTATTGCCCATTACCCGCGGAAGCATTTGGAAGCCTGTTGCTGTGCTTGCTTCTTTTTTAAACCTTTTCTCTCCTCCGCTTCCTGTTGTGTCTTCAGCATTCCCTCAAAGCAGTCAGTCCCTTGAGACGGGTGGTTGTGTTCAATGCTTCCAGCTGCCATCTAAAGGAAAAGATTACAGACATCTACAAATTAAGAATAATTGGCTTGACTTAAACCAGACATGAAATGGACAAACATGATCGATATAAATACACAGGAAACTAATGATCTAACAATTCGGACAGTTAAAGACAATGAACCAATGAAGGAAATAAAAGCACATGGCATGAATAACAATGAAACAATGAAAAAACCTGAAGACGCATGACAGTTGGACATAGCAGATTGCAATCCGGTCAAATTTGCCCCAATGAAAATGTTAGCAAGCATATTTGTGAGCCAGTTTGGGCAATAACAATGACCCAGATGAGGCAATGCTTGAGCTCTTTAACCACACTGCAGATTGAGCGGTGTGGTGACCTAGTTAAACAGGGGTTTCAAGAGCAGTCATTCATCACATTAAATCATGCTTTTGTCAGACACCGGCATGTTCACAATAAAAAATGCATTGTCCCAGAGTGACAGTGCAGGCCTTTTCCTTTTTTGATGCAAAGCTGGACACACACACATTCCAGTCTGCTTTTACGGGAGTCTGATCACAGACAGCAGCTTCCCTAACCTTCATCAGTTCTGTGCAAGTGAACGCTTGTTTATTAATGATGCATGACTTCACCAGCGGAAGTGCTCATGTCTTTGATGATAGAGAATAATGTTCTACATCTGCACTGTTAGATCATTTATGGAATATTATTTATTAAATACAACTTAAAGTCATGGCTTAGATTAAGCCAGGATAAAACCTTATGTTCAGTTAGAACATTTAAGTAGCTTTTTATATTTTGAATTGACTTGATTCACTCAAACCAATCAAAAATATGCAGTTTGGTATTGGACATTTATATGGTCAAATCATCAGATGAAATTTGGATGCTTGTAATATAAAACAATGACATCTTTACAGCAGTATAGCAATAAACATAGAGGCTGTGAGACAGCAGAACCGCAAAGAACACAGAGCACGAAGGGGTACACGAAGAAACTTATAAACAAAACACTTTCAATATTCAAAACAAAACAGCACTTTGAATGCAAAACTAAGAGCATAAACAAAACTATACCCCAAAACGGCACAATATGTCCAAAGACCAGGGGCAAGGACATCAAATACACAGACACAGACAATACCACAATAGAGCGACATCAAACCACAAGACTAACGTCAAACAAGTGGTAAATATACAAAGGGAGGCAATGAGGGGATTAGACGCAGCTGACAAGACAAACGAGGTGACTGATGACACAACAAGTGAATGGAAATACATAGGAGAACATTGAAAGAAACAGTACATGTAACAATATCTGCCAATAATATGTCTTAGTAAGATGATATTAAAATGCTTTAAAACAAATAATACAATTGTCACAGTTGTAGCAGAGATGAGGAGGCATAGGAGTCCAGGAAATCCTTTTAATCATAAACTTAAACAAAAGCACTTTAGAAAAACATGGAACTTGGTCCCTGTGCAGAACTTGGAGGCATAAACACAGCGCCGGCGGACAAGGAACCCATAACCATGCACTGACACCTCATGACAGGGACTGAAGGAAACACAGGGTTTAAATACACAAGGAATTAGGTAATTAGACACAGCTGACAAGACTAATGATGTGATTGCTGACGCAACAGGTGACTGGAAACACACTGGGAGATCACAGGAAGAAACAGGAAGTAGACAAAGAAATGATAACAGATAAACCTTCCTCATGGTTTTTCTATTAAATGATGTCTAGATAATCAAGTCTAGAAGTCTATAAACCAGTAGGTATTCATCTTGAACAGTTTATTTTGTGCAATAATGGCCATTTTTGGCAGTTATAACAGCAAATATATTAGATACTATTAGATTCCAATCTAATAGTCTAACACAATATTAGATGGCAATAATATTCCTTAGTAAGATGATATTTAATGCATAGTTTTATGAACAAGACTCTGTAGTTTGAAAACATGTAACAGATCTGTACAATCTGTGATAAATACCTTTCTTTCTCTCTCCACAGTGTCACAGCCAAGCAGTTTGGATGCAGATTAAGAATAATGAAATCATGTGAATGTCACTGGATCAGCTGCGAACATATCAGAGGAACAACATTAAATTGTCTGGAGAAAAAAGGACAATCACACTCACTGGAACAGCTCCTTGTGTTTGAGTTCTAGACATAAATCTCAGACTACTTGGACAATAATGCAGCGTTTTGATGACTAGAGGACACCACAAGATAAGCATCTCCATGCTACTGAGAGGAATAGCGACAGGAGGATGTCAACAGAGGCAGAACGACAAGCAGATGTCAAACTCAGTGTTAAAAAGGAGTCCAGGAGAAGAGGTCAGTTCAGTGGCGGCGGTTCTAAAAATGACATTCACTTTAAGAATAGCTTTATGTCATTGTGCAAACACCACAGTCTCTTGTCTTTCCTGTCATGACTGATTAAGGGCAGCAGGAACATTAGGCTGCTGTCACTTTAAGAGCGAATGCACATATCTAAAATACTGATACTGTACACTTACATTTACTTGTGAGAACTGTTTACGTTCACTTCAGACTTGTGTTTACTGGGAAACTCTATTTTTTAGAATCGACTGCAGTTTAGTATTCGAAGCTCAGTTTAGTATTTTAATTTTTTTTTATTGCAGAACTTCACGTAAATACAGTACAAATTTAGGGAACAAAATACAATTTGTATCGCTCAGTTTAGTACTAACGTAATAATGTGTAACACAATGATCTCACTTTCCGTCTTCTTGGTGTTGAATATTTCAGTTCTCAAGGCTGAAACTTTCATGACGCTAGCCGTCAACTGTTCTGAGTGCCGTTCAAAGTTTGTTCACATTCATGCATTGTTAGCATCATAAAAATGTTACCGGCCAATATTGACACCATTTCATGTACACCAAGTTTTATTCAAATTTGATGCTTGGCGAGTGTTAATTTTAGGCCCTGGTTGTGCATATTCACACATAGTGATGCAGGCATTCACTAAATGAATATCACTCCAATGGTGGAGTGAGTCTTCGTTCCCTGTAGGACGATATGAAAGTTTTATAATTGTGCGGCCTGCTGGTTTTATGTGAATTGCATTTTACTGCGTTGTGTGTTGAAAGATCCTTTTTTGTGCAAGCTGGAGCTGAATGAACCAATCACAGTGGAGTATATGCATCCCGGGGGTGGAGCATTGACTGGGCTTGATGCACGCAGAGAAACATTTCACAACTACATCATAGAATTACTACTTCTTACTAGGGATGTGCGCTACTACTAATTTGTTTAAACAGAAGTTTTGTAACTGACTATTCTAAAAGTAAAATTGCATTTAAATAGAATAATAATAAAATAGCTAATCATTGAATCAAGTTCAAATCCCATAATGAGGATAGGTCAGTATAAAATAAGGTCAGTATTTCTTTCCTTCTAGAGTCTCAAAACTGCTGCTTTATGTAGCGAGACATGTGTTGGTTTCCATGTCTATATATAGTAATCCCTCGCCACTTCGCGGTTCAAGTTTTGTGGCTTCAGTGCATCGCAGATTTTTCAAAAATATTCATTGATAAATGAAAAGGTTTTGTAACCACCCACGAGCACTCAGACAAGACACGTGATTGGTTCCTGGCGCGAGATCGACCAAATGGACCACGAATGGAGTGGGAGTCTCTTCATCTCTCTCAGAAGCAAATGTTGACGATCCAGCGCCGATATCTGACGATGAGGCGCTTCCTGAACTGATTTAAAGGCCTCATTATACCAGTGCAGTAACACCATCATCATCATTATCATCACATTCATGGAACCACACAGGTCTGTCATCGTCGTCATTACTGGAGTCTCAAGATACTGCTGTCATTGATGAGTGTAGAGCACCATAAACTTTCGTATGAGAGAGAGAGTATATATTATATATATATATATATATATATATAATATTATAAATGTATAATATTAAGGTTTTATAATTAAATGGATTTAATTAAAATATATCATAATATAATAAAATATATACATAATATATAAATATATAACATTCTGGTACCTATACACACATATATGGAAATTCCTGGGGGGGGGGGATCCTACTTTGTGGTTCCGGTCCCCATTAACCGCGATAAACGAGGGATCACTGTATTTCTTCTTTCAGCGCGAGCGGGAACACAGTGGCAGGCAGTTGTTGTAAATAACACAATGATTTGTTTGTTTTGGCTCGTCTCTCCTAACATCTCCATGCTTAGGCTCGGCTCCAGTGTGATTATTATATGCCAGATTCTCCTTCTAATTCAAAATATTCCCACATTTTTAAACCTGTTGTGACTGACAGAAAGAAAACATCTGCGGTGAATATTTTATTTCCATGCGGATGATTTATTATCATGACGAAATCTGCACATTAACAACCAAAACCTATGTTCCATTGACAATGTCACCGAGGGGAGTGGAGCTCTGATGGGGCCACTCAGTCAGATCCCGCTCCTGTCCTGCTTCAGAGTCTGGCTGGAGCCTCATCAGAGGCCTCGGCTACCCGTCTTGATTATATAGTCAACGGATCATTGGTGTTAGCTAGAATGTATCGCTGAATCCATAGGGTTATTACAGACAATAAGAGCCAGTTAATAACACCTCCTTGGTTGCATCCCATTGCTTGTATATAGTAAATAAATAATAGTGTCCCACTGTCCCTTCTAATAATTAACATCCTGGTAGCAGTGGCCTTTTTTGCGCTCGCTATCCCGGTACTTTCTTCCATTTACAAATGTTATGATGCTCATGTGGTCATGAAAATCATAAATGTCAAACGCAAAAAGAAAGACGACCACGACTGACAATCATCTTCAAGCCAAAGTGAGGTCTCAACTGCTTCCTCCCTCAAGCCAAATGTGACTCCGCTATGTGAGAGGAAACGGTGCCAGGTCTCCGGCAGCAAGAAGTAGGCAAGAGAAGTCATGTTCAGAAGAACCGCTCATGTTCTACAATTTTCCATTCATGTTCAGGACAGTTCATGTTCAGAAGAACCAATTGAAGTTAAAGAACTGCTAGTAATGACGTTTGAGAAGATTATATTTTTTTTAACAAAGCTTTTTTGTGGAATACCTGATTCACTCAGACTCTGCCAGGTAATTTGAGTTTGAGACCCATGCCATAGCGACAATCACAGTGTTTAGTTACACTGAGTCTTGTTTCCATGCCATGGGCTTGCCTGCACGTCTCCTTCAGACAAAAAATCTGATGACGTCTGTTACAGGCACCTTCTTATACTCACGGGAAATCATCCAATAATATTTGTCATGCTTCAGACACCGGTCACACTGAGGGCATTCCCATAGATGCAAGTACAAACAAGTACAAATACGAGTTCCACTTTGAAAAGGTACATGATACAATCGGTACAACTGTCATGTTTTGGTATTGTCTCTGATAAGAGATTCAGTATACCTGTGTCCTGCTCTCACTGCCCATAAATGATAAATGAAATTGCCTCATCCTTGAATTTTTCCATCTCCATAGCAACTGCTGCTTACTGAAAAAAGTCCATGTGAAAACTGAATCTAACACACAGCTGTCATGCAACCTACCCAAACACACACATAGTACTATGGGAATTCTGGTAGAATGTCAATCTTATATTAAATGGACACTGCCTGTGACATAATGGCAACAGAAATGGCATTCTGGGTTGAGCTCACTGAGACACTTTCATCACTGTTCTTTAAAATAACACTGTGAATACATGCGATTCAAGGGCCATATGAATGGAAAAAGCCTTAAAGTTAGTGCAAAATTAGATATTGTAACAAGGAATCAGCCGATTGAGGATCCATCTGCAGCTTTATTTCAATGGGTAACCAGAGTACAGATAAGTGGCAAAATAGAATCGTGAACAGAGACAGGCTTGGGTCGAGGCAGATGGCAAACATACACAAATCCAGATGAACAGGCAAGGTCAGGGCAGGCAGCAAAAGGGTCAAAGTAGTGATAAACAGTCCAGGGTCAGAAACAGAATAGCAATCCAGGTATAAACACTCAGAGATGATCACCATGGCAAATCAAAACTTCACACTGGTGGTGTGTTTGTGGTGTTAATATGGTGTATGTGATGAGATGCAGGTGTGTACGTAATCAGTCTCAGTAATTTTAAATCATTTTAAATGTTGTGGCATCATTGAATAACGATGTGCTGACCGTTCCACGATTGTTGTCTGGAGTGGTTGAACATGGCATCTATGTATACACATCTATGTGTGCACACACTCTAAAGCAGGGGTGCTCAATACGGGTAGACCAGTCGATCTCCAATTAGAGATCGGTAGATCTCTACTACTATTGTACTATTGGTAGATTGCATGACAAGGTGAGGTGACATTGTCATGAACTGACGCTATACAAATAAAGTTGAGTTGTTTTGAATAAAACCTAGACGTCAGCGTATCAGCCATCCCGTCACTTGATTGATACACAGGACAACCAGTCAGATGACATCTGAATTTTTTCCGTAAAATTAGGTCACTTGTGCGTGCTCAAACAACGCCCCTGAGCGCTGCAAAGCTAACAAGCTAGTCGTTAGTTAAGGGCCAGTCACACAGCCGATCATGCACGAATCACTCACAAATCACGCACAGATTGGGTTTGTGCGTGCTTGTGCGTCGAGAAATTGACCAAAGTATTCCACGAACATTTGACGTACGCCCGACGCATGAATCACTGACGGAGCGCGTCCAAACACGCACCAGTGGCGTAGCCACGGGGGGCCTGGGTGGGCCTGGGCCCCCTCATTTACATGTGCGGCCCCCTCAGATTTTCAATTGTTTAAAATCGCGACTCTGAAAACTAAAGTGAAAACACATATCGCCCGCCGTACAAAACACAAAACTGCGCATTGCTCTACAACTAGTCTTGGCTGAGAGGTTAAGGCAATGGACTGGAAATCCATTGGAGTTTCCCCGCGCAGGTTTGAATCCTGCCGACTACGTAATGCTCAGGCCCCCTCATTTTAAGCTGGGCCCCCTCAAAAATAAAATTCTGGCTACGCCCCTGACACGCACGCTTCGCGAACGTTCCACTTACAAGCACTTTCAGAATCCACATTGTTAGTGGATGTCAGCTGAATGAATGTGATGCATGCGCGGTTCATGCGTGATATGAAGGTGGGGCGTCAGTTGACGGACGTAGACGTGCGCAGTTTCGAACTTGTTCCGACACATAAGCACTGACAGCCGACTCGTGTCCCGCGCATAGTCACGCATACTCGACGCATAAACTACGCACGCCGACTCATGAATAACGCACACCAACGTGTTGTGCGTCGGAAAATTTTTGAACCGTTCAAAACTGAAAATCACGCACAAACCGCCTTCGACGCACATTCACTTACAATCACTGATGGTTCACGTTCTTTCCACCGACGAATTACGCATTCGACGCATGCTCCACGCAGAAAAGAAAATCTGTGCGTAATTCGTGTGTGATTCATGCATTTTCGCTGTGTGACTGGCCCTTTACATCCTAATTTTTCACTCAGTTTTTTCCTCTTAAACGTAAGATGAGTGGGGGAGCTGGACCAAGTAAGAAGAAAAAAACTTATCACTTTCATACGGAATGGGAGGAGGACTTTTTTTTCACGATGACATTTTCAAAGTGCGTTTGTCTCGTCTGCCAGTCTACCGTCGCAATACCAAAGAAGGGAAATGTGGAGCGGCATTTTTGGACTCTTCATGGAAAATACGACACTTGTGCAACATATTTGGTTATACATCAACATAAGTTGTAAGAATCCTCAATATATTTCTCAATAAATATAATGGGTAGATCATTTTGACTTGGTCATTTCAAAAGTAGCTCCCATGCTGAAAAAGTGTGAGCACCCCTGCTCTAAAAGGCTCAACCCAGCATTTGGGTTGAAAAAAAAAAACTGCTCTAAAGGCTAGACTTGTCAAAAAACCATTACGAGGCTGGTGTGTTTGATCAGGGTTGGAGCTAAAATCTGCAGGAACATGGATCTCAGAGATTCCCTGCCCAGCATTGTAGATTCTACCCAGATTGTGAATCAGTTCTCATGAATTAATAGTTATTTATGGAGCTAATGAATATTTATTTATCCAACCAGTCTTGTGTCCAGATGTAGATCATGGTCAGTTGCTGACCTCTTCATCCTGAGCAGACATTCTGAAACCAGATTCTCCAATAACCACTTAGTGACAACAATCTCTAATTTACTTATTTATTTTTTGAGCAATTGTATATGTCTTTGCTTGCCAAGTGAACGATTTCGGAATAAACATTAATATTCCTGTAGATATGACAAACTATGCTAAAGATGTCCAACAGCAACTGGTCTGTACTGGTGAAGCAGAATGTGAGCTATGCATTAGAATCTCAGGAACACAAAGCTATGTTAATATTGAAAATATGTCAGACATTAGAAACCTCCACTATAACTTCCACCAATTTACAGTATTTAAAAATTATCCTTTCTCTGTTCTTATTAGTGTTTTATTCTCATTCCACCCCTGCCACTTTCTACTTGTCTAGTTTAATACATAAAAAAAATCTCTTTTGAACTCAGCTGATTCATTATAAAAAGTGCTGAATATTCTGCATTTAATACGAAGCATATCTGGTAAAAAAAAAAATTGTCACTTGGGGGTTGAAAGGTCAATGAGTTTCTGTGTCAGGCCTCAAAAATCTAAACAGCCTCTTGACAGATTGGGGTGTCTAGAGAGTGTCTTCCTCCTCCCCATATGCTGCCATCTGTCCTGCTCTCACAGAGCTGTTGAACAGTTGATGGCTGACACATGGTCCTCTTTCATTACAGCCCAACCGTCTATGGTTTTCAAACAGTAGCACAGTTAAAGGTTTATATGGAGGAATCACATGATTTTGTTTGCTTGAAAATAATGTTGATGACGGTATTGATGGTCCTAAAATAAGCTGTTTTTCTTAATGGGTGAAATAAGGCTTGGGATATTGTCCAATATGTGCAAATAAACTCATGCCATGGGTTTTAATTTAATTGATGGCTTTTAGTTTTGTGGATGTTTAAAAAAAGATATATAGGAAGCCAAAAAAAAACATGTACTGAGATCAAGATTAAAGCAAAAATATGTTTGACTCATATCTATATATATGTTCAGTTATTTATTGGAATGCACAAATATTGGCACAACTACATCTATTGTAATGGACTCAGCCACGCCCCCTGCACCAGACTCCTCCTTCACTCCTCCCACACAATCCCTGTCACCTGAGTACTGACACCTGCAGCCAATCACCCCCACACTACAAAGCCAGCACTCACTCTGCACTCAGTGTCTGGTCTCATCACTGTTACCCGGACTCTCCTAGCGGTAGCTCTCTGAGACATTTCCTCCGAGCATTTCCACGAGTGACTGTCCAAGTATCCTCTAAGCCTGCCTGAATCATCCCGAGTTTGCCTTCTTCATTCATCTGCATCGCTACCCTCAGTTAAGCCTGTTTATCCCCATTGCCTCTGCTTACCCTGCCGTTTCACTGCACTGCAACCGTCTACTGTCTTGTGTCCTGCTGTCAATAAATCTGTTCATCTCACCATGTGTTTTGAGTCTTCCGTTATGATAGAAGACCAGACCACTCGGCAGGCCGAGGCGGTAGCGGCCGAGCACCCGTCACCTGGCCCTGTCACGATCCCCGAGTTAGCACAAGCACTTCATCTAGTACTGCAAATGGGATCCACTTCTTCTTCTGCCTCTGCCAGTCCCATGGCCTGATCAGCGCCCTTCGCTGGCGCTGCAACGGGTTCCTTCTTCGCTGGTGCTACAACGGGTTCCTTCTACAGTGCTCCCTGTATTTCGAGCTGCAGGCCTGTCAGTTCGAGTCAGAGCGTGCCAAGATTGCCTTTATGATCTCCCTTCTGACAGGACGTGCCCTTCAATGGGCCCAGGCAATCTGGTCTGCTGACCGGCCTGTCACCCAGTCACTTGAAGCATTCATCAAACACTTCAGATAAGTCTTCAGCCGGTCTGCAGGGACCAACTTGTCACAGGATCAGTTGTTTCAAGTTCAACAAGGTAACCAGCCCATTCACGAATACACACTGAAATTCTGTACATTAGCCGCCTCCAGCAGCTGGAATGAAACTGCTTTGATGACAGTTTTCCGGCAAGGTCTGAACTCGCAGATCTGTGCACACCTGGCCATATATGATGAAACCATCGGACTGGAAAATCTGATTCAACGTTCAATTCTCGTATAACAAAACCTCTCAGCCTGCTCACTCTCCTCTGACCCGTTGCATTCCCCGCTTCCATCGCGGGAACACCGAACTCCAGCACCAGAACTGCAAGTCGATCTAACACCATCTGAAAGGAGCGGCGTATGCGTATGCACCTTTGCTTATATTGTAGAGGTCCGGGCGACTACCGTAACACCTGCCCGGTCCGACCTCCACGCCCAGCGGTGAGTACCCTACATACGAAGCCCTCTATTACCACACTGTCTTGCACCGATCTACTGGCAACCTCTAATGTCCACTCTCTTCCAGCAAAAGCCCTGATTGACTCAGGCGCCACCGTGCAACTTCATCTCCTCCTTCTTGCTCCACAAACTTCCAAGTTTCCACTCAATCCACCCTATCAAGCTCACTCCATCCTGGGAAAACCTGGGTCTCCCTCGCATCTACCTCCATCGAGAGCCCCCTCTCTGTTGTCTCCACCAATCTCCCTGAACAATACCGGGCGTTCCAGGACGTCTTCTGGAGCAGCTGCGGGGGGCTCGCATTTTCACAAAGTTGGACCTGCACAGCGCATACAATCGCATACGGCCATTATGATGTACCTAGTGATGCCCTTTGGACTTTCCAATGCCCCCGCTGTGTTCCAGGGCTTTATGAATGAGATTCTCAGAGAGTTCCTGCACCGATTTGTTATCGTCTACATCGACGACATCCTTGTCTACTTGTCCACCCCTGATGAACATCCATCCCACGTTGCGCAGCTCCTCCAAAGACTCTGAGAATACCACCTTTATCTGAAGCTGGAGAAATGCGAGTTCCACCACAGCCAGACCCAGTTTCTCGGATACATCATCGGCGTCAAGATGGACCAGGGGAAGGTGAAAGCAGTGCAGACCTGGCCCACACCCACTTCCGTGAAAGAACTCCAAAGATTCCTTTTGTTTGAAAATTTCTACTGGAGATTCATCCGCAACTTCAGTACCATCGCTGCTCCCCTGTCTGCACTTCTCCAGAAAGGGCCCAAGTCTCTTTCCTGGAACACCGACGCTGACCACGCCTTCACCAGCCTCAAGACCGTATTCTGCTCGACTCCTACCCTGGTTCACCCGGACCCCGAACTCCCCTTTGTGGTTGATGTCGACGCCTCATGCACCGGGGTAAGGGCCGTCCTCTCGCAGCGGCAGGGTGAGCCTCCTCATCTCCATCCATGCGCCTTCTCCAAAAAGCTATCCCCGTGGAGTGGATCTACGATATTGGAAACCGTGAGTTGCTTGCCATAAAATTAGCCTTGGAGGAGTGGAGGCACTGGCTGGAGGGAACCCTGCATCCCTTCCAAGTTATCACCGACCACAGAAACCTTGAATACCTCAGATCAGCCAAACGACTCAATCCCTGCCAAGCCCGCTGGGCTCTGTTTTTCACCCGGTTCCATTTCACAGTCACCTATCGCCCTGGAACAAAGAACCTCAAAGCTGATGCCCTATCCCACCAGTTCAATCCTGAGACTCCTTCCCAAGAACCCGAACCCATTCTCCCTCCAGCCATAGTGGTAAGCCCTATACAGTGGACCATCAACCAGCTCATCGAGGATGCACCTCACGAGGACCCTGCTCCGCCGGGGGGTCCAGAAGGTCGGATCTATGTTCCATCAAGTCTCCGCCTGACCCTTCTGGACCAAGCACACACCTCTCCGGGCTCTGAACACCCAGGCAGCTAGCGTACCCTCTCGCTCCTTCAAGATCGCTACTGGTGGCCCAGTATGGCTCGGGATATCTCCCGTTATGTGAAAGGATGCTCAGTCTGCGCCACCACCAGGACCCCTCGAAGATTGCCAGAAGGTAAACTCATCCCTCTACCCGTCCCTCGTCGCCCATGGTCCCATCTGGTGGATTGGTTTTCCAAGGCATGTAAGCGTATCCCCATGAAAGGACTGCCCACGGCTCTGGAAACGGCGGAGGCCCTTTTCCACCATGTCTTCAGACACTTTGGCCTCCCCGAAGACTGTATCAGACCGTGGGCCCCAGTTCATCTCCCGCGTCTGGAAGGCATTCTTCGAGCTCCTCTGTGTCTCCATCAGCCTGACCTCCGGATACCACCCTCAGAGCAATGGCCAGACTGAGCGGAAGATTCAGGAAATTGGGCGATTCCTACGTGCCTACTGTGGCAGCCAACAGGACAGCTGGAACCGGTATATTCCATGGGCCGAGTACGCCCAGAATTCCTTAAGACAAGAATCCACACACCTCACTCCATTTCAGTGCTACCTTGGCTACCAACCCCCTCTCTTCCCTTGAACAGATGAGCCCACAGAAGTTCCACACTTGACAGAAGAGCACATGACACAAGAAACACATGACATGAACATGCAGCCAATGAGAACACTCAAAAGCCGCGTGTTCACACAAAACATGATGACAGGAAAGCCAGCAGCCAGTGAAAACACAAGCTGCGGTCAACACTGTACAAGACAAGACATAACATGAAAGCTAAACGATGACTCACAAGAGCCCGCACAGCTTGAGTGAAGTTGAAACTGTCCACACTCACAAGACATAGAGACTTGTGCGCTCAGAACAAAAGACAAATACACAGAGTGTGGGTGTCCGAATCCTGAAGCACAAAACTGAAGCAGGACTAGAATCGAGATTGAACACCACTCCCCACACACAAGACAAACGTGGACAAAAGTACACGGCTCTAGCAAGCTCCAAACCGCACACTCACACAAGACACTAGATAGGACAAGATATTACGTTTTTGTCAGAGCTCTGCAACAAAACCAAGAAATGAATTAACCGAATATGACAGAAAAGATGATTGCTCTTTAGATAACATTTTGTGGGAAGCAAGTCAATCTGCAATTTTCTCCTGTACTCCAAAGCATTAAATTACTTTTCACAATGAAGCAGCAGCTGAAAAGGCCCTTTTTCCTCCATGCTTCACTGTGGTAATCATCCATTTATTATTATATTTCTCAGACACACTCTGGAGAATCAGCATGCAACTCGTGTTTCACTGTGATTCATCATTCAATACATAACTTCCCATATTCTGCCAAAAACTTTATTCTGTCTTTGACGTTTTTCGGAGACATCAATGGCTTTTTAATTTGCACATTTGTTTATATATTTAGCTAATTTCATGTCCAATATTTTGTGATTAAGATGTTTAAAAGCTTCACGTTTAGCAAGTTTGGGCTTGGCCTATTTATTATTGCCTAGGAGTATGTATATAACATTTTATCAATGAACTGTCAGTTAAAAGATAAGAGTAGACATATGTACAAGCCTTGACATTGATATGAATTTGAAAAATCTTTATGAATTTTAATGCGAGAAAAGAGCAATTTTATGAGGAGAGGTGTGATGTGCGTTCTTTTTGCCTCCGATAGGAAGCACCTGATCTTCCTAATGTTGTACAAGGCAAACCTGCAATTCTAGCAATGGGATCTGTGAAGTTTAACTGATTATTCATCACAAATTCAAGTGTCCCGTTATGGGTGGCAAATCTAGCTCAATGGGTAAGGTAGAAGTTGTGATGAAGTGTTGGGTTGGCTGAGACCACAAGTAGTTCTATCTACGCAAGGTTGAGTTGAAGGTGGTGGTCCTTCAACTGCGATCATCTGGCTGTATTTAGAGGTAGAGTTGTGTCATCAGCATAGCAGTGATAGGAAAAACTATGTTTCTGAATGACAGGTTGTAATGATAACATGTAGATGGAGAAGAGAACCAGCCCCAGAACTGAGCCCTGAGGCACCCCAGTAGCTAGACTTAGATACCTCACCCCTCCTCGACATCCTGAAAGGCCTACCTGAGATTAATTAATTCAGTAACCTACAGGCGGTTTACAACCTTGGTTGACTAACAAAGTATTGCAAAGAGCTCTGTCTTCACAAGGTTGAGCTGAAAGTAACATTTCTTCATCTAAACTGAGATGAAGATAGTGATAAGAGGTGCCAAGTGTCTTTAAGATCATATTCAGTGAGGTTGTATATTTGGAGAGGGTGAAAGAGTAAAAAGTACCAAGATTGTTGTAAACAGTTTGAGGGTGCCTGCAGGTTGCTGATTTTATTCTGGTAGTAACACAGATGAAAAAATCGTATTTCTGTTGTAAGTGGTGATTCTTAGATATCTGTTATGTTTCTCCAGTTCAGAGAGAAGGAGAAAAGTTCTGAATATAGGAGGAGAGGCAGAATATAGTGTTAGAAACTTATGAAATCTCTTTACTGTCTTGCTGTATTCCTTTTAAAAACTACTTTTGCTCAGTAGTTGATCTTTTTTTCTTTTTACAAAATTAAGTAAAAAAGCACTAGTGACATTTGACATTACGCTGGCAAACAATGAATACACTTAAATAGTACTTTTTCCACCGCATTTGTCTGCTGGCAGTTCACATTACTAAATAAAATGAGGTATATCGAGAGAGAGAGAGAAAAAAAAGAATCTGCCACTGCTAATGGATTGGTCTTGTGTCCCTATTCAGGTGTCACACTCCCCTCCACTTTTCATTCCTCCCTATCTTCATCTACTGAATATTGACTATAATAAACTACAAAACTATCATCCGCTGCCTTCCATTATTGTCTTTCACACCTGTTCATCATCACCTCATTATGTACACACACAGGCTGCATCTAAAATCGCCCCTATACCTTCATTCACTATTCCCTGCATTACTCCAATAATAAAATTCACTTGAGGGAGTGAATGAAAAGGAGTGAGGAAATACGAACACTGAGTGCACCGGAAAAACTGCTGCTTTTAATAGTTTGAGCTGCGGTTTAATAATCATTTGAAACCTAGAACACTGACAGCTCCTGTAATAATGAAAAGATGTTTATTTTTCTCTGTCATGGAAACTAGCATGTATAAACCTTAGTTAAACAATTTAATAGTAAATAAAAAGGAATTTATACCTGTATAATATTATGCTGTAGCCACATTGGACCAACGGATGAATGATTCAGCTATGGGTGCTATTTTCTCACAGTGCATTACGGGTATTCTCTATCTGTTGAACATGCGCTCGTCATTGGATGCTCGTCATTATTACGGTACATTGTGGGATTGAATAAAACACTTCCGCTATGGTTTCAGACACCACATCAAATGACACTATAATGGCTGATTTCGGTCTCATAGTCTACTATACTACTAGAGATACTCTATCTCTCTATCCTGTTTGTGTAGGCCAGGATCGCAGCGAGCAGGTCCTGATTCAGCGCTTCAGAGGGGATGGCATCAGGTACAAGGCCAAGCTGATTGGGATTGATGATGTGACAGCCACACGTGGAGACAAGCTATGTCAGGACTCCATGATGAAGCTAAAGGTAAAGATTCCTCATTGCAGTAGAAAGCAGAAAGTGTGATTACTTGATGAAGACAGTGGAACAATGCTGGAAAATACATTAGTATAGGAATGGAGAAATGAAGCATCTTCGATATTTGAAGCTTTTCTCTGATTGTTTTGGGAAAAGATTCAAAGCATTCAGAGGTCAAAGGTCATATAGCTTTTGTAAACACTAGTGCCGAAGATAATTTTTTATCCATTAAGCAAAAATAAAAGCCTGATAAATCTAAATGTCTTTAGTTTTCTGAAAACATATTTCACATATTAAGTGGGCAATTCAATTAAATGACAAAAAACTAAAAAAAATATACTAGTACTAATTATAATAATACCAACAGAGTTGTTTGATGCAAGTAAATCAAATTGTAAATCAAGTAAATCAAATTTGATGCAAGCAAATCAATTGTTCTTTTTCTTCTAGTTCTGTCCCACTATCACTAAAAACAGCTGCTGTCATATCAATTTTAAAGAAACCTGGGCTGGACTCTTCAGTCATGGATAATTTCAGACCCATTTCTAATCTTCCTTTAATTGCGAAGCTGCTTGAAAAAGTTGTTGCCTCCCAACTACAAGCTCATCTCTCTCTAAACAACCTACCTGATCCCTTTCAATCTGGGTTTCGGTCGGGCCACAGCACTGAAACAGCGTTGGTAAAAATTACTAATGACTTGCTTTTGTCTGCTGATTCTGGTTGTCTTACCATCCTTATCATGCTTGACTTAACTGCTGCATTCGATACTATATCCCATCATATACTCATCTCTCGTCTATCTGCTATCGGCATCACAGGTAGTGCATTATCAACTTTTCATTATTATTAAGAACTTCAAATCTTCTCCATGTTCTCTCTCTCAGGGTGTTCCTCAAGGCTCTGTTCTTGGACCACTTCTGTTTAATATTTATCTACTACCATTAGGTCACATTATCCGTAGTCATGGTCTAAGCTACCATTGTTTATGTTGATGACTTGCAAATTTACATTTCAGCCCGCTCCGTCTCCACACTCCCCCTGGACTCATTGAATACCTGTATAACTGACATTAAAACCTGGCTACATAGAAACTTCCTGAAATGTAATAACGATAAAACTGAGGTCACTGTATTCGGTCCACCATCCATTCTGAAAAAGTCTGAACTGAGTATACTTATTGATGGGTCCACATTAACATCTTACTCTGTTAAAAATCTGGGCGTAACATTTGACTCTGCTCTTACCTTTCAAGCTCATATTGGTTCAGTTAACTGAAAGCAAAACACACTACAGCTTCATGAGAAATTGTGCTGTATACTTAGTACATGTTTGAAGCTTCACTGGCATGTGTAACATCATTACATTACTGAATGTAAATTAGATGTGAATGTAGACAAAGGAAAGCCAAGACGAATAAGACTCTAAGACGAATTGGAAGAAATTTTATTAAATTGTTATTACATTATATTGTTCTCGGACTGTTTCTTTTCTGCCCTCAGAAGTCAAAGAAAATTAACAAACTAGACACATCCCTTTCAAGTGTTTAGACGAGCTGAAAGAGTAACAAGAGTGACCTTACAAATTATGCAGTGCGGAAAATGTACGTTATGTAAATCCTCCACTATTCAAAGTATGTCATCATATTGCTAATAAAGTGAGAATGTACGGCACATTTTTATCCATGGTTATTCTTCTCATGATTATTTTTCCTCTATGTATTGCTGCAGGGAATTGCTGCCTCAGCACGGTCAAAAGGGAACCACAAACAGAGAATATTCTTGACTGTGTCGTTTGGTGGAATCAAGATATATGATGAGAGATCAGGGGTAAGAGTTTTCTAGAAGTGTATTCTAATATTATTATTGTAAGCCTAACTGTGATCATTGTGTCAGATAAACACAATGATTTTTACTCTGATAGTAAAAATTATTTTCTAATATCTGACATTTATAAGTGATATCATTGAGTACTGAATAACAACAAAACAGAGTCATCTGTAGGCAGGAGATGGCAGATAATTACAGCCATGTTGATTTTCAGTACGACAGCATGTTTTGATGTTAAATTTTTGTAGTTTTCCTCCACCATGCTCTTACATGTAGAATTACTTTCTTGTGCACATGGTCAAGCCTACTGGTGGAGACAGGTTGTATATGAAATCGCTCCCCCATACCCTTAAGATGAGCACTTTTTGGCATGATTGGTTGCAATGAATGTAGGATCTAAACACAAGCAGTTTTAGTTTTTTTACACAGAAATCAGGTAAAATAAAATTGAACAGAACAATCTAACTTTATGCAATGATACCAGACACTGAACAGAACAAAACACAGGGCTTAAAAAACAGCGGACTCGAGCTGAAGCAGACTCACTAGAGCGGGCTCACTAGATAGACCAGACTGTGGAGAGGGGCTCATGGGTTGGAGTATAAGGCAAGGACCACCATTTTGATCCCACCAACACAGACAAAGGAAGAGCAGGTTCTAGAATTTAATTCACAGGAAAGAACTTGGAAATTTCACTCACTTGGAACTGACTAGAGAACTTCTCTCATTGAACAGACTCACAAATTTTTCTCATTGAAATGGACTTGGAAATTTCTCTCACTGGAACAGACTCAAATTTTCTCTCTTTTAACAGTGGTTGGTTTTCTCCTCACTCTCACCAATGACAAAGGGTCCACATACTCCCTAAATGTCCCTCGAGGCCCGTCTCTGCATTAAGGCCACCTTCTTAGAAAAACACACAGGCTGATGTCGTTGTAATTGATGAGATGTTGCAAATCTAAAGAACACAGGATCTAATGAGATGATTAACTAGGCACCTGAACTGAAACTCAGCTCAATCTGTAGGTATGGTGACCAACAGGCCGGGAAACTGAGAGAACAGAACTAATTAACAAACTGACAGCAAAATATTGCAAAATTATTTACCTCCAACTCTCTTTGCAAAATACACAATCCTTGTGTCTCCCCAACCATTTCCTTCTCCATAATCTTTTTTTTTCCTTTTCACTGCAAATCAGCACACAGACAATGTGAATCGCAAGCTTCTTGCAGGCTACCATTTTCAAGAACAATTCCTGTCTCATGCATGATCTTGCCTTGTTTCCTTTCACTTCAGTTGTCACAATTCTCCCTATTGTGAACTCATGCTGTCACAGTCTCGTTGTGTATACACTGTCTCATGTTCCACTTCCGGGTCCTGTCTTTGTCCTCATATCACCTGTTATATTAATCACTTACCTCGTCTAGTCCTACAGGTGTGTGTATGTAATGTAATGTGTAATGTGTGTTCTGGTTAAATTCCCTCCTGTTTCCCCATGTGAGTGTCGATTGTTGAAAGTATGTAGTGTACTTTCCGCATGTGGATGTGTTCCTAGTTCCGAGTTTCCTATTCAGAGTCTTCCTACACTTGTAACACATGCTATGTGCAACCCCTCCCTACTCCTGAATATTTCCATTATGAACTTAATTTCCTAGTGTCTATTGTCTGTCCTCAAGATTTTGTGATATTGTTCAACTGTGTGTCTTGGATAAATTTGTTTGCCTGTTTTTCAACTCTATCATATGTTTGGATCGTTTGATCCATAGTTTTGACCCTATGTTTGTTATTTGGTTTACAATTCTGGATTGTCCAAAAAAAACTGCATTTGGATCTTCAACACAAGTTTTGGAGCAGTTTGTGACCCTGACAAAGGTTACAAAGACACCTGCTGCGTTGGGTCCCAAGAGCTGAGTGACTTTTCTAACTCTTAAATGGAAGAGGTTTTGAACAACCAGAATTAAGCTGGTGATCCAGTCAAGCTGAGCAATTAGATGAGAAGGTTCTTGATAAAAGAGTTGATCAAGGGTCTGATGATCCAGAGATCATGTGTGGAGAAGAGAGAAACATGTAAGCGGACAACCATAACTGCCTATAATCCTCCACCGATTTGAGTGACCGAACAGACGCCTCTTACACCAGACACCGCTCATCACCAATGTGATGCTATCACATGTATGACAATTCAAGAGAACCTTAGGGACAACTCTGTAAATGTCCTTGAGTAGATCGCCTAGAGCAGAGGTGCCCAAACTAGGGCCCGCGGCCACCTTTGATTTGGCCCGCCGAACCGTCCGAGGAGAGAGGGAGAGGGCAAGCGCGAGCGCAAAATACCTTCGACACAGATTGTAATTTCTAATTTGACAATTTTGTTTGTTTTATAGTTGAACTACAACAGAGTAAACTGAAATTAAATGTAAATTTAATAAATGTATTGTAAATGCGCAATTCAAGGCGCAGCACTGCGTGCTTTGCGACACATTACGTCAATAAACGTCAACAAATTAAACGCAATAATGGGGAAATCAAGGCAGTGGCACACAGACAAGAAATATTTTTTTTAAAAGCTGGGGAAGATGAGTTTTTATTCACAGAAGTCAAATCAAAGGCAATATGTCTAGTTTGCAAACAGTCTGTTGCTGTTTTAAAAGAGTATAATATCCGTCGTCATTATGAAACAAAACATTGTGCAGATTTCTCAAAGTACAGCGGCGAGACGCGAAACAGCAGGCTCACGAGCTGCTTGCTGGACTTCGATCTGAACAGAGCGCTGCAGCGTCCTTCATCATCTCTGATGCGGTCTCTGTTTGGCAGTACAGTGAGTGAATCCCTCGTTTATTGCGGTTTATATGGACCGGAACTATCGCGATAGGTGAAAATCAAGGAAGTAGGATCAGCCAATCAGCTCACGGGATACATCCACTCGTGCTCTCATTGGTCGAGCTCGCGCTGGGAACCAATCACGTGTCTTGTCTGAGTGCCGTGGGCGTGTTCAAAGCCTCTGAGATAGTTTCTCTCTTTGTCTGGCATCCTGGGAAACGGTTTCTCTCGCGCGTCAATAGGAAACAACTTTCAGCAATACGGCTGTACATGGGGATATTTTTTAACTTATAGTTTTTGATGAATATTTTTGAAAAATCCGCGATGCGCTGAGGCCGCGAAGTGGCGAGGGATTACTGTATCTACCTCTGCGAGCAGACTTTCAGTCTGATGAACTTGAACAAGAGTAAACTAAGAAACCAAATAACTGACTCTCACCTACATAATATCTTGTCTTTGTCTGTTAGTCAGCTACAGACCAATCTTCTGAAAAATAAGGAATAGCTTCATATCTCTCATTAGGTCACTGACATTGCAACCATATGGTTTTATTATTGATTGTGTATTTGGCATTGAACTGTATTGTACATTGAACACTTGGGAATTGTCTGGAGTTTGTGTGGGAGTCTGGAGTTGAATCCATTTCAACATCTTTGGAGAAACCTGAAAATAGTCCACAGTCCTCACCCGACTTGAAAGAACTTGAAAGGATCAGCAGAGAGTAATGTCAGAAAATCTTACTAACCAAGTGTCCAATCCCTTGCATCATACCCAAAAGACCCTCAACAATAAGTACTTATTTAAGAGTCTGAATACATATATGTCAATGTGATATTAGTTTCTACTTTTAATAAATTTACAAAGTTATAACAGTTCTAGTTTTTGATTTATCGTTGAATATGGAGTGCAGATTGATGTGAAAGAAAAATATTATAAAGCATTTTACCACAAGGCCACAACATAACAAAATGTTTAAAAATGGAGTCAGTATATCCCTTTCTGAGCAATGGTGAGTGGACTTGTGAATATCAATTAAAATGTAAGCACTTTTTTCCATGAAATACTGGTAATATGAAAATGGTCTTTTAGTAACTGTTCATGTATAGAGGTGTAATGACATCCCCAATCTGCAGGTCTTACAGCACCATCACTCTGTACACGAAATCTCCTACATTGCCAAAGACACGAGGGATCATCGCGCCTTTGGCTATGTTTGTGGGAAAAAAGGCAATCACAAATTTGTGGCAATCAAAACAAGTCATTCGGTTAGTGGTCATAGTTCTTAACATTCCTTAATTAGTCTTGCTTTTTAAAAGCTACACTATTTTTCTTTAACCTCAGTTATCCTATTGTAGGCGGAGCCAGTTATACTGGATCTGCGTGACCTTTTCACCCTTGTCCATGACATCAAACAGAGGGAAGAGTCACAAAAAAGGTCTCAGAAGGACAAGCACTGTGAACAAGCCATCTATCAGGTAAGAGTCTAAACTAAGTTCTTCAAAACAGTAATTCATAAATTCACTATTTTTGGCAATATTCTGAATGCGTTTCTGCTGATCATGGGCTTCTTCATGCCATAAAGGGTTTCCAAAAATATAAACATATACATTAGATAAATCATACAGTCTCTCATATGAAATAGCAATGTTCATTCAAAAGCCAGTTTTCGTTCATTCTCTTTGACACAGTTGCTGTAAAACATTCCTTAAAGAAAACATTGGACAACATATTGAGATCCATCCGTAAATGTTCCAGACAGCTGAATCTATATAGGGTAGCAGGGATGTATGGCCAACTTATTAGATGGTTCAGAGATTTATCAAAGTTTACAACTCCTTTTAAATTGACTACAAGCTGAACAACTGTTAGCACTGAATAGCACCATGTTGAGAATAAATAAGATTACGTTTCCTCTGTCCTTTACAGCAGCACAACGTTTACTGAAATTAGTGGGATGTTTCAGTTTCGCCACTTATGTCTCTGAAGAATTTGTAGAGGAAAGAAAAAACAAACAGTTTATTTGTCATTAATTTTACAAATATGTAATGATACAGGGATATACTCTGAATCAGGCCAGTTAATCGCCCTATTTATATCAGCTATTAATGACATTTGAATAATTCCATTCCATGTTCAGATATTTATAAAACAGAATATTATGGGGGCCATGAAACCTTTGTGAAAAAAGTCAAATAAAATTATTATTTTTAAATAAAAAAGATATATATGTAATATCATTGTCATTGACATTGGCAGGAAAAAAACAAATATGTTCAATAATGTTTGTTTTTCTTACTGACTGACACAGACAATTCTGGAAGATGAGATTGATGATCCAGTCTATCAGGTGAGAGGAAGTCAATCTCAGTTACCATAAACTCAACTTGATTTTGTTAAAAGCTGACATTCTACATGATTTTATTATCATTTAACTCCTCCATTTAAGTGTTGCTGATATTGTTTGCAGTTGATGCTGACATAACGTCTGTTATTCGTTCAGCTCCTGTCACTAGCAGTGTATTGATATGCAGTCATGTTTTGTGCTTCTGTGTTTGTCATAAACGGCCCCCAGTGGATGTGCTGATATGTTGAACCATGTGCTCTCGCGCTCACACTGAATACAGACAACTTTAACCATCATTTTAACATCCATATTGTATGTCCAAACAAAGACCCTAAGACATAAGCAATCGAAATTGATTTGGTTAAGCTTTTAAGCATTTGCACCTGTGGAAAAAGTCCAGTGTTTTTATCTGTTGAAACATTATTTTTCAGGATAATTATTCTATCAAAGAAAAAGTTCTTGTAAATCACCCATACACCACACGACTTCAAAAATTGTTCGATTGCTTTTCAATTTGCACTGCTGTCTGTCCATCAAACTGACTATGTCAGTTCCAGTCAAAGCATTTGTATCAAAGGCAGTTTTAGATATTTAACCTGCTAAATGTCTCTTGGGCATCTATCAGATCACATCTTTGGCATTTCACAGTAATCAGTCTGCACTCACGTGAACGAGCCATTATTTCCCTCCGATTCAAAGCTTTTGTTGGTGATTTCTATTAACTGGAATCAGGGCTAACAGTTGCTATGTTTTCATCCAAAGTTACTTATGCATATATGATAACTCAATATAATGTATAGCATACATTTCTTGTGCGTCATAGCGCAAAGATGGAACACAATAAACCTGATCATGTTGTCTTGCGTTGCGAGGGAGATGCTGCTGTTTAGGAGAACAGTTGTGGAAGGGAATTATACTAAACCATAAACCAAAAACAAAAAGTTTGTCCATTGTTTCCATCATTGTGTTTATGCACGTTTTCTTATAGCATAAAAAAAGATCAGACTCAACCTTAGCATATATGTCTTTTTATGTGCATATTAGAATTTATTTGTTTTTGATGCGATACCCCAAAACGTGGATGGACGCATAGCTATAGTGTAGTGTGTTTACAGCATTAATGGACTTATAAGTTTAGTATTAACTTCTCATATTTTTAGATAGATTTAAAAATATATTTTTATCTCCTAGAATTAGGACAAATAAAAGTATACATAAATGGGATATTATTAATATACATAGAGATTTTGAAGAAAAATAATTTGAAAGCACATCTCAGATCTTTAGTAAGCACATATTTAGTAAAACTTTATTGCATCTCTTCTAAAAATATGAGATTATGTGAGAGGTATTTTTTGCGAGAATTAGGAGAAACAACAGAGAAATTGTTTTTCTGTGGAAACAAAGAAAGGCACTGGATAAATATACAAAAAAAAAAATTGTATGGATTAACAGTCAGCATTGAATGTTCTTAGTGTTGTCTCTGTCTGATTGGTTCCATATGGGGCCTTTCTCATTTTCTTTCCCAACTCCTTGTAGTACATTGTGTTTGAAGCTGGACACGAGCCCCTCCATAGCCACCAATCAGAGGAGAGCGTTTATCAGGTACTTCCTTGAGCCACTTGAGTCACACCTCTATGGATATCACAAAAAAAATAGTTTTCCAGTAATATTGTCTCCCCAAATTAAACATTTAAAATGTTCAGTAATCTGTCCCTTGAAACAATATACTCCTAAACACCTACAGTAGATGCTGTGCACATACATGGAAATATTACTGAAGCACAACAGTAGCCTTGTGTTGTTAATTTACTATAATTTTTAGGTCCCCACAAGTCATCAGAAAGACGGGATCTATGATGTTCCAAAACACCATCGTATAACTGTAGGTTCTCTCATATCTCAAACATTCGCTCAACCACCCCGTCCCTTTCCTCCATCAAAACAATCTCTGTGTTCTTCCCTCTTCTTCCTTGAAGATATGTAGGATTATTTCTGAATCACATAATGAATTGAAAGTTATTATTGTACAAAAAATATTAATATGTTGGTGTCCACATTGTGAATCTTTCACAATATAAGAGAAATTTGGAAGAAAAAAAACACAGAGGTTTGTTTTTGGGGTTCACCTCTAGAATGAATGTTTTACATGGATTTAGAAAAAGTTAATGTGACAATTGCAATTACACTTTATTTCGACAGTCCACTTTAGATATCCACTAACTAACCGTTATTAAGAGTTTTATTAGACTGTTAGGCTTGTGTTTGTAGAATAAATTGACGTGTAGTTGTAAAGTTACTCATAGTGTGTTGACGATCATCAAAATAAAGAGTTATCAGATATTAAACAGACAGTCTACTAATACTCTAATGCAGGGGTGTCAAACTCAATTGCACAGGGGGCCAAAATCCCAAAAAAACTTTAGGTCGCGGGCCGAACAGGATAAACATTTATTGAAAACACTAAAACTAAACTTTTAAAACTTACCTTTTTTTAAATTAGATGTGAATAAAAACAGACCGAAATATTATTCTGGAATAAATCAACTTATACCTTAAATAACTTAAAAATATAAAAATATTTAAAAAAAACTTTAAAACAAATTAAAATATATCCTGTCTAAATTATACAAGTTAGAAATAAAGTGAACACGTAAAGTAAAAGTAAGTAAAAGTTAAAATAACAAACATTCAAATTTCTTTACTCTTATGTCATTTTATATAAAACTTAAAAAGATTTATATATAAAAGATTTTGCTCTCCATAAAAATATATCCTGTCAAAATTATACAAATTCAAAATATGGACATGCTGCATAACAAAACCTGGAAATCTAAATAAAATTTTTGCTTTTCAGCAATAACAAATCAAATCATTCAGTTGAATTTGCTCTTATGTCATTTGTCTTATAGTGCCGTCTTATTAAATTATTTAATTACTGCCACATTAGCTCCGCAAATGAGACACACGGGTATACCGGCAGTATGTCAGTAAACATATACCGTATTTTCCCGCATATTACCCATGGGTTATAGCAGATTTTACAAACTATATCACAATTTTTTTTACACTTAATAATATTTCAATATATTTGTTACGTCCCTAAGGACGTAATGTTTTTTTTTTTGCGCTGTATTTTCTTTCTGGCGCTTTTACTATCACTCTGACAGCTGGCGCTGATATGCTGTCTGACCTGTCAATCATGCAAGAAGACGCGCTGCCATGAGGGCGGGCTCTTCTCATCCGATGATCAACACCTGAATTTCGCGCACAAGCACTGTGTACCGAGCCTGAACAGTTATGGATAATTGACAATAACAATCGCGCGGTACTAGCGCGAAGCATCATTAGCCACTTCCTGTTTAATACAGGAAGTGTTCGGCGAGTCAGCTGGAGCGCGGGACATCTCGCGGGCCATTAATAAAATGCTCTCGCGGGCCGGACATAATTACACGCCGGGCCGGATGTGGCCCGCGGGCCTTGAGTTTGACACCTATGCTCTAATGTATGACAGGTAGTTACTTATAAGTAAAGTTACTTATAGTCAGTAGAATGACTAAAGTGGACCATCGACATAAACTGTTATCTGTGTTAATGATAAGTATTTTTGATAGCCAATAAAATAAAGATGATGATTGAAATATCAGAAAGAGTGATGTCTTCCTACAATTTCTAGATGTTATTATATTATAAAAATCTTATGAATTAAGATCCACGCAAGTCCCAGAAAGTCAAAACAGAGCATTGCTGAATCCATGTTAAATGATTGTTATCAATCCATTTCACAGAGTGTTATTGCTTGTCTGTTCATTCAGTCGGAGCCTATCGAGTGCCTGGAGCTATCTTTGCATAAATCTCTGTGACCCTTCTGCAATGTTTGCTCACACGTGCCAAACATTGATCTTTGTTTAATCTTTGAACACCCAAGTCTTCTGGTGTGATTTGCTAGCTTTTCTGTAGAACATTTCTGTTATTCTGTTTTACATTTTGGGTTCTGGTTAAATGGTCATGCATCGTATTGATCATCCACCTCACTGCTTCTACCTTGTGTTTTTTTTTTTTTAAATGTTTGTCGACTGATTCTCTTCATTTTCTGGTGTCCTTCAAATGTCATCATTGTCCTCATTGAATCCTTCCCCTGTTAATCAATGTAGCATGTGTTTTAATTACTGTATTTCCACTGTTTAATCATTATTTCATTTTCGACCGGATTCATATCTGTGGCAGTTGTAGAGAGCTTTTCTCAGTGAACACTTACTCAAAATAACAAAAAATAATGCAACTTTAAACTTATGCAACTAGTAGTAGTTATGTGTTGTAAAATGCCTCCCAGTATGGCTTTATAACTTCTGTATCTTTCTCCCTGACTATACTGCAGAATATAAACCAGTTTGATCTTTTTGGTGACATGGCCACACCCCCAGACATCCTTTCAGTAAGTAAATCCCAGGAGAACAGGTCTCACTTTTTATGCAAACTGATCAAATTATATCTTACCCTCACTAAACCATCAGGTTCCCGTTCCCCAATTAAATAAAATCTGAATATATATTTATATATCTGAATAAATTGTGGTAAATCCAGTCATATATAGTTATTGTATAGTTCTGAATACATTTAAAGGGATCATTACATTAAAGGGATCAAATCCTGCAAGTTTAGCTTAAAACGTCCTCGCCATTATAATTAAAGCATGTGTGTAACCAAGACATATTCCACATGCTTGAGTCAGCTGACAAACAGACAAAGGTAAGAGTAAAAGAACATTTGCTTTGACGCATCCAGTTTAATAGCCTCCTTAATGTGCCTCTGTACAAACTTCAGAAGTGGATGGTTTATTTTAAATGCGTCATGGATCATTTCAGGGGATTCAATGTTTGTTAGGAGCATTTGACAACAGATTGTTTTCTAAACAAGGGACGGTGTAATGGAGTTTGCAAACTTTTTTCCCTGCTGTATTGAATCTGAGAGCAGCTCCTAAACTGTAGAGAAAATAATTTCATAAAGCTCTTTCCTTTAAATGACAGTTTTATATGGAAAAAGCAAATAGGCGTTGATACAGTTTTTATGCAATGATGTTAGCCAATCACAGCAGTGACCTTTTCCTGACAAGACCCATCTACCCATCATTTCAACTTTGTCAGAATTAGGCTTAGGCTTACAAATACATTTGTGCAAAAAAGTATTAATATTATAAGTGACATTAAACATTCAAATAATTGTAAGATCCAGTCAGGACCCATTTAAATGTAAATTCTGACTAAACATTTTATATAATTTATAGTTTTAAATAATTGTTTTCTCTCCAAGTAATATTACAGTGATGACTCTAATGCACTAATATATTTTATTGTGTTATTGAGTATGCGTTGTATTGTGATACAATAATGTAAATTATTGTAGAGTCAGTTATAAATATCACATCAATTTCATCACAGATGCCTGCGTCGCCTGCTACCACAGTGGATGCTGGAAGGAGACGACGTCAGCAGTGCCCAGAACTCTTTACCCATTTTAGCCCACCAGCTGTGCCCTCAGGTAACATTTTTCATTGAGAGTTACTTTGTTGAGGTACAATGTATTTTTCTTCAAACTTCAGCCATTTTTAAAATCAGTGCTATTAATGAAACTGATTCTTAAAGGTTGTTCATGCTTCTCAGGTTATATGACCATGGGGACTATCCAGGCTGCTCACTGGACCCAACAGTCATTTGCTACCCAAGCTGCTCCAATGGCCTTTGGGGTTCAGGCACCATTGCAGGTGGCCCAGATGCTTCATGGAGGCCAGCCTGTGATTTGGGGTCAGGCTAATCTCTTCCACTCTCCAGCCACTGGCCAGCAGCAATGGGCATTTGTACCAGCCCAGACAGTTGGAATGGGGGCGCATCCAATTCCAGCCGCAGTGTTGCAGGGTCTGGTCCCCATAGCTGCCATGCGCTCCCATTCCTGTGAACCTCCTGAGGCTTCGTCAGACACCTTGAGTCCTCAGCACTTAGTAGATTCTAAGCACCCCCTAAATGAGGACCCCCAGGAGGAATCCATAACTGTTCACATATGCACAAGCAAACAAGACACTACACAGCCCTCTGAGAAACAGGAAAAGGACTGCACTACTGACCTTGATTTTTCATTGATGAAACTGACTTCAGAGTCAACAGTACCACCATCCCCAACTGATTCTTGTTAGTTCAAAACACTACGACCAAAGATTGAGATTTATCATGTGATATGCAATATTCTTACTCATTTGATTCCCTTTCTATAGGTGCTACTCCTGGTCCTGAGAAGGACACCATGTCCCCAGCCGATGCCCCTTCAACAGAGCCTTCACTCCCGGCAGCAAAAGACAGCTCAGTCAATGAAACAGAAGTTCTGGTAATGGATATGATTGTGAATCACTAGAAATTTTTTGTTAACTTAATTTGGATGGTCCCCTTTAGACATCCTGTTGACTACAGGTAATGTTGCACCTAAATGTCAACTAACTCTCATTCCTAAAAAAATTTACATCACCCCCCCTTTAAACCTTTAAACCCTGGATATCACGCGAACAGTGTGGAAAGTGGACGTAAAGTATACTTTGGTCTTAAGAAACTTCAAACTGAAATTGGACCATCTGTGAGCAGTAACACATGCATTAAAGTCACTCCCCCCTCTTTATTTAATAAACCAATAAAGTAAATATGCAATATAAACAATATAAATTAAAAACGTATTATCTTTCAAATGTTTCAGTCTCTGTAGAACTGTATATTTGATCAACTTTAATCAACTATAACTTTCCTGTAGCTTAATCAGATTTCCTGTAGCTCAATCAGTAGAGCATTGGTGCTTACAACGCCAAGGTCATGGTTTTGATCCCAGGGAAAGAAACTGATTCAATGTAAGTTGCTGTGGATAAAAGTGTCTACCAAATGCATACATATAAATGAACTTGCACTGATATTGCCAGACATTTTGCTTTAGCTGTCCACTTTTCTTCTTTTGTCCATCTCCTGTCTTCCTGCCATGTAAATGTCTTTAAATTCCTCATGTTTTCCATAGCAATCTCATAGCAATCTCATAGCAATATTCCGCAGAAGGAAGAAATGAGGCATGCTGACTCGTTGAGAAGTTATCACATTTTCATTCTTTTACAGCATGTGATTGGCTGTTCGCTAATGTTCTCAGTTATTTGTGAACTCATGATCAAAGCCTGAGTTGACAGAGAAAGTTGATGACCAATCATCATAGTACCAAGAGTTTGAAATCAATCCTGTGACCCATAGTTTTTTCAGCTAGATTCATGGCACAACTCACCCACAAAACGTCATGGGACATAATTGGTCATGTGTGAAATCAATGGAACAGTGTACAAATCAGAGATATTAATACTTAGGTCAAACTTTTCAGAAGGAATTACAAAACCTATAAGAGCAGCATTACCAATTTGGAATTTAGAAGAATTTAAATGCATATAAAGAGCAAGTGTATTGATTTAGTTATATAAATTCACACAAGTGTAAAGGAAAACTAAGCTCAGTCATTTTACAAGCTTTAAAATTCTAAGACCTGTTAATAAAAAGTATTACTCAAGCAATAGTGTGTTAAGGCTGTATCAACACAACTATGATTCAGCTATTTATAAGGTCTTTTTTGTTTGTTTTTCATCAATCATCTCATTTTCTATTCCTTGCAGAAGGCCTGTGCTCAAACTCCCAGCACTGATGAGATGCCACCAGATGCTCAGATAAGCCTTCCAGACACTTTGCAGCTAGATGCCTAAGAGAGATGTCTTCAGGGTAGGTTTCCTCTCTCCCCCACTTCTTTCATCCAAATAATATACTGGATGTAGGGTTTTAGCTCGAATTTAGGAAATTTAGCTCCAGTTCCACTTAAACACACTTAAGCCAGCAAATCAAGGTCTTTAAAACTTCTAGGCAAGAGTGTTGGCGCAGGTTGTAGACACTTGTCCCCAAGAGAGCAGGATTGAACACCCCTGTTCTGCATAATCCTGTATGTTGAATGTTCTGACTGAAGCAGTAGTGCAAGGACTGTAGGCTGAGGTTTCTCAACCCACCCTTCATTCCCTGTCCCTGTTGCTGCAGATTACTCAGTGAAGTTTGGAACAATCCCAAATCTGCCTCTCAGTTCAGTGCTTGTTGCAGGTATTTTGCCAAAATATACTGTGCTCCGGAAGCAGGCATGGGGTATGCCTGCGGCAGAGCATGAAATGCTGGCACTAACACCCCTGGACCCAGACAGGATGATTGATGACCCATGGCATCCCCATACGGAGATTGAAAGAATGTGTCAGACCGAAATCGCCGCAATGGCAATTTATCAAGTAGACATCAGCAAAGAACTTAAAATATTTCATCATGCCCAAGGAAAGTGGTAGTCTTCAGGGAAAACGATTGCCTTTAAGGCCAGATTTACTGAACTTACACTGAAAAGGTGTGGACAGGGTTATTTTTCCATCCGAAGTTATTACATAGCGGGTTCCCCTTCAGACACAACATTTATGGGAAGATACAGTGGAGTTCGGTTATGTCGACGGCTTTGGGGGTTGCAAAAAGCATCGAGAGAACCATTTCGCGAGATAACCCATATATTAATATATGTTTTCCCACATATAACCCGCAGAAGCAGATAATCTGCACACTCCACACAGCGGGTTTTGGGTTTTGTGTAAAAAATCATTGGCATAACCCACACCCATAGATTGATAGATCACATTTTGAATTTCAAATGTTGCTTCAATTATCCATAACTGTTCAGGCTCGGTACACGGTGCTTGTGTGCGAAATTCACACAATAAAAAAACAAACACAAGTCAGAATCAGAAGAAAAAAAGGCAGTCTCTCCTCACTGCGCTGTGCCGCAGCTCATCCCTTTGAAGAAGGTTTAGGATTCGGGCTCGTCCCTTTAAGAAGCTCATGGCAGCACAGCAATCACGTCTTCTTGCATGATTGACAGGTCAGACAGCCTATCAGCACCAGCTGTCAGAGTGATGGTGGAAGTGCAGCTGTCACAGTGATATTGCAAGCACCAAAGATAACAACCCTCGCAAGAACGAAAAAGGAACATTTAATGATGTACATGATGTGAGTTATTAAATGAGAATGTACATGCTCGTGTTTTTGGTGTCTTTTTACACAGCAGTGTTGCCGCGATTTGTTTGATGAAGTGATCGGCATTTATCTAAAAAAAATTACATATACACAGTACAGTGTATGTTTGCTAACAACAAAAAGCATATGTAAAACCACAACAATAAAAAAACACCTTCGATTCTTGATACAAACCTTTAATTATATTCTACAACATTGCAAACACAAAGATTGCTCACAAAATCACAAAAAACGTGCGGGATGCTACAGCGTGTTATCCCTCAGATGAGATCAACGACAGGGAGTGAACCGTGAGCAGACCGCGATGCACATGCAAGGTAAACTCAGCGCATGTGCAGTGAACTAGGTACGCTAATTAGTCACGAAATAACCATGTGAAGTGACGATTTTGATGCTTTTTTTTTTTTGCTCGAGATATTAGATTTCGACAACATAACATATTTTCTTGTGGACTTAACCCACAAGAAAATAAAAAGACAAATCGTCTCAGGTTACATATGTAACCATAGTTCCCTGAGAGGGAACGAGACGCTGCGTTGAACGCTTTGGGGGAATACTCGAGCGCTGTCTCGCGAAGCACATTATGTAAACTTCCGTCGCGTGCGTGAGTGACGGTCGTGGTCGGTGACGTCACGAACCAGGTCATAAAAGAGCGCTGGAACCCAGAAGCAGCAGCTTAGAGTTGTCTGAGCAAGCCCGGAAGGCGCAAGGAGCTGAGGCCAAAGATACAGCGTCTCGTTCCCTCTCAGGGAACTATGGTTACATACGTAACCTGAGATGTTCCATTTCAAGGTCTCGTCTCGTAGCTCACTATGAGAGGACCCGTGTTCCCAGAGCGGAGTTGAGGTCAAGCTGGTAAAACCTCAGAAAGGTATGCGGGGAAGACCACCCCACTGCATCACAAACATCAGATAAAGACACCTGATATAAGGGCCTTAGAGGCGCCTCAGAGGCGATGGGGATCCGGCCGAATCATAAGTCAGGGTGATAGCCTCAATAATGGCCTAGCATGATCCGCTCCCAGACATATTACACATAAAGCATGCGTATCTCCTCCCGAAAGATAACCCGGGCAAGGAGACACACACTGTATAAATGCCTGAATGCCTTTTAAACTAATCTCGGGAAAAACTCAGAAAGCCAGCACAACTTAACACAGACACTCTCACACTGGTTTCGATGTAACCAGCCTTTCGAGGCTGACCTCTGGTCTTTGTGTAGCACACACGCCGGGGCCCGTTTTTTTGGGGAACGCCTGAAGTGAATGCTCTAGGACCCTCCTTGGAGAGTGCAATCTCCTCAGTGCAACCTGTGTGATAGGCGGCAACTGAGGAGGGATGCCTCCAAGAGGCCTGGCGCGTTTGGCGTCAGGACCTCTTCGAAGTTGCCTTCTTAGCGAGGATGACGGCTCTTAGATCTGTCCTCCTGCCGGAAGGCTGAGGCTGAGAAGGTCTGCCCGACCCCCCCGGTTTTCTGGGGGGGTTGGCGGGTAAAGACGCTCTGCCTCTGAGCGGCCTGCTGTGAGGAGCTCTGGGGTTGGTGTGAAGACAGGAGCCGAGGCTCTGGGAAATTGAGAAAATTGCGGTCCTCCGTGGAATCTCTCTTCTTTTCCAGGTCCTCGTGGTTGTTACTATTTTCGGACTGGCTGAGGCTGTCTCTCAGATAGGCTCATGGCTATGAGGACATGAAGACACGCCGCTGCCTGGCTGGCTGCCGAGTATGCCTTGCCCATATGTGCTGAAGTAACTCTCATCGGTTTAGTGGGCAACGCCAAGACTTTAAGCGATGATACCGATTGCGGAGAAAGGTGGCTCGCTTCACTCTCGGCATTGTGCCATAACAAAAATCACGCGCACCAACTAGTAGCATATGAGTTATTTTGTGGTGTAAATACTCTGGAGGTGGCGGGCCTCCTTCAAGATCTGGATACTTCAGCGTGCAGATCAGGGAAAAAAGGCAGGTCCTGGCGGGGGAGAAGGACTCATGCTGGCAGAAAACATTCGTCCAATTTACTTCTTTTCGGACAAACAACACTTTCCTCTGCTGGCCACTCAAAATTTAATGTGGCCACTGCACGAGTCACAACCTCAAGCAACTCCTCATAAGCTGGAGATGAGGTTGGCAAATTCTCACTCTCAGCATCAATACTAACAACGTCTAACGTCTAGCTAGACAATTGCAGTGCTTGTGCCTCTGTAGCCGGAAGTAACTGCCCTCGAGCACGCTTCCAGAACCATACCAGAGACACTGGATCCGCCGGGTAAGGGATGAGATAGGGGAGCACCCGTCTGAGGCCCCTCCGACAGATCCATTTGCGAACACCAGGACTTAGATTGCCGCAGAGCCTCAGCTGCTGCGGGACCCGAGCCCTGGGGAACGCGAGCCTGGGCGGTGTCAGTGTCAAACACCGGCAGGCAAGAGCAGAGCACCCTCAGCGGTAGTTGGCTGCAGTGATCACAATCAGCACTCACGAGCACTGGCCTAGCATGATCCGCTCCCAGACATATTACACATAAAGCATGCGTATCTCCTCCCGAAAGATAACCCGGGCAAGGAGACACACACTGTATAAATGCCTGATTTGCCATTATCAATGAGATCCCTGTTCTTTTAAACTAATCTCGGGAAAAACTCAGAAAGCCAGCAAAACTCAACACAGACACTCTCACACTGTGCTTCGACGTAAAACGTGGACATAATAGTATTGGCGAGTTAACTGTGACTCGAGATAAGTGAACTCCACTGTAATTAAATGAATTATGCAAGGTGATTTACTAAAGTTTGCTCTAGTCAATTTCCTGGTATTTGCAGACATCCATTTGTGGTGTTCATGGTAGTGTAACGGTATGGTCGTGGTATTGTCACAGTCTCGTTATGTTACACTTATGTCTGTGTTTCCTTCCGTGCCCTTGTTCCACCTGTTTTGTTAATCACTTACCTTGTCAAGACCTGTCAGGTGTCCCTAATGTGTGCTCTCTATAAATACCCTCTCGTATTCCCAGGTCCTTGTCGATCGTTGAAACTGTTTGACGTTGTTTGATGTTTTCTCCGTGTGTGGATAGTTCCTTGTTCCTAGTTCCCTAAGTTTTGAACAATTGAGTGCCGTTTGAGTTTCCTATTTAAAGTGTTTTTGTTTTCGGTTTTCAATAAAGAGACTTTCAGTTTGAAAACCTGCTTCTCCTCGTGCCTCCGCGTCGCACACCACATCATTCACTGACAGGTAGATTGCATTGGTCATTATGGAAATTTTCCAGTTGCGTCTTTGTTCTTTCCTTTGCGCATCATCAGTAGATCATGTGCAGAACTTTCCACTCCAGTTGGAACGCTAATTTGCCCTGTTTAGTAAATCTGGCCCTTCATTTTAAATTTTTGTAGACCATGAAATCAAGCAAGTGGATAACAGCAGTAGACCTTCCCTTCTGTTTAGACTGGTATAGGTTTACGTTACAGATGGCTCTCATTTTTATGATGCTGTGGAGGGATTAGAAAAACACTTTTGGTGTGCCAGTTCCTCAAAGGGGGTTTAAAAACTTTAAGATCACACCCCTTGGTTGTAATTGCACAGTTGTTTTGTCTCTCATGTCTGTAAACTTTATGTCTTTGTTGATTAACCCTGTATTTGCATGTTCATCATTAGGAAGAGTCACTCTGAACAGAGAGGAGCATTGGAAGAAAATCACAGTGATGCAGAGGGACATGAAATGAGACATGAAACTCTGGTGACTGATAACAAAAATGTCAAATCTATTTTAATGAACAAAGTGCATTTTTGTTTTGCACTGGACTTGTCTACTAGTAGCCACTACCTGTTCAAATGACTGCAAATTTAAATATTTTTTGTAAAATAATGCTAATATGGAAAAATGGACCAATGAGATCAACTATGAGATTAACTATGGACATTTGATGGACATTTGAATGGATATTTCTAATGCACGGGCACATTACAGTCTTGATCGAGATTTCTTGATCGAGCATGCTGTGCAGTTGCATTCTACATATGGAGAACCCAAAAAGCATTGGTTAAAATAAAGTTGCTTTTCTTTTTCTTGGAAGGAATTATACTGTATGTTGGCATTGATGTGAGGCTTCTTCCAGTGTTTTTTGTTTTTGTTTTTTGAAAAGCAACTTGGCATACATTCTCTTTTAGATTTTATACAGTGACATATGATGCTTATTTAAAAAGGAAAATTTTAACAAGACTTTTAAAATAATCAAAATACCTAAAATTTTCTAACTATAAAGATAATTACAATGTTATATGTTTTTGAATGTCAAAATGTCTCGGGTTACGTATGTAACCTTAGTTCCCTGAGGGGGAACGAAATGCTGCGTCAAAAGCACTAAGGGAATGCCTTGACGATAGTCTCTGGAAGCACTGTGTAATTGATACAACACGCGCCTTGTGAATGCGTGTCACAGGCAAGTGACGTCATGAACCACGTCATAAAAAGGCGCCGGAACCCGGAAGCGGCTGCTTGATTAGGCAAGGCAAGGCAAGTTTATTTGTATAGCACATTTCATACACAATGGTAATTCAAAGTGCTTTACATAAAGAAGAATGATAAAAATAAAACATTAAAAATGATTAAAAGAATAAAAAGATACGTATAAAATAAAATGCAAACAGTTCGGACATAGCACAGTGCTCAATCTGCAAATGCAAAGGTAAAAAGATGTGTTTTGAGTCTTGATTTGAATGTGGCTACTGTTGGAGCACACCTGATCTCTTCTGGAAGCTGGTTCCAGCTGCGGCTGGCGTAACAGCTAAAAGCAGACTCTCCTTGCTTTGAGTGAACCCTGGGTATTACTAAGTGACTTGATCCTGATGATCTTAGTGATCTGTTAGGTTTATATTCTATGAGCATATCTGCAATGTATTGAGGTCCTAGGCCACTGAGCGATTTATAAACAAGTAACAGTACTTTAAAATCAATTCTAAATGTAACTGGAAGCCAGTGCAAGGACCTGAGGACTGGTGTGATGTGTTCATATTTTCTGGTTCTGCTCAGAATCCTGGCAGCAGCGTTCTGTACGAGCTGCAGCTGTCTTATGGTCTTTTTGGGAAGGCCAGTGAGGAGCCCATTACAATAATCCACCCTGCTGGTGATGAAAGCATGAACAAGTTTCTCTAAGTCTTGATTGGAGACAAAGCATCTAATTCTTGCAATATTTTTGAGATGATAATATGCTGATTTAGTTATTGTTTTTACATGGCTACTGAAACTCAGGTCTGACTCCAAAATCACACCAAGATTCCTGACCTGATTTTTTGTTGTTTGACCCCTAGAGTGAAGGTATGCGTTCACTTTGAGAACTTCATCTTTGTTTCCAAATGCAATGACTTCAGTTTTGTCTTTGTTTAACTGAAGGAAGTTTAGGCACATCCAGAGTCATCCATTGACACAGGGAGTCAATGGGGCTGTAATCATTAGGTGATAACGCGAGGTAAATCTGGGTGTCATCTGCATAGCTGTGATATGCAATTTGGTTCTTTCTCATTATTTGGCTCAGTGGCAGCATATATAAGTTGAACAGGAGGGGTGCAAGTATTGAACCTTGAGGGACTCCGCATGTCATGGATGTCCACTGAGACTTATGGTCACCGATACTCGCATAAAACCTCTCCCTTCTAAGTATGACCTGAACCATTTAAGAACCATCTCAGAAAGCCCAACCCAGTTTTCCAGCCTGTCAAGGAGAATGTTGTGATCAACAGTGTCAAACGCAGCACTGAGGTCGAGTAAAACCAGCACTGATAATTTACCTGAATCTGTGTTAAGACGAATATCATTTATTATATTTATGAGTGCTGTCTCTGTGATGTGATGTGGTCGGAAACCAGATTGAAAGTTGTCAAAGTACCCATTCAAGCTAAAGAACTTGTTCAGCTGATTGAAAACAATTTTTTCAATGATCTTGCCTATTAAAGGAAGATTTGAGATTGGTCTGTAATTGCTCAATATGATGTTATCCAGATTGCTCTTTTTCAGAAGGGGCTTAACAACTGCAGTTTTTAGGGATTTTGGAAAAGTCCCAGAAAGAAGTGAGGCATTTACCACTTCTAGGAGATCTGCTTCTAAACAGTTAAACACGCTTTTGAAAAAAGACGTGGGAAGTATGTCAAGGGCGCAGGTTGATGTTTTAAGGTGCTGTACTGTTTCTTCCAAAATTTTACCATCAATTGCTTCAAAAACAGACATAATAGCTACTTTCTGAGGTTGTGGTCTGATCTGTTTTACCCCAGTGCAGCTCAAGGATGTGCTGATCGCCTTTCTGATATTATTTATTTTCTCAGAGAAGAAGGAAGCAAACTCACAGCATTTGTTGTCTGAGAGCATTTCACTGGGAATCTGACTTGGGGGATTTGTTAGTCTCTCTACAGTAGCAAAAAGAGTGCGGGTGTTATTTAGGTTTCTGTTTATAATATTTGAGAAGAAGGTCTGTCTAGCTTCTGATTAAGTTTCTGAAGAGAACCCGGAGGTGCAAGGGAAATCAGGGAACTCGGGGAACTATGGTTACATACGTAACCCGAGAAGTTCCCTTTCATGGGAACTCGAGCTGCATCAAAAGTGCTAGGGGATCGATTTGCCAACGCCACCTCAGTGACACCGGCCGTAGGTGTGTCGCAGTTCACTACGAGAGCACATTTGTCCCCGAAGCAAAGTAGAGGTCTAGCTGGTAGAACCTCTGGAATGTGTGCACAACCACAAGCAAGGGAGACCCTTGCAAGAAAGCCATAGAGGCAGCCATGAGCCTATCTGAGAGACAGCCTCAGCCAGTCCGAAAATAGTAACAACCACGAGGACCTGGAAAAGAAGAGAGATTCCACGGAGGACCGCAATTTTCTCAATTTCCCAGAGCCTCGGCTCCTGTCTCAACAGGCATGAAAGGAGAGGCGAGCATCACTGTGTTGCCAAGTTATAAACAACAACATGATGGCCCCTCTGCAAGGGAGTGGTTCCTCAGGATCGACAAGAGCTCCAATACGGGTCCTAGAGTCTAGGATTCTTCTAGTTGTCTCTAGGAGGGGGTAACTCCCCAGAGCAACCTGACTCAGAGGCGGAAAATAAGGAGAATCACCCAATGAGGATCACCCACCCACTCTAGCCCATAGCCCACTATTGGTGAGGAAGGTCCTTAGACCAACCTATTGCCTGGGGCTGAGACTAAGAGTCAGCCTGACCCCTCTGATGGGGGAGGTTAACAGGTTATCCCCTCAGGATCACTCTCCCTGTGTGAAGTGGGATACCGGGACCTCTCATTCTTAGCCCTCAATCCAACTTCATGCCCGAGGGCTGAGCCTGAGAGCATCGGCCCCACCCACCGGGTAGTGACACTCTGATAGGTGGAGTGATCTCTCAGGATGACACGGGACAATATGAAAGTAAGTGCGGCCTGCGAGTTTTGAATGAATAGCGCTTTACCGCGTTGTGTGCGGAAGATTCCTTTTTCGTGCAAGCTGGAGCTGTACAAAACAACCAATCACAGTGGAGTATATGACTCCCGGGGGCCAATCACAGTGGAGTAAATGACTCCCGGAGGCGGGGCATCGGCCGGGCTTGACGCAAAAAGAGAAGCATTTCACAACTATGGAGCTGCCCGTGGAACATCACATTTGTCAAAGCCGTCATAGAATTATTACTTCTTATTGTGTTTGAAATTGAACATGTTTTACTTTGAGCTGGACGAAGTCAGTGTTACTGTTATCAGTGTTGGATTTAGCGTCATGCGGATTGTATTTTGTTTTTCCATCATTTGAGATTAACTGATTTGCTTAAAAGTTGATAGTGATATGATCGCCACTATCCATGCAAATTATATGTTATCATGACGAATCTGCAAATTAATGACCAACACCGATGCTCCATTGACAGTGTCACCGAGGGGAGTGGAGCTTCACTGGGACACTCAGCCAGATCAGCCTGGGACACTGGCCTCAGTTTCCCACCCTGGTTACATAGTCAACGGGACATCGATGTTGGCTAGGTTGTCCCGATGAACCCATGGGGTTAACATAGAAAATAAAATCCAGTAAATAACGTCTCCGTGACTTCATCCCATTGTATATAATAAATATATTAAAGGTGTCCCACAGTCCCAGCTGGTAATTATCAACCTATAATAGCAGTCGCCTATCTCTGTATTTTCTACCATATACAAATGTTACAATGTTCATGTCATCAGGAAAGTATGGAAGCCCGTTTTCACAGTTGAGAAAAAAAGGATTAAGTCATAATAATGAGAGGGTTTCTCAAAATAATGACTTCATATCTCGAAAAAATGAGAAATTTTCTCACAATTATGACTTAGTATCTTAAAATAATGAGAGTGTTTCTCATAATAATGACTTAATATCTCGAAAAAATGAGAAAGCTTAGTATCTCAAAATAATGAGAACGTTTCTAATAATAATGACTTAGTATCTCAAAATAATGAGAAAGTTTTTCATAATAATGACTTCGTATCTGGAAATAATGAGAAAGTTTTCATCATCCTTGATCTTCAGTAAGTGCAAGTACAGGTCTACTTACTGACGATCATCTTCAAGCTATACTGAGAGTCTCAACTGTTTCCTCTCTCAAGCCAAATGTGGCCCCCAGTTAATTTGAATTTGAGACCCCTGATCTAGATACTCTAGCTCTAGACTCTCAAGTGTTGACTGTGCATGAGCCGCTCCCAGACAGTAGTCAAAAGTGTGTGTGTATGCCGTAACATTCAGTTTTCTTTGTGGGCAGAGAGAACACAGTCTAACTGTTCCGCCAAGCAGGAACGAAACACACACAGAAAGAACTGCTCACAGTCCTATAGGCAGCGCTCTTAAGCTCTTAAGGGAGAAGCACATGGTCTAACTGCTAATACTCTATATATATATATATATATATATATATATATATATATATAGTGGGAGTGGGAGTGGGAGTGGGAGTCCTCTTTTCTTTTAAACTAGACTGGGGATGTAACTCTCACACACCCTCGCACACCAGCACACAAAAATGCGACACAGTTTCGATGAAGACACACAAAGCTGCCGCTTCCGGGTTCCGGCGCCTTTTTATGACCTGGTTCATGACGTCACTGACCCGTGAAGCGCATTCACACAGAGTACGTTTTATCGATTACACAGTGCTTCACGGGACTATCGTCAAGGCATTCCCTTAGCGCTTTTGATGCAGTTCGAGTTCCCATGAAAGGGAACCTATTTTTTGAATTTGAAAATTTTGTTTTGAGATTTGTTTAACTCAGTGTTGCAAGTTCAGTGTGGTTCACAAGCTATACTATATGCATATGTACTTCTTTGGGGTTGATGTTTGTTTTACTGACTAACTATTTCATTCTGCATTTTCTTCTGTGAGTCTGTCAGAGTAGATGGTCCTTGTCAAGGGCTTCAAATTTCACTGAATCAAGAAGTGTTACAGATAAAGTGGTTTGAATACAGTTGCTATTTGGATTTATTTGTTCATTTCTTTGTTGTACTGTAGTAATTTTCTCAAGTGGTGCTCTTTGATGATGATACAAATTTTAAGAAAGTGTCATTTTAAGTTCTGTCCTACTGGTGCATTTTTAATTTGCCTTATTTTGTGTAGTAAGAAAAAAAGAGTAATTATGGGATTAATAGACTGAAACAAATAAAATGACTAAATGTAATAATCATGTAATTATCATTCAGTTTGGTTCAATGATAAGTCCAGTAGACTAACAGCAAATCAACTGAAATAAAGCAAATATTTTGATGTCATTGGTTAAATTTGTTTTTGTTACATTTTTGTTACATCACATTTGTTTATATTCACTGTCCACATGATTTTGCTTTTTCATTGGGCAAAATATAATTGTTTTACATTATAATTTGGTATTGGGTAAATATGACCATGATGTATGTTTTCATAAGCCTGACTGAACATTCTTCATGTTATTTTATTTTTATTTTGTACTAAATGTAAAGTTGATTCTGACACAAATATATGCTATAAGATTTTATAAGATAATGTATATTGTCATTCCCTCAAGTAGAAAGATTACACTAATTCATGATGTTCTCATTAAAATTCTCTCTTTGTGTGAGAAAAAGGAGTGCAGATGTTTCACTTGAGAAATTAAAAAAAAAATTTTAAAATATATTTTTGGGGGATGTCATATTTTCTGCTGTCTTCAATTCTGATTTTTATTTCAGTTCTTATCTCTAGATTAAAAATTTAAGTCTGCATGAAACAGGAATTGTGATAGTCTTTTCTTTCTGTTGATTTTGTTATTGCTGCAATCTTATGCGAGTAAATGTCTTAAGAGTAATGCAGGGAGGAGAAGTTTCCTTTTGACAAATCTCACGGCCAGCCCGGCTCCAGCCCACACACAGCTAGAGGACCCTGACTACATTTGACCTAACACAAAATAATCAGTTCTAAATATACAAAATAAATGATCCCTTTGGCCATTGTGTTTTGTATGGGCTGAAGAGGCGCTAGCGCTATCTCTATATCTCTCCCCTCACATGGCATGTGGGAGTCGGCTAGGCACTCTAAAACTTCAACCAAGGGCAGATATTGCCATTGCAAATGTTACGATCGATGCCTCCTCATGGCCAGCTTAAGTCTGGTCCTTGGATCTGGTGTCTCTCCTGGATGGTGCTCCTTGGATGCTTCTCATTCATTCAGTCTCAGGTACAAGGGTTGATTTTTCACCCCGGCCGGAGATTTGGATAGCCTGGCCCATGAGGGCCACTAGCTCATAGGTTCTGGTCTTTCCACTGAGGCAGCTGAGATGTAATAGTGCTGAGACCCAGGGAATGATTTGCTACTTGCGGGTGTTTCAATTAATATGCTGCACACGTGACCAAGGTTATGTCTGCATGCTTGCCTAATACTCTGTTTCTGAGGCCTTTTTCGGCAAGCTCCAAGACTTTTGTTGATAGCCAGAGATGGCCTCTCTATCTCTCATTTTCTCATGTCCCTGCTCATTAAAGGTTTATGAAAATCTTTAAATGCCTACCACTAACATCCAACTTACTTAGACAATATATCCTCTCACTATGTCCGGGCTACTCGAGTCCCCCAATCAAACAAACCTTAGAAACATTTTAGGCATCCTTAGTTGCTCTGAATCTTGTATTTGTATTGAAATTTTTACATTTTGATATATACAAATAGTTAACAAAGCCTGTTAATTGACAGAATTAAACAGATATGCCAGCTGTCGAATCTCTGTTTTAGAGGAAAAAAAAAATTTGAGAGATCTGACGTGCCTTACGTCCTTCCCTGACCACTCTCTGTGTGTGCTCTATTTTTTTAACCAGCTTAAATAAGAATACTAAAACACATCTATTCTTCGAAGGTCCTCAAGGGACATTTGCTACCTATGTGGAGTGGCTGCGGATTCACCGGCTGCACTGCAGAGGGAGACGTCACCAGCCCAGTTATCAGCCAGGCAATTGGGCTCTTCCTTGTCCTCCAGGGTTTATGATGTTGCCCAGTTGCTGTGACTTCACTCAGGCTCCTCCCGCCATCGGTTTTGCCGTGGGCCCTTGTCATCTTAGTGCTCTGGCTAATCATCTGGCTCATTCATCTATCTTCTCCTCCCTGGTTCCTCCCTCCATCCTCACTTTTCCATGGTGTTTCCTTCAGTTACCTGACACCTGGCTTTTTCATCCTGGGAGATGGAGGCGTCTCCCTTTTAAAAGAGTCTGCCTCATCACACCTTTCAAAGAAACACTAGATGCACATTTTAACCAGCACCATGCAAGGGCCTGACCTTTAATATACATTTTTTTTTTTTGGAAGACTGAAGAATCGTTGCTGGGCAATATTTCTGCAATATTTTTGATGGTTCACCACAAATTTGTCCTGAAAGATGTCACAATAAGCAGCATGTTACACAACCTGTGCTTGCCTACAGGAGATGAGGCAGATATTTTGCAGGAGAGCATCAGAGCTCCTCTGGCAGATCAGATGTCGGCTCCAGCCCACACACGGCTAGAGGACCCTGACTACATTTGACCTAACACAAAATAAGTGTACAAAATAAATGTATATATATTTTTACAGAAAAGAAAAGGGTGCATGCTAGAAATCTTTTGAACATTTACAAATATTGTTAGCTCATTGACTGTAGTTGAATACTTTCTACAAACTGTATTCACACGAAGAAATGAAAATGTTTTTTTAGTTTCTGCAGACATTTAAAAACTTTCAAAGTTTGGAATGGAATCATATGTAAACTTAATCAAATAATGTATTCAGAGATTCAGTGACACATGCTCATCCTTCCTTGATTGTACTGTTGGAGTCTCACTGGGATCAGTCCTTGGACCAATTCTACTTTGTGTACATATTAATGATTTAGACTTGGGGTTCAGGGTTCCAGAGGTTCAGGTTCAAATCTATGCAGATAATACAGTTCATTCAAGACTAAAGATCAGGCTGATAACAAATTACTGCAGCACTGAGCAAAGTATTAGATTGATTAACTCACACTTGTTTTTTTCTAAATGTGAGCAAATTTGTGGGTTGTTGTATAAGTATATTATATGCACTTTTCATGTGTTGATTGTCTTTTTCATTCATTGCATTGCTGTACTTTTTATATTACATCATCTTGCCCTTCAAATTATGCAAATGATCTCTGGCACATCAACTGTGTGCACAGGCCCTGTAAAATAAATTTCATTTCAGAAACAGATCATCGTCATAGATTGCATTAACGAAGAAGAATCTGAACACTTCTGTAGCAAAGTAGACAAAGTCTTTCCACAGAGATTGAGGCAAGACATATTTCGCAGATTTCATGAAGTCTTCTCGGTGAAGAAAAATGCAAAAGAAGAGCCATCATCTTACCTGGAATCGTGAGACATGGACAGTCTTTCAGACATTGTGATGCATATCAAAACTTCTGAAATAAGCATACATTTATGATAAAACCAGATTTACCAATAGCACCTTTGGAGAATTATTACCCTGACAGGGCCTTTACTCTCGAGAATGCATTCAAAGTCTGTAATAACGCATGCAAAAAACATTTTTGCTAGACATGACAAAGTACAGATTGTTTAAGGGGACATGTTCATGTTACAAAATAATGGCAAGTTTACTTATTTATGTTTATATTAAAGAAAATGGGATGTCATTATATCCACTGATTCTGCCTGCTGTTCATAAAAAGCCTTTAGATGGCACTGTGTTAAATGATATATTATGGATAGTAAGTATAGTGGTAATACATCAAAAATGAAGACAATAACCACCTGTTAAAATTAGAGTAGAGATTAAAAAGACAAACATGTTGAGATCGTACAGATCAGTGGTTTATTGTAATTGTATACTTATTATATTTATTATAATAAGTAAAAGTGAGACACACGTGAGACAAGTTAACTGTTTCTTCTAACGCTTTCTTAAAAAGAAGTGGCAGGGGCCATATTTATATTTTAAAAAGTCTTAAGGCTGAAAGTTGCTGATGGCTCTGTGTTCGGTGTAGACTGAACTCTTGTTAGTTGTGTGCTAGCAGTTTTTCTCTTAGTTTTGGATTTGAGAAACAACTAAACATTCCCTTATTTACTTTTATTTTATTTATCATGTGATGTTTTCAAGTGTTCTCCCCTTATATTCTCTTTTTATGTTACTTTAATTTCTCTACATTTCTCTTTTACGTCACCTACTCTCCCGATCCTCAAATGTAACCGTGAGCAGGTGTTTACTCATCAACAGATTCAACATTCCTAAAACGAAGAAAAACTGTGAAATGCATAGAATTAAGGCAACAATTAGCATGTTAAATTACACAAATATACTTGACTTTTCTAAGAAATGTCTTCACTGGTGATCAGTGATCCACTTCATCTGTATTCATAAGCAAAATTGACTACATAAATGTTTAATTTTTTGTTTTTATTGCTGAAGAGTATTGAAGTGTATTCTCCTTGCTCTCTTCTCCTCCGATCCAGAAGGGCAGAACAGCTGAAAGGTTTGTTTAATGTGCTGTACACGCATGGATCTGCATTTGATGCAGCCTGAGGCTTACAAAAGGGCCTTTGCATTGATCAACAATGCTACTTTTTAGTTTTTAGTTTTTTAAAAAACAAGTCACAAAAGTATTACAAAACTTTGATTAAAAGGTGATTTGATTAAAAAACAATTTGTTGCTCTTTATGGATTAACACGAATTCTGCAATGCATTACGGTACTTTAAAAAGTAACTCTCCCCAACAATGATTGTGGACATACAGCCACTTTGCATGTCATTGCTATGTTTCTAATGGGATTTTTAGTTGTTTGGTTGTTGGTTGTTTAGTCATGTATTAAAACCAGAAAAAGCCCTTCATACATTTTGGAAAAGAAATATAGCTGCACATTTGTAATGATTCACTGTCGAGGTAATATAGATTCTTAGTTGTTTATTTTTGCAGAATGAAAAGAAAATAAAGTAAACAATTGAGCCATAGGTCTGTAACAATCACATACACACAGACACAGACACACATTCTGAAAATCAGCTTCCCCCAACAGAACTACACCTTCATTTCTTTAGTAGCCTTATCTAAATACGTAACCACAATAATATAAATAATATAAAAATAATATAAAATATCCATTCGAAGAATCATACTGTTCAGTGCAAATACTCATATAGAAATGCAAAACATACACAAATAATAAAAACTTAAACTTGATATATTAGAAGAAGAAAAAAACTAGTTTGAGAAAAGCATGTACTTTGTAAAAAGAAAGAAAAAACATGAAAAATAAAAATAATGTAATTACTCAAATCAGTAAATGTAAATAAGATCATTAATATTTAACAGAGAGTCCAACGGTTACAGTGAATGTAACTCAGAACAAACAGTTTTCTATTGATTCTATCTATTCTGTTCACTTTGATGAAACTCATTTACCAGAAATAAAGACTTCAAATAACACATGCTGGAAAACCCTGAATGCCTTTAAGTTGTTCACTTCTTCTACCCATAAAAGAAAAACACATCAAATTACATCAAATTATGATTTTAATAAGTTCATAAGTTAATTGATGGCTCGAAATAAATATATTTTATATCTGGTATTGCAAAACATTGTTGAAGAAACATGAAATTCTCTCTAGTACAAATATTTTAATATTATAGGATTAACTGCAGCATTGTCTCTTGTTTATAAAAGTAGACATGTATATATGATGTCACAAATCAGAGGAGGAGCTAATGGGTAGGTTTAAGGGCTTAAGGTCTGTTACGATGTTATCTTTGGACCAGGCTTACTTGAAAGTACAATGAAAAGTTTTCCAAGAGCGAATTCAGCTTTCAACAAAGCAGTGCTTTGTCTGGGCGTTATATGGTATGTAGGAACATTTTACTTTATGAGCATGAATGTACGGTGAATTTACAGCTTATTTGCTTGGTTTGCAGTGTTATAAATAAATGTTTTGTTTGAATGATTCTTTTTTTGATGTAATTATTTTGGTCAGCTTACATCATTCATAGAATTGTTGGGCATTTAATTTAGTTACCTGCTTAGACTAATTCTAATTTTCAAAAAATTTCTTTGACTGGTCCTAACTTTAAAGTAAGAATGATTACCTTTTGACAAATTACTAGTTGGTAAAATTAGTTGTTAAAACATAGTCACACACATAACACAGACTTACATATTCCTTTCATAAAATAAAACCGTTAATCTGCTTCCAGCATTGCTGTAGTGCTTTGTTGTTCAGGAGACACTGTTCAACCGCCTAAAGACCCCGTGGACTGTTCATTGTCTGAATGGTCTTCATGGACGCGCTGTGACCCCTGTCTTAAGAAGAGGGTGAGCATTCCGTTCTGAATATTGCCTGGTTTTCTGTCTGGTCCTTTATGTCATCAAACAAATGTGAATGTTAGTTAAAGATAACTCAAGTAAACACAAAATACAGTTAAATTAAGGTTGTTAATATTAAGGGACAACAAACTCAAATCCTACATGGGCCTGTGTTAACAGCTATTCTCAATCAAGAAATCCCTTAAATAGGACCTGCTGACAAAGTAAAGGAGACCAAAAGGTTATAAAGACATTTCTAAAGCTTTGGGTCTTTTGGGACCCAAAATTTGTCTACAAATGGAGAAAACATGGAACAGTGGTGAACCTTCCCAGAAGCGGCCGGCCGGCCGACCAAAAATACTCCAAGAGCTTAGAGACAACTCATCCAAGAGTCACAAAACACCCACAACAACATCCAAAGATCTGCAGGCCTCACTTGCCCCAGTTAAAGCCAGTTTTTATGACTCCAGCATAAGAAAGACACTGGGCAAAAATGGCAACCACGAAAGAGCAAAAAGAACATTAAGGCTTGTCTCATTTTTGCTGGAAAATATCTTAATGATCCCCAAGACTTTTGACGAGACAAAAGTGGAACCTTTTTGAAGATGTGTGTCCCATTACATTTGGTGTAAGTAAAAGTAACACAGCATTTCAGAAAAAAAGCATCATACCAACAGTAAAATATGGTGGTGGTAGTGTGATGGTCTTGGGCAATTCTGCCCGGAAAACTTTCTGTGATAAATGGAACCATGAATTCAGCTATCTACCAAAAAATTCTCAAGTTGAATGTCCGGCCATCTGTTTATGACTCAAGCTGAAGCAAACCTGGGTTCTGCAGCAGAACAATGATTAAAAACACACCAGCAGTTACACCTCTGAATGACTGAAGAAAAACAAAATGAAGACTTTGGAGTGGCCTAGTCAAACTCCTGACCAGAATCCTGTTGAGATACTGTGTCAGGACCTGAATTACAACAATTCTGCAAAGATGAGTGGACCAAAATTCCTCAACAGCTGTAAAAGACTTGTTGCAAGTTATGGCAAATGCTTGATTGCAGTTGTTGCTGCTCAGGGGCCCAAAAAGTTATTAGGTTTAGGAGGAAGCACTTTTTTATTTCAAACTCTTTATTGTGATGCTCCTCAACACACATTCATTGACTATAAGTAACTTTACAACTACAGCTCAACATATTCCACTAACTCTAACCTTAATCTGAAAGTCTAATAAAAAGAGTTAGCTGACGGTTGTAAAGTTACTTATAGTCAATAGAAACTTTTTGCATATTTTTGATGGTTCACTCCATCTCTCTCTTTATCTTCAGTATCGCTACGCCACACTTATCCAGCCATCTGAGTTTGGAGGAGAGTTGTGTCATAATCATGGCAGAGAGGAGGAAACCTGCACTCCTCCATCACGATATTCCTGCCAGAAACCCCCTCCTCGATGCCAAGGCTTCCATTGTACCAGCACAGGTGACTCTCTCACCACTCAGTGTCTCAAAGAACTGCAAAATATACAAGGCATAAAACTAACTTTTTGCTACACCTGCCAGTGGCTGGTGACTGAAGAAAATTTAGCTGGCATAAATATTTTAACAGGCCATGAAACGGACAGTTGTGACACAAAAATGTTAAATACCAGTGAAAATTCACAATTTTCAGGTACAGAAATTGAAATAAGTGGACTAATCAATTAATCCTTATTAAAGATAAAAGTTCAATTACGAGCAGTGAGAAATTTTTAACATTAAAAAGCAGACAGCAGAGATTCATGATGCTGCTGTCACTTTAAGACCTAATGCACAAATCCAATACACTAATACATATTGTACTCATGTGTTTTCATCCTCAACTGTTTGTTCATTTAAGACATAACCAACTATGTTTACTAGGATAAACACGAGCATTGTTCAACATAATTTGGGGTGAATTTGTCTGTTCAATCACAAGAAGACATGAAAAAGAGCTCAATTTAGTATTCGTGCCTTGTCTGATCAATACTGGCACACGATTCGAATGTTTAATCTTTCCAAAAAGCATGCGAGCAATGAATTGAGTTCCCTTTAACTTAAATATTTAAATTGCTGAGGCTAATAACTTTTGTGAAATTGCATTGCTAGCCCACGACTGTCCTTCCGACTATCATTCATGTTTGTTCAAATTCATGTTCTCACAACATTTCATTGTTAGAATACATTAAAAATGCTACTGGCCAAGTGGCGATTGACACCACCTCATATATTCACACAACACAAGTTTTTAAAATGATAATGGGAAACACCTGACACGACTAACAATGGGAGCAGCAAACAAGACAGAAACACAAAGGATCACACAGAAGGAAGCAGTAAGTGGCGAGACAAGTTATTACTGTGAAAGTAGGGGGACCAGGAGGAGGACGAAACAGGACAGAACATGGAACAGAAACAGAGTCCAAAGAAAATAAACATTCCAAGGGGGAGTGGAAGGTGGAAGGAGCCAGGAGGAAGCCAGGAGCCTGGTGCGCCAGATGATGGTCCAGAGACCAGCTAGGATGAGGCCACAGGGTAGAGTTGAAGACGGCAGGAGCCATAGCAACGGCTGGGTGATGGATGGAGCCCTGGGGACAACCGACTTCGATGACATTATGACAGGAGGTCCTGGTGGAGCAAAAGATCCAAAGAGCCCACACGCTGGCCCTAGAGACCGAGGTGGAGCCGCGGCGACGAGCGTCCGAGGTGGAGCCGGACAGAGGCCATCAAAAACTCTGAATGACTAGGAAACACTGAGAGAGATACAACACAATGACATGGGAACATTAACAATTGACAAAGAAAAGGGACAACATGAGGGTTTAAATGCACATGATAATGGGAAACAACTGACACGACTAACAATGGGAGTGGCAAACAAGACGGAAACACAAAGGATCACACAGGAAACAGGAAGTGACGAGACACGACATGACTGTGACAGCGGCAAAATAATTTTTTTGATAAAGAACACTTTAGGCTACACTACCACCATTAATGAATTAGAAACAAATAACAAGAAACTTTGGGATTTGGTAACATTTCAGTTAGTTATGATCTTCTTTTTAAAATGCTATTCTAAATGGCTAGTCATTCTTTGTAGGCCCATTTTTTTTTAATTTTGTAACCATTAATTAAAATATGAATTATCAACAATTTGCCATTACCTATTTAATATGTAAGTGGTTAAATGTAAAAGTATTGTTTAAAAGGCTTTTATATTCTGTATGTTATTGATTGGTTTCACATTAATAGTTACAATAAAACATTAATTTAACTACAGCACTACATCGGAATTAGCTAATAATAAACTACAGCATTCAGAGTAAGTGTGATTGCTTATTACCGTAGTTCATTTCTTTTACTTTTTTAGGTATTACTAGCATGTTAATACTGCATTGCTCATTTATTCCTGCAATCTAATAACTAAACAAAGGACACATTTGACTGCTGTGTCTGGTGTTACAGGTCGCTGTGTGCTGGAGGCTCTTCGCTGTAATGGTGATGATGACTGTGGCGATGGTTCTGATGAACAGGGCTGCAATAAAGTGTACAAAGCGTGTAATCAGCCAACTGAGGAATATTATGGAATTGAGAACCTTGCCAAAGGGTGGGTGGGTGTGTGTGTGTGTGTGTGTGTGTGTGTGTGTGTGTGTGTGTGTGTGTGTGTGTGTGTGTGTGTGTGTGTTTTAACACACCCCTGCACTTACTTTTAAAAACTATTGATCACAACCTTTTTTATTGTTGTAAGGTCCTGCATTTCCTTTATTCCTTTCCAGATAAAATTACATGTTGAGCTTTGGCATGTTTTACAGTGAATTCAGTAGCAACCGACCAAAATTCAAATATATATTATAGTTTATTTGCAATTAACTGAACTTTAGAATGTTTTTTTAAACACTTATGTACGACTTAGAGACATGTTTATGTAATTTCATACTCCATATTGTCAATATTGCATATTTTCTTTTAAATATTGCCAAATGTGCTGACAAGTATAAGTAACTAATATAAGTATAACTAACTAATATACAGATTTATAATATTTAATATACAGTAGAGTTCAGTTATGTCGACGGCCTCGGGGGTTGCAAAAAAGCGTTGAGATAACCTTTTAGCGAGATAACCTACACCCAATACATCCATTTATTAGATGAAGCGATCGGCATGCTATAAGAATGTACATACACTGTATATGTTCGCTAACAACAAAAGGCATATGTGCACCAACTAACAGTAGAGATTGTACCACTTTTGTTTTGAGATTGCTACTTTATGTTTATGTTGGAAATATACCTTTAAGACGGCGTATGCTGTTGTGCGCGCTGTTCTGGTGTGTGTGTGCATGAGGAGGAGTGTGTTTGAATGAGGAGAGAGATGGCGCTCTACCGCTGACTGTTATGCGCAGTGAACTAGGTACGATTATGAGCCACGAATTAACCATGTGGAGTGACGAATTTGTCGCTGTTTCGTGCTCGAGATACCAGAATTCGGCGACGCAAAATAATCGACGTAACCATTGAGAAAATACTAATACAAATAGGGAGTTTGGCGGTTCCACTTCAAAAACGTTGACATAATAGTATTGGCGAGTTAACCGTGACTCGAGATAAGTGAACTCCACTGTATTGAATTTAAATATATTTGTCATGCATACATTTTAAATGTATTACTAAATAGCACACTATATAGTTGAAAATATAATCAAGTCCTTTGCATATGCTTTAAGTCAACACATCAAAATAAGAGCACTTCTTTAAAACACAACAAAAGATGATCAAACCAATGAATTAAAATATACTTTAAAGTAAAACTTTTCTCATTTCACATTATTGCAAAGTACACTTTTTAAATGTGCACTTAGGGGCATTTTTATTACTCATTTTATTACTAACTTGATGTCAGATGTAAAAACTACCAACAATTGGAGATAATTTGTTTTTTATTCCTAGAATCAACATATTGAATGATAAACTGGAAGCAGTGGTGCTTGATAACCGATATTATGGTGGTGGCTGCTTGCCTCATTTTATACAGGATGTTCGCTTCAGGAAGCCATATAACATTCAACAGTACACAATAGAGGTATGATGCATGTTTTAAAACGTAAAGCTGCAGTACGTAAGATCAGTATTATGCTATTTGGAAATCTTTTTAAAATATTTTGTTTTGAATCAGTGGGTCAGAGCATGGCATCAAGTGAGTCATGTAATTTCAGCAAACAAGGTTTTGTTACGTTGTACTGTCTCGAAATTTGATTGGTTTTGCCAGTAGAGGGTCTTTAATATATGGTGTTAACTGATTTCAGGTCAGTTTTATAATGCATGCCTATTTTAACTGACACACTTTCATGTTTGTATAATGAAAATAGAGAGTGATAATTAATTGCTTCTAATTAGCAAACCAAAAAATGTAAACCCACTATTGATTATTTTTGATAATTGAGCAATCTATTTTGTTGTTGGGCTTTTTTGCGGTAATGCAAAATGAACTTAAACAAACAGTGACAGTTCTCCAACACATACATAATAAAATGTATTTATTAAAATGGTCCCATCCCTCAATGGTTAATATTTGACCACTTTGTTTCTAAATACTGCAACGACTGTAATTTCATGAACATCAAACATTTGCCCATCAAAAAAGAACATTGTTGGATTTGGACTTTTATTTTTAAATTGTGATTAACTGCTTATTACTTTGTTTCCTAATTTTAGTTCAATCATAGTGTTTTCCTTCGTTTTAATCCTGTTTAAAAGGTTTAGTTAAAGATTTAGTGTGTGGCCAGAAATGAATAAGTCATAGAAATAAATTCCTAATTTGAGGAATTCTCCCCTTATATCATGTTTGTTTCTTGCTTGACTGGTAAGATAATTATTATGTTGAATTGTAGTACTGCCAAATGCTTGGGTCATTTTTCATTTTTAAATAATTGCTTTCAATTAGTCAGAACAATGGGCAGCAGCTACCAGCTCAAAAAATATTTCTCTTTTTACATTATGTATACTGGCCCACCTCAATTCATCATATTCCTCTACACTGGATGGCTGAACCAATCTCGCAAATAACTGTTCCTTCGGGAGTATCTTGCAGTTTTGCACCTCAAATTGTTTGCAATTTTTATTTCACAGGTGGGAAACTTTGGTCCTGAAGGACCACTGTCCTGCAGAGTTTAGTTCCACTTCAAATAAGTCATTTTCGATCAATCCTAAAGACGTAAATTAGATTTTTCAGGTCATATTGTTTAGGTTTGGAGCTAAACTAAGAAGGATAGTGGCCACTAAGAAGGACTGGAGTTGCTCATCCCCACTTTAAGTACTTCTTTGACAAAAGCTTTACCAATGACACTGCTAAAAACTAATGGCAGTTTCAGAACTTCAGTTTATGTATTAATGTATGTGTGTGAAATTATTGACTTTGTTCTCAGACAAAAGGCTCCTATGATTTCATACTGGAGGCATACGATTCTTACGATGAATACTACAAGAGTGAAAGCAAGGCAACTTTATCCAAGACCAGTGTCTCAATTTCAATTGTTGTTCCTCAAGTTTTTGAATTTGGTTTTAATTACAATGACCACAAGTTCAAGAAGTCAGTGAAGACAACGCGCAAGTATTCAGGGACGGTAAGTTGTTTTCCTGTTAAACTCAATTTGAACAATGTTAACCATCAATCATGACTTTATTCTGTGCTGTCCTCAGAAAACAAAATTCATCCGAGCACGCTCTGAGCTTGAGGTGGCACGCTACGCTTTAAAGACAGCAAACCTAATTTTACACCCTGAATTCCTGTCCCGCTTGCATGCTCTGCCCCTGGAATACACCTATGGAGAATACCGGCAACTCTACAGTGACTATGGGACACATTTTGTCAGAGAAGCAACACTTGGTGGAGATTTTGAATATACTGTTGTCCTCAATGATGAGCGTCTTGAAAAATCTGGTGGGTAAAAGTAAGAAAAACTGTAGCCTACAAGTTGAGCCTACACTGAATGTGAGGGATTCTTCTTTCATAACAGGATACACACTTGACCAAACCAAGAATTGTGTGCAGGTTGGACTGAAAATTGGAGTCCAAATTAAGAAATTGCATCTGGGTGTAGGAGCTTCAGGTGGCAGTTGCGATGGCCTGTTGAAAGAGCTTGGAGGTGAGAAAAGATACATTACGCCGTTCCCGTCTCCTGAAAGGTGAAATGTACAGTTCTTTAATGTTAAATTAATGTATCCTGCCTCAGCTTAATGTAAAGAGACTGCACCAGAGAACAGTGACACAACAAATTGGCAAGAGTTTATTATATGAAATAGAGCTGCAACTTTCAAGAGCGAACTCCTGAAATTCATGAGAGATGATCTGTCTCTTGTTAGATAACCTTGTGTTCCTAGCAGTCGGAAATGTCCCTACTCCTTTTTTATTGAGGTGAATCTACTCATTGTAAAAAATAAATTCCAGCTGTTCTGTTTGCAATCAGGGGACATACACAACTCGTCAAGTTGATCCCCATCCATTGTAAAGTGCTGCTGGAACTGGATCTCCCAGCATTTCCTATCAAATATACCATCTGATATAGAGAGTTCCTTTCATGATTTGTTATAGTGATGCATTAAATAATCAGTTAAATTTGTTAGGTGTACAATGGTTAAATGAACAAAGATAAAATTTAACAAATCTTTCTGATCCAATTTTACTAGATCTAGGGTCTAGTCTAGGGTTGACTGCTTAAACTGATTCAACAAATGTTTTCTGGTGTGGTACTACAACCACAAAGCTAGAATTTTTCAAACAACTTACTGCTTACAGGCTGTAACATGTAGGCCAATGAATGCAGGACAAATCAAGGATCTAAATGTAGTTAATACAAGAACAAGAAACCAGGTTACAAGGTACAAAGAGAAGAGGAATGCATATAACAACTGACCAAGAAAAATCGGCTTTATATACAGACATACGGACAAATCAACAAAGGAACTACAAAAATGCCACAGGTAACAAGGAGATTTTCTAAAAGTCCAGAACTCAACAAAGGATATATTATAGAATGAACAGAAGATAACGCATCACACCTCTCCTTACATAACTGCACTGGTTGTTAATTACCAGGCGCATTAAATTTAACGAACTGATGTTTGCCTACAGAACATCCACTGGCTCTGGATCCCATACCTAAACTCAATACTTCAGACCTATGTGCCATCCAGAAGCTTGTGTTATTCAAGTGAATGTCGTCTCATGATGCCATCCCAACAAAGCACGAAATAACTTCCACTTACCTTTACCTTGACTGTTCCCTGCTGGTGGAATGACCAATATCAAGGAAGGTGGTGTAGTGCAAGCCAACCAAATGTAGAGATGGATGGCCATGGTGGCCGGGTGGAAGTGAACCTGAATACCAGGGCGATGCACACAGGGCAGGGGAACAAGGCGTAGCCAGTAGAGCAGATGACCAAGGCAGAGCTAATGGCCAGGTTGGAACAGGAGACCACCCCATTATAGTGGATGGCCACCATAGTAGAGCCAGTGGAACAGGCTAACCTCCGTTGGTGCATTCTTGTTAGCACACCTAATGTCCATGCTTGTTAACGAAAGTTCGAACCCTACTTGGAGTGGTGTAGTTAAGACCAGTTATGTTGATGCAGTGTCCTGGTTGGGAGTAAGGTTTAGGTGGGTGAATATAAAAACTGGGTGAGTGTAAGCTGGCTTCAAGAGGTTCACTTGGAGCTGCTGTCTTTAGCTTCCTTTTGGTGCACCCACCTCTCACACCTATTAACGTTGGCTCAAATCCCACTTAGAGTGGTGTGTGTTTGACCATTTAGAATACACCAGGTCGGCAAGGATCTGCTGGTGTATACGCAAGGATGCATCTGGTTGTATTGCATCTTTGAATGGAGTTTCTCAGAAGATGTGGTTTACATTATTCAAGTCGGTTTAATCTTTAGATCTAAACATCATCATAATTATTCACCCCTCTAGCGACGGCCCTGCCTCCTCTTATCTTCTCTGATGGCATGGTTTCCGTTACGAGGGTGGGAGTACCTCCTACTTTTGTGTGTACTCTGTTGTGCAAATGGTCATTGAATCCATTTGCTGCATGTACCTATGTTGATAATGTTTTATTAAACATCTTGTTTTGTTGTTTGGCTTTTCAGATTCCACAAAAGAAAGGGATATGGTGGAAGACGTCATTATTGTGGTCAGAGGGGGGGACAGTGAAACAGTGTCACGTCTAGCTGCAAAACAGCTACCGACTCCAGACGTTATGCAGCTGTGGGGTGATGCTGTGTTCTACAATCCAGATTTTATTCACAAGAAGGTAACACTTTTCACTCGAAATATACATTTCTATACAAAGCCTCAACTTGTCAAGTTAGTTCAATTGCACAGTTCTATCAGTGTTCTGCCACATTTGGTCTAGTCATTTCTTGGTTTTGTGGCAGAGCTCTGGCACTACCCCAATGTCTAATGTTTTCTTTGTGTTCACGGCTTCGAGGAGTCTGTGTAACGTCTTATGTGCGGGTTATGATGTCCGATCCCGAGACTGGTCTTGTCTAGTTTCGGTTTGTGTCGGGATTCGTACATTTGTGACCCATGTGTTCGTCCTTGTTGTGAACGCAAGAGACAAGTCGTTGCTTGTTCTCGCGTGCTCTACATTATGTAAGTGGGCGCAATTTCGAGCTCTGCTTTGTACCGAGTCCTCTCATGTCTTTGTGCAGTGTTATAAGCACGCGTTTCGTGTTTACTTTGTCCCCTTGCTTTCATATTGTGTTTTTGTGTCGTACGTGCAGTTTGGTTTTCACCAGCTGCGCGCCGTCTTTGTTTAATGTGGACATGCATACGCTTTGCATTGGCTGCGTGTTCGTGTCTTGTCATTGTAAACCCTTCCCACCTTGTTCTCCTGGTTAACTTAGATTTTTCCCAGCTGTTTCCTTATCATTACCCTCATCATGTGCTCCCTATTTATTCCCTCTGTGTATACTGTCTTGTGCTATTTCGTCGTCGTTTAATGGTTGTGTCGCTCCTTGTCTCATGTCCCCAGTCAAGTTTTTCCTAATCGAGTTTTGTCCAGTCTAGTCTTGTTTTCCCCTCGGGGTGGTTTTTGTTGAGTTTTTTTCTTGTTTTTGTTATAATAAAATCCCCATTCTTTGCATCCTTGAGTCCTCGCCTCATCCCCTTCCACACAAGTTCTTGTAGAAAATACATAACTTAAATCTGAATATTTCTATTTCATTATAGAAATCATATAAAGTAAAATTTGTATGCAAAGTTTTGACTTTTTTTAGTATATTAGATGGACTGTAGCAAAAAAAAAACACACTTCTGCTGGTTTGGCAAAGCCATTTACCTTTGGCTTTTCTTTATATCCAAAGTGAATGTTTAGTGTATTTTTACCAGTGTACAAGTGGAAGATTATGAAGCGTAGGCAAAGCGTGTGCAATGCGAAGGCAGGACACAGGCAAGGCAGGTTTCCAGAATTCAATCTTACTTTAATGAAGAACGCAACTCAGGAGAACAGACAGTCAACTCGGGAGAACAGACAGTAAACATGACAGCATCCCCAAACGACAGCCACAACTAACTTCAACAACCAACAAGGACCAATGAACACAGGAGGAAATATATAGGGAGACGCGAGATAAGGAACAGCTGGAGAGACTAATGACAGTGATTACGCGACAGGTGTAGGAAGTGAAACGATGACATGACAGGAAGTGAAACAATAACAAGACTGACAGGAAGTGACAAAGAAGAACCAGACAGACAGGAACAAGTGTTACAATTACAAAGTGCATTCTGTACACGGCCAAGTAGCATCAGATGCTGTTTATATATATGGGTGTCATACATTCATCAGACCTGGGAAGTGTTCCCCGCAGTGTGTCTGTTAAGTGCTGTTGCAGCATCTCGTTCTCAACGCAGTGAACAAAGGTTGCATACTAAACAAGAAATGTTGTGGTCATGGTAGTACAGTGAGGATCGAAAGTTTGGGCACCCCAGGTTCCATTTAAGAAAAGATGGAAAAAATCTCCAAAATGCATAAAATTACAGATTAGACATTCTTATAATATGTCAAAAAAGTTAGATTTTATTTACATCATTAACACTTACAAAATAACAGAAAACAAAAAAAATGTCATCTGCAAAAATTTGGGAACCCTGCAGATTAAAAAATACCTTGTATTGCCCCCTTTTGGCAAGTATCACAGCTTGTAAAGTTTTTTGTAGCCAGTCAAGAGTCTTTCAATTTTTGTTTGAGGTATCTTCGCCCATTCTTCTTTACAAAAGTCTTCCAGTTCTTTGAAATTTCTGGGCTGTCTGTCATGCACTGCTCTTTTAAGGTCTATCCATTGATTTCCAATTATGCTGAGATCAGGAGATTGTGATTGTGATGTCTTTTCTTGGCTCAAACTTTCGATCCCCAAGATCGTGTTGGGAGAAAATCCTTACAACTTCAATGGTGATACAGCCTGGGTGAACCTGGATGATCCATACTCAGAACCATTGATTAGTGATTTCACTTCGCAAGATCCTATAATGTTAAAATGTCAACAATGTTTACAGATAGAACCACTTTATGAGTTGGTGCCATCACAAGTATCAAATGCTAACATCCTGAAGAAAAACATGAGGAGAGCTCTGGCAGAGTACCTGAAAGAAAGCAGCTCCTGTCGCTGCTCCCCCTGTCTCAACAATGGCATGGCAGTGCTCAAAGGTGAGAATAATCAGAGACTTCTAACAACGTATCAATGGGTTTTTCAATTAAACATTTGCTTTCTCTCTCATTTGCATTTATGCATTTTTATCCAAAGCCACTTTCATTGCAACACCAAATGTCTTCAGTAGTGGTAATTTTTGAAGTGGTTCAACCAACATCTTTGCTGATGCTTCTGAGCTGCTGCGCAACACTGATTTTCACTATCAAAAGTGAGCATGCTAGTGCGTGCCAGGGCCAGCCTCGTTTCCTCTGTTTCCTCGTTTCCTTTGGGATTGATCGGTCCTGTTTGGGACTTCCTCATGGCCCACTGAATACCTTGATCCAAAGCGAGGAGTGGTCATGAACAAAGATTAGCAGACATTTCCACAGTGCCAACCGAGTGTGCAGATTTCATAAGATTCAGAAAATAAGTAGCTCTAAAATGAATAACTATTTATACACACAATAATACTTATTAATAAGGAAAACAATTATTAAATTGTATTTTTATAATGATAATTTGATGTTAAAAAATTAATCTCATTCATTCATTTAATCTCAGAGTGTACATTGTTTTCACTTAATTTGAAAAGTATAACAAATGTTGGTAGTTCCTTTGATACTCATTAGATGATTATGTAAAACATTTAGAATGTATGTTCAAATTAAGCAATATATTGATTAATTGTTCCTCTCATTAGGCACAAGGTGTATTTGTATTTGTCCAGCTGGTTTCAGAGGAGTGAGCTGTGAGATCACTAAACGAAAAGGTTTGTCTGTGTGCCATATATCAGTTATTTATAAAAGAGGCCCTGTCTCAGATGTTGAACTTGATGTGAATGGCCATTCAATTCAAGAGCTTTTCCATGTTAATTTGTTATTTATAAGGTCTGAATGGGCTCTTTAGACCTGCATAAAGGGAGCTTGTTAATGAGTATGATGCTGTTCTCCATCACAGAAGTTGTACTCAAAAATTTATTCAGTTTCAGTTTTAAAGTACTTTATTAGCATGATTGTCTATATACAGCATCATGTGCAAGATAAATGAAATAATGATGATTACAATAAAATAAAATGGAATTAAAATATATTTTCTCACCAAAATTAAATAAATGATGTATTGCTTGCTTTCTGCTTTTCTGCTTGCTTTTCTTTATATATATCAAGCAAAGCCTGTGTTTTGTATCAGTCTTGTCTCTGTCTATATCCTGTTTCCTCCCATGATCTCCCAGTGTTTTTTCATTCACTTATCACTTATCATCAATGCTCTTCCACACACACCGTGACAGAAGTAAAAATCTGGTTAGTTTCAACAAAATACTTTTTGCAAGCTGCTGGAATATGGATTTTGCGTGGACTAAGATGGCGGAAAGCCAGCTCCTCACCCTCAAACAGGAAGGCCATTTCCTGGAGGACTACGTCGGGGAGTTTATCAGGCTTTCCCATCGTATGAGTTGGGGCAATGCTGCTCTCAATACCCGCTTCGAGATGGTCTGGATGAGGATGTTATTCAGGCTCAAGGATGTTGCAATGCACTGTTGATCGAGACCATTAATTTAATTATTTTGCTTAATTGTTCAGACTTCGAAATAGACTAAGTTGCAGAGACATCTGCACCTCATCAAGTTACATCTCAAAAATACCCAGAGGCTCACCCCAACTCACTCCAATCGTCAGACTTATCAGGTGCCTGCTAGTCACCAGTCGTCTCCTGCACACCCCAACATCCTACAAGCTCAAGTGAGTTTAACACCTGAGTGTCCACCAGAGGGGTGGTTGACGGCTGTTTTGGCCACTGCACTGTTATTTGTGTCGACACAACAGCCAAAAAACTTCAACCTTTCCTAAAGCCTTCTCCTGTGCCCTCTCCAGTGCCTGTGCCTTCTCCAGCGTGCCCTCTACTACTGGAACCCTTTCCAGTGTTTTGGCCCAAAGGCTCTCAGCTTTCTTGCAGAATAACAACTCTATCAACACCTCTGTGCAAAAAACAGGGATAGGTGGTTCTTCAATATGCTAACATCATCTGGCACCAGCTATTGATAGCCAAAAATGTGAAATAAGATCTGTGTTTTTAACAGATCTTGACAATGCTTTTGGGTCAGTGCCACATGAGATGTTTTCAAAGTCAAAGTCAAAGTCAGCTTTATTGTCAATTCTGCAATATATACAGCACATACATACAGAGAATTGAAATTCTGTAACTCTCAGACCCAAGGTGCAACCAGGTTACATTAACAGTAACAACAGCAACAAAATATATATATATATATATCAACAACACCAAAAATATATATATATATATATATAAATAAATAAATAATAATAGATAAAATAAAATAGATTAAGGAAATAAAGAGATAAAGTCGCGATGGTAAAGATGTGTGTGTGTGTGTGGGGGGGGGGGGGGGGGGGGGGGTCAGGTGCATGGGGCAAAAGAGAGGAAAAGGGGCAGAGACGGGAGGGAGTTCAATGCCCTGACAGCTTGGGGAATGAAGCTGTTCTTCAGTCTGCTGGTCCTTGCCTGGAGACTGCGTAGTCTCCTCCCTGATGGCAGCAGACTGAAGAGGCTCTGGGATGGGTGGGAGGGGTCTCTCGCAATGATGAGGGCTTTGCGGGAGAGGCGGGAGTTATAAATATCCTGGAGGGGTTGGAGAGAGACACCAACGATCTTCTCAGCTGCTCTCACAATGCGCTGAAGTGCTTTTCGGCAGGATGTGTTGCATGCGCCATACCACACAGTGATGCAGCTGGTCAGAATGCTCTCGATGGTGCCTCTGTAGAAGGTGTGCATGATGGGGGCAGGGACTCCGGCTCTTCTCAGCCTGCGGAGAAAGTAGAGTCGCTGCTGTGCTTTCTTGGTCAGTGCTGTGGTGTTGGTGGTCCAGGAGAGGTCTTCTGTGATATGCACACCCAGAAATTTGGTGCTCCTCACTCTTTCCACGGTCGCACCGTTGATGGTCAGAGGAGTGTGCTGGGTGTGCATTCTCCTGAAGTCAACAACAATCTCCTTCGTCTTCTCCACGTTCAGAGAGAGATTGTTGTCGCCGCACCACCTGACCAGGTGGCTCACCTCACTCCTGAAGTTTGTCTCATCGCCGTTGGTGATGAGACCAACTACAGTTGTGTCATCCGCAAACTTGATGAAGAGATTGCTGTTGTGTATGGGTGTGCAGTCATGGGTCAGCAGAGTGAAGAGGAGGGGGCTCAACACACAACCCTGAGGGGCTCCAGTGTTCATAATGATGGAGCTGGATGTGTTACTGCCGACCCGTACTGCCTGAGGTCTTCCCGTCAGGAAGTCCAGCAGCCAGTTGCACAGCCAAGTGCTGAGTCCCAGCTGAGACAGTTTTTGGGTGAGCTGTTGAGGGATGATTGTATTGAAAGCTGAACTAAAATCAATGAACAGCATTCTGACATACGTGTCTTTTTTGTCCAGATGTGTGAGTGCTGAATGGACAGCAGTGGCAATGGTGTCATCGGTCGAGCGTTTTGACCGGTATGCAAATTGGTGGGGGTCCAGGGAGGGGGGGAGGACAGATTTAATGTGGTGCATGACTAGCCGCTCAAAGCACTTCATAAGGATGGGGGTAAGTGCGACTGGGCGGTAGTCATTGAAGTAGGATGGAGATGATTTTTTAGGGACAGGAATGATGGTGGTTGCTTTGAAGCAGGTGGGGACAACAGCTTGACTCAGGGAGATGTTGAAGATGTCTGTGAAGACATCAGCGAGTTCCTCTGCACAGTCTCTCAATACACGACCAGGAATGTTGTCAGGACCCGGAGCTTTGCGTGCGTTGACCCTGCTGAGGGATTTACTCACGCTGTCCCTGGGCAGTGTCAACATCTGGTCATCGGGAGGAGGTGGTGACTTCTGTGCAGTGGTGCTGTTGTGTGCCTCAAAGCGAGCGAAGAAGGTGTTCAGCTCATTCAGTAGGGGGGTGGTGCTGTCACACGTCCGTGCAGGGGGTTTGTAGTCCGTGAGGGTCTGAATCCCCTGCCACAGACTCCTTGAGTCTCTGCTGTCGCTGAAACAGTGGGCTATCCTCCTGGAGTACTGTCTCTTAGCCTTCCTGATGCCGCGTGACAGGTTGGCCCTTGCTGTCCTCAGGCCCACCTCATCTCCAGCTCTGAAGGCAGCGTTACGCGTCTTCAGAAGACTTTGCAGAAGTTTTGGCATGCTTTCAATTTTTTCATGTTCCAGAGTGCATAACATAGCTGGTCACTACTTCTAGGATTATCAGTTCTGGACAAGACTGCAGCTTGGCAGAACCTTGAGATCTGTACAATGGCGGTTTGCACCATTTCACCCCTACAATGGCAACTGAGCTTCTAATTCAAGCATCACAGTGGGTGGTTGGAGGAGCATGGTTAAAGAATGGGATGTGTCTCCCTCCAGAACACAGAACAAGAAACATGAGTCCATGAGACAGAGTCCAGGGTGGAGCAGGTGGGAAAAGGGGCCAGGCAGAGGGAGTAGCCCATGGAGGATCAGGTGAGAAAAGGGGCCAGGCAGCGGAATCAGTCCAGGGTGGAGCTGACGGACCGAGGGAGGCCGAGTAGGAGCCTGAGTGAAAAGCATCCGAGGGCACAGCGCAGGACCAAGGACCGACTAGGAGGCGGAAGGACGGAGGACCAAGGTGAATTCGGGGAGAAGGAGGAGCCAGCTGGAGCCACAGGTGGAGGCCAGGCGACGACAGACCAAGATGTAACCGGAGGGACGAGGGAGCCTGCAGGAGAGGCATGGCCGAGGGACATCGGTGGGACCAAGGGAGAGAGGAGCAGAGGTTATGCAGGTGTGTCGATGGGCTATGGTGGAATGAGGGGCACCGAGGTCAGAGGTGCAACCTCAGTGCCCCGCGATGCCAGTATGAGGATCACAAAGGCGGAGAAGGGGCAGGGTACAGGCTGGTTAGAGGCGGTGGGAGAGGGAGGCTGGGTGGGAAATCTTGGCGGCTCCAGCCAAGTGGGAAACAGTTCAATGGAGGCCTGGGGAAACAGTTCAATGTTGAACGTTGGCCAGAGGAGAACTGGTCCCCCGACTGAGCCTGGTTTCTCCCAAAGTTTTTTCTCCATTCCATTCTTCATTCATTCCGTCACCTGCTGGAGTTTTGGTTCCTTGCCACTGTCGCCTATGGCTTGCTCAGTTGGGGAAACGTAACACTTTATATTCATCAATTGTATTTTCGTGTGACCACTGTAAAGCTGCTTTGAAACAATCTGTATTGTAAAAAAAACTATATAAATAAAGGTAAAAAAAAGGAGGCGAGGAGCACAGGAGGAGGCTCTGGGAGGTCCGGAAGGGCCGGCAGGTCCAAAAGATCCCACGGGTCTAGGAGATCCGGCAGATCGGATGGGTCTAGGAGGTCGGGGAGGGCCGGACTTACAGTTCAAGTTACAGTTGAAGCGTTTAAGAATTTACTTCATTGAGAGAGACAGACGGTAGAATTTACATCCTGTGTGTTTTCTTAATTTTAAAACACTTACTTGTATGACCAAAATAAACAAAATCTCTTTCGCAGTTATCAGGAGAAAATGCAAGTGGAGTTGCTGGAGACTCCATCAACCCCAGGAAGTTAATTCAGTAATTCACAGGATACAAGGCAAAAACACAGGATAACACATCCACTTCACAAAGATGAGATCAGACAGAGAACTTAACAAAAGAAGGGAGGGAGGGAAGGTACTCTGGTGGAGGACGATGAACAGAAGAGGGACAAACACAGTCAGGGGCAGATAAAACAGTCCAGGGGGTAAAGAAGGAGGAGCCAGGAGCAGAGGGAGCTGGATGATGACCCAGAGATCAACCAGGACATAGGCCCACTTACCAGGATGAAACTGGTGACTGAAAGCTCAGATGTGATCCATGCAGCGCACCAGAGTGGATGCGTAGGGGAGCTGGAGGGGACCAGTGAAGGTGGGGCCTACACACTAGCTGGCTTTGGTTGTGGAGGTGAGAGAGGGAAGCTGGAGAGTACCAGAAGGAATGGTAAACACAGGACAGCTTCCTCTTTAAACTCATCCATCACATGAATGTCCACAGAGACCACGTACAGCATTTCCTCGACTGCTGTGGACAAAGCTCCACTCCATGTCCTCAAACTCCACAAGCAGAGAAAGGAACACACACACCTAGTTGGATTCTCGGTCTCTGGCTTCTCACTCATCTGCCGTGAGATCATTTTTAATCTCTGTCATGATTATGGTCGGTGGCTGCTTGGTCTTAGCTTAGACTGTCCATTGGGAGGCGTGACTTGGACCGCTCTCTAAGGCTATGTAAAGGAAAACACACAGCAAGCAGTCTGGATAGCGATTCTGGCATGCCAGGTGGATAAACTACTCTGGATAAGCCACTGCATGTGTCTTCTGTCACGTATGACTGTATATAAAGATTTGACTGGACAAAGAACTGAATGTGACATTTGTCACAGATCAAAATTTAAGTAATTATTTGCTGATGATCTTTCCCTCTATGGATGTGTAGATTTAATTTTTCAGTTTAAAAGATGCATTCCAACTTTTACTATTGCCCTTTTCGCGGCTTCTTCTTTTTCTCAGGGTATTTTGCTTATTTGCTTTCTATTCACTTACCACTATATCATATTTACCGTAAGAGAAATTGTACTGGACGCTTTACTGGAGTAAAACCAAACTCTTTATAAATACATACAAAGACATTGCACTCATATTACTATGACAGTGCAATGAGCAATATGACGGAGTAAGTCCCGCCTTTTGCAGAATGACAAAGTCTTCTCTGCAGCTACTATGTTTAAAAAATATTAAACAGTGTTATTATAACCAATTAAATATGAATATAATCTCTCATAACAGAATGTTGCTATGCAACATAAATATCAATTTGTTTTCTATTTCTATTCTGCATTTCACCTCTGCTCTGAGTTTTGTACTAGTTTAGTTTAAACTTGGCATTACATACTACCAATATCATTGGCTCTTATGACAAATTGTTTTGAGTTTAGTGTACTTAGAAATAAACACATGTAAATCTGTAAATGTAATTTTGTTTTTGTTATTCTGACACTCACAGCATTAGCAGTAGATGGCAGTTGGAGCTGCTGGTCTTCATGGTCCACCTGTTCAAGCAGGACCCAGCTTCGCACCCGTAAATGTGACAATCCGGCCCCTCAGAATGGTGGAGCAGCATGTATTGGGCCTCAAGAGGAATCAGCTGATTGCCTCTAAAACTTGTCATCTAACTAGCATCCTTTTAACATTTCCAGGGTTCTCAGAATAGGAAGTCGTCATGGTTTGGTAAACTTCTATAGACATGAATAGGATATGACAGCAAGAATAATTTTCTATTTGCATTTGCTGTAATAGTTAAATAATAAAATCTGTGATTGTGTTTCCATGTTTTTCCAAATGAGGGAAAATTCTTATTGGTTGCGGCAGTCAGAGGAGAGAAAGATGATAGTTTGCCATCACTCCCTCAGCTGTTGTGTAAACCCATCTTGCAGCACAATTAAGTACTGTTCTTTTTCCTTTATATATAATATATATCAGGGGTCTCCAAACTTTTCAGCCCGAGGGCCGCATTAACTCAAACAGCAGTTCGGGGGCCGACTACACACTCGAGGTCCAAATAAAAAAGAATCAAAACATGGATGTTGTTTTTAATTATTTATTTAATATTATTTAATTCAGTTATTACTTAATAACACATTGAAACACTACACATGGACCCCTGTATTAGTGGGAATGGTGAAATTGTTTCCCGGATGCCAAAATAGCAGACATTTCTGGCTTTAGATTTGATTTCCCTAACATCAACAGTGACCTGAGATTATCGTCGGACAAGTTTGTTCTTAAATTGTTCTTCACGTATTTTATTCTTGAAAATGTTTGTTCACACATACATGTTGTTCAAAAGATTGAAAGGTACATTGATGCAAAAGTTTTGACATTAGGAATGTCTTCCTTAGGCGAAAACAGGGGAAAAAAAACACCAGTCCTGCGGGCTATTTCACACATTTTATTTTTTATACATAACATTTTTATACATTTTATATATCACACCTGCAAGCTATATGAGATTACAAAATACTTATTCGTTGGGGAAAACGGTATATCATCTCATTGAGCAAAAGCAGAAAAAAGTAAGCAGTGAATACGGTTTTGCAATTTAGCGATCGGTTGGAAAACGTCTCAGTTTACTATCGTAACCTCGTTTATTTTCCATATTCCGTTTAGAGAAGCGTGAAGGAAATATTCTGACGCAATTGTCGCGCTTATGCTATTAATACTGTCTGTCTGCCAGATCCGCATCGCGCAACAATTGGCCAGTTGTCAACTGGCTATCCTATAAGGTTTCAGAAATTATATGAAGGGGAGGAGTTCCCAAATGCATTTTGCAACATCTCGTTCCCACTCTTAGAAAGGGAACGCGCCACTACGCGCCTCTATTTCAATTCGACAAAAAAAAAACGTCCTCGTAAGCGGCGGCTGATCTTGGCAGGATACACATAAATTTATGTATTTTTTTTTCCGTAGACAAAAATGTCTCCGAAGTTTGGAGACCCCTGATATATATAATATACCGTTATGAATGTGTATTAAATTAGTAAAAAGCTATCTTTTTTTGCCATCTTTCACAAATTCTCTATATGTTTGTGTGAAACAAGAAAATGTCAGTATTGTTTCCAAAAATCAAAGAAATTACATTTTGCATTTTCAATATTAAAAAACAAATAGCATTGTCTTTTCATGACAATTAAGCTTTATTTTTTGTCATTTTCCAGATTCTTTGCTTCAGGGAAAATGTAGTTAAGTGTTAAGAAATGATTGTCAAGATAACAGCAGTTCCTGCTGAACTCACTCCAAGTGGGATTTGAAGCAGTTTCTCTGGCTCAGGAGGTGGGCGCTCTAAAAAGGAGGATGAAAACTGCAGTTTCTAGAAGGGAAACTGCAGTTCGTTTGTGTGTGTGTGTTGCAGTTTGTACACCTGTGTGTGTTTACACACACAGCTCTTACTGGCCTTCAACAGTTAATCAATGCAAAAACCATAAAGACTTAATGACATGAAAGATGACACAGATATATTGTGTTAACACTACAATCTGCCAGTTTACTGAATGTTTCTATTGCATCAGGTAATGACAAATGATCTTTAAGTCCAACAAAATTGGCCTTAACAGACAAACACCACAATGCTTGAAGCAACATTAAATTACATTGGAATCCACTTATTGGTTAACTCGGTTAACTCGCCAGCCCTATTATGGCAACGTTTTTGAAGTGGACCCGTCAAACTCTCTCATTGTCTAAGCATTTTCTTATCAGTTATGTTGATTATTTTATGTCGCCGAACCTTAATATCTGGAGCACAAAAGAGGGACAAATTCGCCACTTAACATGGGTTATCTCGACCCCGTGACTAATGATTGTATCTATTTCACTGCGTATGCGCCGAGTTTGCGTTGCACGTCATGCCATGACCATTTTTGGTCTTTCCGGTCCTTCCGGCCGCTTTGCATTTTTTGCCCAGTCAGATTGTGATTTTACAGCAGTAGGTTGCATTAGTTTGTGTGGTCATGAGGGCCGTATGTTGTGTAATTGATGATTTCATGTTATATAATTGTTACCTCGAGCACTTTTGTGATATACACAATATTTCGTTGATTATTTTCCTTCTTTGAAATTATTTTCTTTACGTTAATCTTCTCTTTCTTTCACAGCGCGTCGTGTATTGCTGCGCATGCTGTTTTCATTGCTTCAGAGTCCTCAAAGTGATAATGAAATTATATGACGCAGATTACACACCTACAGAGGTGCAGGATTTCCCATAGGCGGAGTTTGGAGGTAGGGCAGTGCCTCCCCAGACAGGAGCCAATTAATACCTGCTTTGTGCTTTGAATATTTATTTTTTTTATACATATTTTCTCGTTTTATTTGTCTTATCTTATTAGTTCTGTGTATAGAATGAGTAAGATATGGTTAATTAATTTTTAATTACTATATTTAATTTTTTATTACTGTAGCTTTATTACATTCTCCCGCGATTTGCGAATCTCAAAGTATCGCGGTACGTGAGTGGACCATCTTCTCGTTCTGTTTTACGCACTGAATAAACAAAATGGACATTCGTCGTTTTTTTGAATTTATAAATCCACTACTAAAAGTGTCAAATCTTTCAGAAGAGAAGACAGTGGACATCTACGCATCTCGGAAAAAGAGGCGGCTTCTTCTGCATTAGGTAAGATATTGTAATGTCTGAAGTAGTTCTATGACAGGTCAAGGGAGGCGAGTGTTTATGAACTTTAATTGGAACGAAGAACAACACACTGTAACAAGCGCACCCGCGTTGCGTGTGACCCTGGGGAACATGCTTTTTTTTTGCCAGGGAGTAAGTTTTCTTGCACTGAACAAGAGCAGCAGATATGAAGTTCAGATAACCGTCCCCTCATCTTTTGACGTGTACGATCACACCGGTGTTCATGTGTCACGTGATCAACCATTAAATTCACACGTGTTTTCATGGAGTAGGCGGAGTTCCCAGATTACATTGACATCGACAAAGACGTCGTTACTGATAAAAGCTTAGAAGCATTTGTTTTCAATCAGACCGTTAAAGGCAAAACTCAAAGCATTTTAAACTTTGTAAAGAAACCATAGTAACCGCGTGTACAATACTTTTCAGAACCGTGTCAGAGCGAAATGACTGTGTTATGAGCGAATGTGTTTATGTGTGTTGTGACTGTTTATGCTGTGAGCGAAATTGTGTTTGCAATGTTGGAGAATATGATCAAAGGTTTGTATCGAGAATCGAAGGTGTTTTTATTGTATACTGGTAAATCTCTGCTGTTAGTTGGTGCACATATGCCTTTTGTTGTTAGCAAACATATACAGTGTACGTGTATTTTTATATCATGCCGATCGCTTCATCAAATAAATCGACATATTGGCTTTTGGTTAGCTCGATCATCTCAATGTTTTTTTGCAACCCCCGAGGCCGTCGACATAACCGGATTCCACTGTAACTAAACTTAGATATTCACCCTCACAAAAAGTGATACTTTACAGTTTGGGAAGCAATTTTGTTGGTCATGCACAAGCCTGCATGCCGTAAAAAATATTTATTACTATGATTGCAACTAGCCAATATTCTGGTCTGTTGCTTCTTATTTGAAGATAATTATATGAATCATATATATATATATATATATATATATATATATATATATATATTTATAGTCAACACAACACTATGATTCAGAGGTTTTGCACACTTGAATTTAATATCTTTCCCACATTTACAAAACATTAAACACTATGTTTCATTAAAATTTACCTGATGTCATTTGTGTTCTTTGTTTTGAAACTCTGAAATGCGAGCTAAAAAAACGTCAATTTTAGTGCCTTTAAATAAGTGGTAAGATAAGAACTGGAGCAATTATTGGGGGAGAAAGCACAACAGAAGCAAACAAGGAAGTTAGCTGCAGACCAAGTATAAGTAGATAAAGATTAAAACCAAATCCAAAGTTATAATCTTGTGAATATTTGATGATCACTACTCCACTACTCGTCTACTACTACATTGCTGGCTCGAAAAATGCCGTGCCGTTGACCCATACCGAGCATGTAGCGTCAGGTCATGCTTGTGAACCAAGTTTGCTCTGAATACATTTACATTTATTCATTTAGCAGCCACTTTTATCCAAAGTGACTCTCAATTTTTGAATACGCTAAAAGATGTAGGAGATACAGGTTCGTGTCCAGTTTGGCAGGCTCTGTGTCAGAGTGCTCTGTGTCATATTTGTTTCATGCATTATTAGAAAATGTTTGGGTTTATCAAAAAGCTTTTGTTAACTCTTTGCCAAGATGATGATGATATGATTTTCATGAAAATTGGACAAACCGTCTATGAGGAAATCGAAAAAGTACATTTTATAAAGGAAATCTAAATTGCGGACAGGAAATTTCTCTCCAAAATTGCAAATTTGGTTCTCCATTGGTTCAAAAGTTATCAGCATAAATGTAAGCAAAACTTTGGACAGTTGGTGACACTAGAGATTTACTCAGTAATTGCTGTGTTGAATGCTGATTGTAAACTGATTTCTGTCAGTATACCAGATTTCATAACACAAGTGGTCCATACAATTTCCGTGCTCTTCTCCCGGCTTAAAGTAACATACAAGGTTCAGAAATTTCAGCTGTTGTCCTTTTTTTTTTAAATGTTTTTCTTGCTTTAAGATCTTATCTTACAAGATCTGATCAGATCTTACAAAACTCAATACAATCAGTTTTCAGTAAAATGTAACATTGTATTGTATTTATTTGTTTAAGTTTTCTGCCTTTATGGTGATAGGACAGTATAGAGATAGAGAGAGAAAGAGAAACATGACTAGGAACGGGAAACTTGAACAAAATGACATTACTATAACAGTAGCTATTAAAGTTAAATCCAAAGTAACTTGAGTACTTGTTTTGGAACAGAAAATTTACATCAAAGACAGAATGAATATTTTATACAGACAGAAGTGGTTTCATGTTTGTAAGAAAACTGTCAACATGAGAATGTCCGAATTTCAACAACTTCTCTTCTGATTACGGCTTCCTTGACAAGGCAGACCACCGTCTTTTGGCGGGGGGTTGTTGCATTCTCGTTTCCGTGTCTTTGTTCCAGACACACACGGGGACCAGGAGCTCCAGCAGCTCCAGACGCCATGTGTCGGACCTGTCAGAGGCAACATACATCATCCAATCTGATTACAAGTGGTCAGGTGTTAATTGGATATTACACGTTTTGGTTGTAAAGCAAAGTGCTGCCATTTTTGCATAGATGAGTACCGGTATGTGTGTTTTTGTATAATGTTTTCAACTGATTTTTATCACTTAATTAGATGCACCACAATTAAATTGTGTTGTGATACTAAGGAACTACTGAACAGACATTCAGAATTTACTTTAAAGTGCAAAATACTGAAAATCAAGTCATAAAATAAAGCTCTGTAAAGAATTGCACGTCTTGTAAAAAGGCAAGTGGTCAAAGACCACCATTGGGACAGGCCTCATTTATAACATTTGATCTTACAATAATTTCTCAAATATGTGTACATATGATTGAGAGATTGAACATACACACAAAATATGCATACGCCTCTCTTCCAGATGTGAAATGTATAAATTGCAAATGATCTTGAAATTTTGTGGAGATGATTGGTTTTAGATCTCCACCTAATTAATGTCATAAATGTCCAGATCCTTCACTTGAGAACGGCAAGAATTAGCTTCAGTTCTCTCACTCTCAGACACTGATGTACTTTTCCACATCTAAAAATATTTAAATATGAACATTGGTGTGGATTTTTCACACACTCTAATTTCAAATTTGTGCTTTTGCATGTTTTATAAACGAGGACCACAGTGTTTCCCAACAATTCAAAAGGAAAATTGGGATTCTTGGGAAAGTCTGATTATTCATCATAAATCAAATGTATTATGTGCTTTTCTCATTCCCAAAGCGCTAATGCTCCGAGCCCACATTAACATTTACATTTATTCATTTAGCAGACACTTTTTATCCAAAGAGGCTTACAATTTGAGAGCAACTTACAATTTTACTCCAACTTTAACTAGATTTTGGGAGATTCTTTTACCCAAAGCCACATACAGTATGTTAAAGTTATGTTTGAAACTGCACCAGTCACAAAAACACAAAAATCCTTGATTGTGGTTTTTGAGATGCATTTGAAAACTGTTGTAAAATACTTTAAACAAACATCTGTGACTACGTTACACATACGGCAACCATTCTGATAAACACTGCTGAAGAACTACATCTCTTGGCAGAAGAATTATTATCTGTTTTTCTAAAATTATCGTAAACCAGGGCTTTACAGGATTTTTTTGCGTCACGTCATGGAACATGCATGAAACAAATGTTTCTAAGTGCCTTCAGAAACAAAATCACAAATCATCTGAAAATCATTCACATGTAAAGAAGCAACATCAACAAAACAGCCACAAGGATCCTTAAAAGGTCTGGGAACACAGCTGAGAAACACTGTAATAGAGTGACTTTGTCATTTGGTTGAGTGTTACTGTCGACACTCACAACAGATATATTGTAATTTGCTTTATTCACATATGTTACATCACGCTCTACTGCAGGGTTTCTCAACTCTGCCCCTCGAGATTCATTTTCCTGCAGAGTTTAGCCCCAAGTCTTCAGAATTACTAGAAAAATGCAGAAAGGGGAGTTTGATCTATTTGGAGGTAAACTCAACATGAAAGTGAATGGGGGCCAGAGTTGAGAACATCTCTGTTTACCTGTTGCATTAACCTCTACACATTTTAAATTTGTTCTTTGTCTGACACATCTGTTTGGTTTTGTGGCTTCCAGGAACAGGGATCAGGACCACTGCTTAGATGTTGGCTCTGTCTGAAAGCTTAGCCCAGGCGTGCTTATCTTAAACCCTAATTAAACGCACCTGATCCATCCCTGAAGGATTATGTTGACGATGCAGCCATTATATTGACTTAAAATAGACATACCGCCAATATTCAAACCACACACGTTAGTATAACGTTAGTTAGTTATACGTTATACTAAGTTTAACTTAGTATATAGTTATAGTTAGTTATAGTTATACTTTGGGAAAGTGCATTACCTTTTCTTTCAGTCTCCTCACAGGCATTACCTCTGTATCCACTTTTGCATAAACAACTGCACGCTGTCCTGGAGAGCTCAGCAACCCCATTATTCATGCAGGGGGCGCAGCGACATGGGTGGAAGTTCTCCATATACTCATCCCATGCCATCTTCAAGTGGGGCAACTTTGTCCGAAGCTGGTCGGCTGATGTGCTTAAACGGATCAACTCGTATATTGGCAAAATCTATGATAGAACCACAATGACCAGAATAAATAACTATGAATAGAATATGGTTTAAATTAAACATTTTAAACATAGAGCTTTGACAGAGATGTCTTAGTTTGACCAAATATGCATTAATAATTGTTCATGATCGGTAACCACTAAATGTGTGTTTCTTGGTCACTCTGATGTCTGATGGTTAATGCAACTGTTTTCACTGACAGAAGAAAAAACTAATAACTGGTAAAATATATTCTTAAAAGCAAGTAAAGCAAAAAGCGCTGTATAACAGATGAATCACAATTATTTCTTTTTTATTCAAAATATTCACCAACTTGTTGCCTTGTCATCAAACTACCTGATATTCCCATTCTCAAATATGTAGAAATGAATGAGTTTTGTTGAATAAAAGCCTTTAAAATGATCATGTCAGCTGATCTATGAAGTGCGATGGGCGCCGCCATGTTAGTTTGAACTGCAATTCATAGAATCTGATTTGTCGGATTTACAACACGTAAGTTCAGTCACTTCTCCTGAAATAAATGACAGTAAGTGTCACATGAAGTGGGAGAAGAATAGAGTGAACTTTATAGTTTCCTCTGCAATGTGTATCTGATATAAATAAAACATCTTGTCAATTTATAATTGAACAGATTGCAATTTCCTTTTTTACAGACATCAGTGCGTATTTTTCAAACTATAGATGTATTGTTTTGCCAGTAGTCATGAGTATTTAAATGTCTGAAATATTCGCAAAATAAAATAAACTTTATGTGATTGAAAAACTGAATTATTTTTGCTCTACTCAATCAGTAGAGCATTGGTGCTTACAACGCCATGGGTTCGATCCCAGGGAAAGCAAGAACTGATTCAAGGTGTTCCTTGAATGCAAAGTAAGTTGCTTTGGATAAAAGCGTCTGCCAAATGCATAAATGTAAAATATATGACAAGCCCTGAGTGTCTGTCTGGATCAGCGCCAGATATAGCGCAAAAACACATTTGATCACGCGACGAACTGAACGCTCTGATCGCACCGATGTGATCGCGTGCGTAGGGTTTGTTATCTGAACTTCATATCTCTGCTCTTGTTCGATGCAAAAAAAAGCATGTTCCCCGGGGTAACAAAAATGGGACGCGAGACCCTGGGGGGGCTCGGAGCAATACCAGAAGGGGCGCGTCCCATTTTTTGAGAAGCACTGATTTAACCCAACGCTGCTGGATCAAAACATCCAAGTGCTGGGTTTGTCTCTTTTCAGCCCAGTGCCAAAATAACCCAAATTTGGTTGTTTTAAGCCAGTATTTTTTAGTGTACACTAAAAAATGCTAGTCGATTTCAACCCATGTTTGGGTCAAATATGGACAAATCCAACTGAATTTGGGTCTGTCTATATTTGATCCAAAGAAGGGTTGAAACAAACCAAAACATTTTTGAGTGTAGTCCATCATAATCAATTTCTAGAGCCTGATGGGACATTATTTAACTAAACCATAGACTTATAACTTACTGTCAAGATACATTTATGCTCTGCACTTCTAAGGTTTGAAACAACTATAGCAAGTATATTAAGAAAGGCAAATGCACCTCAAACTCAATTAGCGCAGGGTTATATTTGATACCCTTCCCCCAATCCGTGTAACCTTTGGCATCTTTGATTAAACTTCCACTGCTGGTTCCCATGTTTCCACCCTTCACAAAGCCAATGATATCCTCAATAGCACCGCTGGACTGAACACGAACTGTTGAAAATAAATAATAAAACTTGTATAAAAAGTATAAAACCAAAAGAAGAACAAAAATGCATGGAGCTCCAATTTACGTACTCTCATCCACTGATCCAGATTTTCCACATGTTTTTACTTTTCCTGTAATTTTGACCTTTTCTAATACCAGGCCCAGCGATAAACCAAGGCATGATCCGATTTCTTGTGCACTTTTTTCTAATAGTAAAAAGAACATGGGAAAAGTCCAAGGACCAATTAGTTTTTCTAACTTGAATAAAGCTATCTACATACAGTTTAGTTTTAGTTCATCTATTTTTAATATTCTATTGTAATTTACTTACCATTTCTTGTCATGGCATTCTTGTTCACAACAGCAACATAATCAAGGACCCCACCCATGGTTCCTTCTGTGACATAGTGTGTACCATATACATTGAAGAAATTGGAATATGCACCAAAATCGTACTGATCAGGGAGATCACCCAGAGCCCAGAGCATGTCCTCATGCAGAGCCAATTCTTTGCTTCTCATCTTAAACTGAGCCGTTGTAATGGTTGACAACAGCCTGATGAAGCCCATCTCCTATACATGCAATGGAGAAAAAATTTAGGCAAGAATGGATGCAGTTTCCAAGTGGTTATCCAGCCTGTATAGTATTACCATTAAACCATTATCTGAATAGGTCAGACAAACAAAATAGTTATTTAAGAGTCAATCGTGTGCCAATGCGGTGTCGGAATTGAAGTGTCCAGCTAGACAGGATGCTCAAGCGAACAGAAAACAATGTTTTGAGTAGTGCCACTGAGGGACTCACAGTGTTTACATTTTCTCAGGCAGGCCTCGATTAATTATTCCAGGGTCACTCGCCCTGCAGGACTAGTGACCCTAAAAACTTACTCGCCCTTCACATAAAGCACTCGCCCTGCATTTTAACAGACAAAAATAGTTAAGAAAGTAAAAAACACATGATATACTGCAAAACCAAATATTTATTGGTTGAATGCAACAAGAACCCAGAAACAATATAATTAATCTGATAGTGAATCTGAAGACAAGTCCACATTCTGAGGTTTCTTAGCTCGTGGTACTGGAAGCTTGTGCCCTGATGTGTGTCTTGTGCCCTTGGCACTGTCCAACCATTTTGGTAGCATTTGGCTGATTGCGTGCAATCGCTTATTGGTTTATCCGCTCGAAATTCTGCAATGAGACGTTTTATGCTGACTTCTACATACAGATGACGTCATGGTAATGTCACGTGACAGTGTCATGCCATGTTCACACGATGAGATGAATTGTAGTGATGGGCAAAGCGAGGCTTCATGAAACACTGAAACACTTGAATCAAATGTGCCGTATTGTTTCGAGGCTTCGAAACTCTATACCGACACCCGTCTCCACGGCGACATCTAGTGGTCAATTGCACATGTCTGAAACTGACAACAATCCATTAAAAAAATAAAAATGTTGTGTTTGTGTTAATGTGGCGAGTTTTCTCTCTCTTTCTCTCTCTCTTATATATATATATATATTTATATATTTATGAAAGTATATAAAGTATATATATATCTATTAATCTATATATTAATATTTGAATCTATATATAAATGTATATATCTATGAATCTATATATATATATTTTAATCTATCTATTTATGAAATTCTTAATGTCTAACTGCTGTGCTATCTGTCAATATCTAACTAAACCTATATGAATGTGTCACTATATCTATCTATCTGTCACTGTCTGTAGTCTATCAGTAAATATGTTTAATTTAAATGTAGCCTAAATATAACTAACCAAGTCGCACAAAAAATGTCATTACAAAAACACACGAGGTGAAGGTGCATTAACTCCTCTTTTAAACTTTGTGTGAGTTGAGACAGATGTGCGATTGCGTGGTTTGTTCCCGCCCCTGTCAATCAAACGCAAGCGGTACTCGGCAAGCACCGCCTATCGAAACACTTGTGAAACACGCAGACGATTCGTTTAGCCAAAGTCACGTGACATTGTTGTTTTGAATCACAGTTTCGGTTCAGTGTTTCGAAACATCTACGCTTCGGGATCTCGACACTGTGTCGAAACGCAGGTTTCGCGCCAGCCATCCCTAATGAATTGTAGATTCAGCAAGTGGTATTATAATTTGACATAGAATGCGTAAGTTTCCGATGTACTAAGATGAGAAATTTTGATTTCGCCGGTGCATAATACGAAACTAGCATTTAAGTTACATGCAGAAAAAGAATTTTGTATTAGTGTTATCTTATTGAGTAAATAAAGCAAATGTTTTACAGTAAATACTACATTCGTGATTCGTGGTTCAAACTTTAGTACTGAATCGTATATCTGATCGCTACTAGCCCGTTGTCGATTTTCTGCTTTTGTTTGGCAAATTTTACGAGTGTTATGCGGCCTGAAGTTTTTTCTATGTAGTACCAGTTGAATGATTAGAAAAACTGTATTGGAATTTTAAGAATCTAACTCGCCCGACAGGGTTAAATGTTTATTCAAACATTTAACTCTGTACTTGAAGCACCTTTGGCATTGATTGCAGCCTCTCTAGACCTATGGGTATGAGGCAACAAGCATTTCTGGCATTCTTCTACTGACCCTCTTAGGCTCTAAGGACTAGCAACAAGTAGAAACACTGAATTCTAGAATTTTTGGGGCCAATCACCAATTACTACACGCAGTATTGGCTGATACCAATCACCAAAATAAATAATAGGCCAACTATTCTTAATGTATTTTTAAAAAAATATAAAATAATTCAGAGATGAGAAAGTATCATGAATAGCCTGTGATGACGACACAGATGCACTCAACCACTTCTATTCACAGTTTGAGACAACACACATGCACATAAATTACCCAGACCTCAACGAGCTGGTGCTCTAAAGGTGGTGTTTAGCTAGCGTAAGGAAGAACTTGTCCAGGACTGACCGACACCAGAATACATGGCTATGTTCTGAGAGACTGTGCTGCACAGCTGGCAGATGTCCTAAAAGATATCTTCAGTCAGAGTCAGGGAGTCCTAAATCCACCATCAAATTTCCAGTGCCAAAAGAAGTCACCTGTGTCCTGCCTAAATGACTATCATACCATAGCACTGACCCTAATGATGATGAAAATGATGAGGTTGATCAATGAGTTAAGCAGGACAAGGTTGAGAGCAATGAGAGATTAGTGTATGTCTAATTATGTGATTGATAACCTTAGCAGCACTGATAGTGAGGAACAACAGAGCACCAGGCCTGGATTTTACTTTGTGTTTTGTTTATATGTTTGAGGCATTCGTTCATGAGGGGCTGCTGCTTTAACTTTCGTTTTGTGTTTGTTATTTATTAAAGTTGTTGACTGTTCACCGGTTCCCACATCCTTTTTCCCTGAACAACAAACTTCCTTACAGTCTGCATCACATCACGTTCAGTCTTCCTAACATACTGGATCCATTCCAGCACCCCTCACACCACACTCTTGTTTCTTGCTGCAACTGCCTCAAAGTTATTTTCTCCTGAAAACTGTCTATAATTGTATGTTCTGAGTGTACTATAGGTGAGTGGGCAGCACAAACCACCACTAACACACTCTTCTCTCTCTATCTGCACAAGACACTTTTTAAACACAACCTGCTACAAAGACTCATAAGATGATTTGCATGTGTACATATACACTACAAATCATTTTTAGTTTTAAGAATCAGTTTTAAGAATGAATGCTCAGTTCTAATATATAGTGGTGCGAAAATAGTTTGCTCCCTTCTTAATTTCTTATTTTTTTGCATGCTTGTAACACTTACATACAACAAAATGTTTCAGATCATCAACTGAATTTAAATATTAGTCAAAGATAAAACAAGTAAACACGAAATTATATTTTTAAATGAAGGTTCTTATTATACATAGTTCCCACATGACGTCACACATACGGGCACTTTACAGCCGTCCGCCATCTCGATAGGCAGAAGCAGCGTTCATAATGGTAGTTTCTTGTTGGGTGAAAGGCTGTACTAATCGTGGATCGGGGACAATGAAGCGTAGCTCAGGTTCAAATCCCTGTTAAGAAAAGGATTTTTGTCTCATCTTAGATTAATTAAATCATGGTGTCAAAAGTAAACAGAAGCCTGGTGTGATTGTCTCAAGTTAGTTCATTATAAACTGACAAGGTGTTTTAATCATATCAGATACACATTGCATAGGTTACTATAAACTTCATATTCTTCTCCTGCTTCACCGGACACTTACTGTCATGCATTTTGAGAGAAGTGACTGAATTTACGTGTTGTAAAGCCGATTCTCTGAACTGCGTGACAAGCATGACGCGTCGCCATGGAAACAACAAGCAGAAACTAAATCTTGACCGCAGATCTCCCATGCGTTGTTTATATCAGTCACAGCGGGTTTAATAATGACCACTGAAAGACGAGCTAGGTGTGGGAGTATTTTAAAGTACGAGGAGACAGAAAAGTGTTTTATAAACTGCTCCACTGGACAGACACGGAAATGTTTGGAGAGACGAGCCAAAACAGCCAAATCATCGCGTCATTTACTACAACTGTCCGCCACTGTGATCACGTTCAGTTTAAATAAATATATAGATATATACTTTTTTATTCTTTACCTGTTTATTGAACTCATTGTCACTGGTTTCACCATGGAAACCGACACACACGCCTCTCGCTACATAAAGCTGCAGAAGGTAAAGCGCGCCGCAGAAACGTGACCCTATTTCTAACGGTATTACTTTTAGACTAGTCGGTTACAAAATTTTAGTTTAAACGAATAACAAATTAGTCGAAAAGCACATCCCTAATATTAACACTGGTTTACTTACTCGGCCTGTCACTAGTACTTTGTTGTTGACTCTCATCGACGAAACATCTTTTACCCATCCAGTGAAGCATTGATTGTACGATTCCATTGCTTTCAAACTTCTAAGTTCTTCTGATGACTAAGCACTTTTTGTATGTATCAAATAGTTTACAATGTCATAGTACGAAATTGCCGGGAGCAAATCTACGTCGCTAGACGTCTCCTTTCTCGACACTTCATATGGATCGATTCCAATACACGCGATCTTCTGGTCGTATCTAAGCCTTGTCTGCTCATCTTATCCATCCCTGTATTTCTCCTTTAGTGGTGGTTTGGATGCCATTTTCCTTTTAATGAAAAAATGTTTAGTCTTTTGTCCGCAGAACGATTTCCTTTAGCGTTACCAGCAAATGCTGCTTTAAACTTCGCGCTTACTGCCTATCAAGATGGCGTCACGGGCACCTGCCGAGGCTTGTGGGAACTATCTATTGGGGAAAGCTAAATCCAAACCTACATGACCCTATATGAAAAGGTGCTTTGTTGTGAATCTGAGGTTTTTTTGAGCATGAACGTGTTTTTAAGATCATGGCACAGTATCTCAATAGGATTCAGGTCAGGACTTTTACTTGGCCACTCCAAAGCATTCATTTTGTTTTTATTAAAAAAAATGTATTCAGTCATTCAGATGGACTTTAGATGGAGTATTGTCCTACTGCAGAACCCAAGTTTGCTTCAGCTTGAGATCACGAACAGATGGCCGGACATTCTCCTGCAGTGATTTTTGGTAGACCGCAGAATTCATGGTTCCATTAATCACAGCAAGCCTTCCAGATCCTGAAGCAGCAGAACAGCCCCAGACCATCACACTACCACTACCATATTTTACTGTTGGTATGATGTTCTTTACTGAAATGTGGTGTTACTTTTACAGCAGATGCAATCGGACACACGCCTTCCAAATAGTTCATCTTTTGTCTCATCACTCCACAGAGTTTTTTTCCCAAAAGTCTTGGGGATCATCAGGATTTCATCTGGCAAAAATGAGATGAGCCTTAATGTTCTTCTTGCCCAGCTGTGGTTTTAGTTTTGGAAATCTGCCATGCAGGCCATTTTTCCCCAGTCTCTTTCTCATGAAGTCATGGAGTCATGAACACTGACCTTAACTAAAGCAAGTGAGGCAAGTGATGTTGTTGTGGGTCTTTTTTGACTCTTGGATGAGTCAACGCTGAACTCTTAGAGTAATTTTGGTCGGCTGGCCACTCTTGGGAAGGATCATCACTGTTCCATGTTTTCTCCATTTGTGGATAAAGGCTTTCACTTTGATTCGCTGGAGTCCAAAAGCTTAGAACCTTTTCTAGACTGCTAGATGGCAATAACTTTTTTTTCATTTGTTCCTGAATTTCTTGGATCTTGGCATGATGTCTAGCTTTTGAAAATCTTTTGGTCTACTTCACTTTGTCAGGCAAGTCCTATTTAAGTAATTTCTTGATTGAGAACAGGTGTGTGTGTGTGGGGGGGGGGGGTCACTTTTTCACACAGGACCATGTAGGATTGGATTTTTTCCCCCTTAATAATAACAACTTTCATTTAAAAAAATTCATTTTGTTTTTAATTGTATTATCTTTGACTAATATTTAAATTCATTTGAAGATCTGTTTGAAGATCTGAAACAAAAACAAAAAAGACATCAGTATGGTGGCAAACTCTTTTGGACACCATTGTTTGTGAAAAGAAATGCAGCTCTAGTTTCTTGCTGTTGTTGCAACGTCTTTATTGCAAAGACTTTACAAATTTGTTTTTATCACCAGACGGCTGTTAGAAATGCCAGAACAGTAAATATATATAGAGAAATATATATATAAAAATATATAATAATATAGAGAAGCAGTTTTAGGGACAAGTTTGTGATCTTCTGATTGGCCTTTAACTATCTAAAGCAGGGGTGTCAAGCTCATTTTGGTCGGGAGGCCGCATACTGCTTAATCTGATGTCAAGGGGGCCAGACCACTAAACTCATAGCAAAATTACATAGAACTGACAATAAGTCCGCTTTTTTTGTGGACTATATTATATTAGTGCATTATATTATAAATGATATTAAGTTATAAAAATCTTTAAATTAAATGAATTTTCCTTTTACAAAATATATTATGAACAACCTACGTAGTATGTGCAATTTTAAAAACACCATTACTCAGTTTAACATTTATTTAAGTGCATTATGCATAAAAAAAGTGTCTATTATTTTACAATAATGCAAAGCATTTAGTCACAGTTTTGTGGAACTTAAAAACAGTCCTGCGTGTTAACAAAAATCAAATATAATTTTTTTTAAATTCATTTTCCGACTCTGGGAAGCAATTCTGAACACATGAATTTACTTCACACACTTAAAATCTTAAGTGGCAGCTGTTTAAAAAAAAATTTTTTTTGTAAAATTTGCAAGTTTATGCAAAAGTATGTGTGGTTTGTTTATGTAAACAAAATAACTTTAATTTGCAATTAGAGTTCACTAAAGACCTGAAATCGTTTCTCAAACTCCCTCAGCAACTCTGAAATCATCTCTTTGTACTGTCTGTGGTCAGGATGAACCCTTCTGCGCGGAGCTGCAGCATCACTGGCCTCTCCGGGTGAAAACAGATCGCTGTTTCCTCAGACCCACCATCATTTCATTTACCTTCTGTATTCTCAGTTCTCCGTGCAAGCTGGTGTATTTCTCGCCATGCTGAGTTTCATGTAGTCATGGAGTTTAGGTTCAAATGGCCACAGACCGCGTAATTTCAGACGGCTGGGTGGCATATGGAAATCTTTCCAACTTAAGGCAAGGAATCAACACTCACGACGCTGTGTTTCATCAACACAACTTCGTAGATCCGAACGACAGGGAGATCCACATGAAGAACGTTGAGATTATGTGCCAAACGCAAACTTAAAACACAGTTTGGCACGTCACGCATCCCATTTCCATCCTCGCGAGTTTGTGTTCCGAAATCGATTTCGAAGCGATGACGTTTGCTGCAGCATTATCTGCTATAGCTGCCAATTATCCCGTGTAGGTGTTCGGTTAAAACTGATGATGATGATGATGATGAGGTTGCCAGGGCCAACAGAAAAGCGCGTAAACTGACAGAACTAAACGCCACACAGACCCTGAAGCTCAGAGCTGCCATCTGCTGTTAGCTCCGCCGGAAATAAAAATTATTTTTTTCATACAGCAGATTTATCTCCCGGGCCGGACTGAACCCCCCTGCCGTACGTTTGACACCCCTGATCTAAAGCTATTATCAGCCGATAACGATTAGCACACAATCAGAGCACACTTAAATTGTACAGCAGCTGGAGCCACTTAGAAAAGAGTCATTACAAGGCAGAAGTGTCATCGCCAGCTAGTGGCTGAGAGACTCAAACAGGAATTTTGTCAGATGGGTCCAATTACCAACAAGCCCAAATACGCAACTGGAACTGGAAATAAGCAATTCCCAACCAGCTTATTATAGTGTGCCCACATCTATAAGTGACTTCTTAAAAAAAAGAAAAGTAATTTATAATGGCACTGAATATTCAAAACATATTACTTTACCTTATTATTGTATTGTGATAAGCTGTTGAGGAACTTGTGTTCGGTACTGCCTTCCGCACCAACTTCCACCTTTGCAACTCTAATTGAAAAACCAAGGTTGAAGGATCCTTCTGTCTGTCTTGCTTTGAGAAAGCTAACAGCATCCTCATAATAATCTGATGTTTCTTCAGTAGTTGCTTGAGCCTGGCCAGGACAAAAGCATAGTCAGTGGGTGATTCTCAAATGGAACCCTGCATTCTAGTTAGGCTGTGTCCTTCTTTACCCAGTTCTTCTGACAGCTCTAGACTAGAGTCCTCCTCAGCAGTAAACGCAAGAATGAGACAGTCTAGCAAGTCTGCGTCATTAAGGTTAACACCTTAATGGCATTAAAAAAAAACTTTCTAATTACTTTGTAAAATAGTTATTTTTTTGTAAAATATTTTTTATAAAAAAATACAAAAATGGCATCTGTCTGTGGTCTCCCAGCGGATTACATTATGGACAGTTTAGCATTATGTGATCAATTTACAACAACAAAAATGATTTCATCTCCAAAATTGTTTTTGTTTCACTACATACTTGGGTGAAATTAGTGGCAATTCATTTTCTGCTAATTTTAAGAAAGTATTGTGGGTGAGACTTAATAATAATAATTCATTACATTTATATAGCGCTTTATCAAAGACTCTCAAAGTCGCTTTTACACAGACGTGGGGAATCTCCTCAACCACCACTAATGAAGGATGTGAAACAAAGGCTTTCCAAGGATCCTTCAAATTGAGACGGCCTTCAACGACGCTTGATGGACATGGCAGTCCAGACATGTAGCCTTACTAGGGCCTTGTTTTTAGCTGCTATTAAGATGCGTTCTGGTTGATCAGATCACAAGTGGACAACGCTTAAAACAGGTGCAAACGGGTCTAAGACTCATGTTTAGTTTGCCCACTCACAACCTTCAGCTGTCAGAGCAGAAACTATACCTTCGCCTCTCATATGATTTTCTGTCATCTTCTGCGCGTTCGTATTTACACTGTCTGAGCTTTTATCATAGATTAGATTGAAAGATCTGAAAAAACATACATCTACCCACCCATAGACCCTCCCCTCAAAGAAATCATGACAGAAGTGGTTGAAAGTGGACAAAAAAGATGGATTAAAAACTTCAGGTGTGAACGGGATTATGTCTCTATCATCTACTTGTGATCCGATCGACCAAATACATCTTAATACCAAGTGTAAACAGGGGCTAGAATGCCGCTTTACTATTGAGAAGAACCCAATATTTGATAGAGTCAGAGGTAAAAACAATTCAGAACTGTTCAACGATGAGATTTATGCACTATGTCTGTCACCAATAACTTACTAATGATAGGCTTATGCTACAAACAGAGTGAACTGGATTCAGGAAATGTGTGAATGTGTATTCTGTACACTTCTGTAGGACAACATCCTAAATAAAACACAAATGAACCCAACTGTAATTAAACAAACCTAAACCAGCTAATCAAGGTCTGTAGGATTACTAAAAGCTTCCTGGCAGGTGTTGCTGGAGATAATCTCTGCAGGACGTCAGCCTTCCAGGAAGAGAATTGGACCCCCCGATGAAGACCTTCAGGGCTAGTTATGGTAAATAACTACTGGTCCTTTTCAAGTTTCTAACCACACATTCAAGACTGAGATTAACAGTTCAAGAATCAGCCACTTAGCCACAAGGCTGGCACCTTATATTGGTTGGCCAATAATCTAGGGAATAATCAGTGTTTAAAAATATGAAAATTTTTGCTTAATAATGCCAAATTTGAGATAAATTATCAACCCCAATCCACCCCCTTGTATTATATCTTGTATTATATTATTAAGTAGTCAATTCTCTAAAATAGATCTATGTGAGGAACAGGTTCATATATCAGTGATCAATCATAAAAAATACCTTTTTTTAAGTAAATTCAATATTACATTTTGGAGCATGACAGCACAATAAAACATTAGAATTAGATTAGAATTAGAACATTAGAATAACCCCTGGGATAATATAATATGTAAAATATGATCAGGAAAAAAAATATTTAAGAAAGAACCAGAGATATCAGAGCATACCATTATCTGATATGAGAGGAAGTTGTACGGTTTCCGATAATACTTTTCAGCATCATCATAACTGAGGTGTTCACAGAAATCATCATATGTGAGTTTCCGCCACTCTCCATTATAGACGTATTCACAAACACCTCCAAAGTATCTCGGGTCCAGAACATGATTCATAAAAGTGCCCGTTAATGCATTATATCTGAGGAAATTGAAGAAAAATGATTCAGGATTTAGATATATGTTGTACTTGTTAAAATATACTGAAATATAAAGCTACAGCACATGTGTATTTAAGTAATTTTTCCTTTAAATCTGCTAGATCAGAAATCAACACATTTGGTTGTGTACAATATGCCATTCGGTTATTGTTGAGTAGAATTGTTGAGTAGAATCCACTTGAGTAGAATTACTGATATTTTGCATTAAAAGCATAGTCAGCCAAACAACATCATGATTTACTCTGAATGGAACGGAATGTTGGGAGGTAATGGAGCTCATTGACGTTCATTAATGTGCAGACTTTAGACAGACGTTTTCAATGACATTGCTTCAGATACTAGACTGATGCTAAAACAAGATAATGGACACAGACCAATTTTCAAAATCATATGAATGTATAAGGGAAAGTAATATATTGTACGTCCTGTAACTCATCATTGTTGGTGAAATGCTCTTTTGCCTTCACTAGTTCCTTTTAAATGGTCCTGTGGTGTTACAGATTAATTTTTAAAAGTAAAAACTATTCTATGTAGCCTCTTAATTAATACAACTTCTATCTCTAATAAAACATATTTCCAGTGCTGAATAGCATGTACTCCATTATTAAAATAAACAATATGTGTACATTTCTTCATCCGTCTGCTGAGTCTTACCCTTGAGTGGCTTTTTCAACTCCTGGTATAATCAACATGTCGGTACATTTGGTTTCTCTTCTATTCATCACTTCACACCCAATCTCATCTTTTTGATTTATACAGTCTATTTCATCATTGCAACGGAGCTGCTGTCCAATGCAACGTCCTGTGAGAATACATAGACAATACATTTAAAGGGGACCTATTATGTACATGGCTGTACTTTTGAAGAGTGCAAATACTTTTGTACTTTTACATGATGTTTGATCATAAATGTGTCAGCATGTGTGAACACAACTACCCTATACTGATACAAATCCTCCATTTTCGTTATTCCCCATAAATCATTAGAAATGTCTCAGAATAAGTCATTTGCAGATTCTAGCAATGTGACATCACAAATGATTAGGCTCCGCCCATACCTAACGATAGACCCCGCCCCATTTTCACATACCCCCCCCCCCATACATTGGTGATAGACTCCGCCCTATTACAATAGACCCCACTCCTCAGTGAGCTGAACATGTTCTGTTTTTCTTTTGTTGTTAATTCATATTAACAGCATATAGCAGCAGGCTCTGTATATTACGCTGATCCACTTTAACACCCAGATCTAATGCACACGTGTGATTTCTTTTCAGCTGTTTACTGTTGTTTTTTCAACTCATAACTGACTGTTTACGTGAACTCTGTGTGTTTTTGACATAACCTTGTGTGCATTTGACAGTTTAAGCACAATAAGACATGAAAGAGAGCTCAGTTTAATCCTCACAGGACGCTCCGTCTGACATCCAGCTTTCTGGCTTTCAAATGTGTAGAAAAAAAGCAGGCAGAAATATTTACCAGCAGGCCCACAAGCAAACATGTCCCCACAGTGGTCTTCTTGGAGTTGGCACTCATCCTCTTCTGGACATTGTCTTTTGTCCCACTGACTGTGAACACACTGCTGACCACCAAACTGAGACGGCCGTTCCAAGTACTGGAAGCGAAACTGTGAAAAATCATAAACAACTGCTAAAATATTTCCAATGCATATCAGCTTAATGTTAACAATCACTTTAAAATATTGCTTGTGTTTGCATGGCACCAAAACGACAGACTTTCTTTTCCATACTTGCTGGTTTGTATGAGTTTCTATCATCAGGTTTTTACCGTATTCTCACTGCATGTGTCGCAGGGCGTCCACTGCGTCCAGCTCTTGAGTTTACAGTCGATAGGAGGGGGGGTATCAACTCCTCTGGTGTGTCTTGAAGATTTATTAGCACTAAAGAGACACAATATGTGAACGGTACAACATGAAAATCTTCTAAAAGTACAGTATCTATTGTTACCTGTTGCTTAATGATTCATCAGTAAATCTGGCAGAAAAACGGTAATTGAAACATGCAAAAAAATAGGCAAACGTGCACATAGAAAACAAAAATCTGCACATGGCTGAGATAGTTGGTTTGAGATTGATCTGAGACCTAGGTCCAGTCTACAAATTGTTTGTCAGTATTATCAATGATTGACAGGATTTTGGAGAAAAACATTCTCTGCCCAGAATGCTCCACCTCCAAGCAAATACATGACATACAACATTGTTTACATGGACAATTAGGATTGGCTGGCACTGAGTCTGAATAAATTAACACAGTACTTATCACCAGAATGGATTTAGTCCATGTATTCTGGCCATAGTTTACATAGAAGAAGAAGAAGAAGAAGAAGAAGAAGAAGAAGAAGAAGAAGAAGAAGAAGAAGAAGAAGAAGAAGAAGAAGAAGAAGAAGAAGAAGAAGAAGAAGAAGAAGAAGAAGAAGAAGAAGAAGAAGAAGAATGATAATGGCAGAAAATGATAATTTCCTTAAACTTTACCAACAACAGCACAGGTTTAGATATACTGTATAAAGTACTTATGTTATGCTCTGTGCCGAGGCTTTGGAGCGTGTGTCGAGAAATCCTGTAAGCTTTTAGTGAAACGCGTCTCGAGGCTTGTATCGGTTTAGATCGATGACGTCAGAGATGACTTCTGAAACCTCGCTTCCGCGTGAGTGGTTCAGTAGTGGTTCGAATCTTGTCGCGAAATTTTGACAGCTATATAAACCCAGGGGTCCCATCAAGATGTGTAGTTGTGAAATAATGTTTCAAGGGCAAGAGAAGTGTAAAAAATATATCGCCTTAGCCCTAGGGATGTGCCAAACGAAGCTTCTGAAGCAGTGAAGCTTTTACATGAAACTGTGTCGGTGCTTCGAAGCTTTTGACACAGTGCTCTACTCTGCCATCTGGTGCTCAATAAAAATTCATACACCAACTGTGTCATTCAGATGTTTTGTTCATTTGGGAAGGTTTATTTGTATATTTAATAAGTTTAATTGTATTGTGCAACTTTGTGTGTGTGTGTGTGTATTCCTTACAAAACAACACAAACATGCATATTGTTAAAAAACAAATGCACAATTACAAATGCATTTACCGTATTTTCCGCACCATAAAGCAAAAGGGTTATACTTAACCCATGCTAAAACATGCGGTCTACAAAAAAAAAAAAACAAGGTAACGGAAGCAAAACAGTAAGTTTGGTTGAACTTTATTCTACTATTTAACAATAGGCTTACACTCACATTATATTTTAATCAATCCATCCAAATCCATCAAAGTCCTCATCTTCTGTGTCTGAATTGAACAGCTGGACAATTTCGCCATCGAACATGCAGGCGAAATTTGACTCCTCGCACAAATCTGACTCCCCCCTCGCGTGCATTCATTCATACAAGCTTCCTTGAGTATATTCGCTTAACGCTCAATATTTGTTTCTACACCGCAAACACGCAGAACGTGCAAACACCCACCCAACATGTGAAACAATTTTTTTTAAATATTATTATATTTAATATAATTCATGCACAAGTACAATGAGGAGAGTAACACATTTTTTTCTAATCTTCATGCAACAGGAACATAATTTCAATGTGAAAACAACAGTTTTGCTGGTGCAGTCCATCTGACGTGTTTTTTGCATTCTTAATATACACATGTAATATACACACTTAATGGACAATTTCATTTTATATGTATTCACTTGTGTACTCAAAACATCCGCGCACTATGGGACGGCTCAATCTACGCTCTGAGCCCGTCGTGACGTGTTAGTGAGGTAACGAAGCTTCGTTCACAAAGGTCACGTGACAGCCCCATTTCAAAGCGATGCTCCGAAACAGTGTTTCGAAGCACTAGTGTGTCGAAAACTCGAGACGTGTGTCGACACAGGGTGTCGAGCTACCCATCCCTATTTAGCACAAAAACAGTTGAAAAAAGTAAATGTATTGAATAAAAACGCTTAAAGTATCCGGCTGTTTCCAAAAATCTGAGTCCAACACACAAGCACATTCACTGCCCTCTGCCCAGTTAAACCCAGACACTTATCATAATGTCACCCCGTCTACCAATGAACAAACAATTGAAATACATATTAATTCATTCCGTCACCTGCTGGAGTTTTGGTTCCTTGCCACTGTCGCCTCTGGCTTGCTCAATTGGAGACACACAACACGTAATATTCTTCAATTGTATTGATTCGCCTGCTCTTTTAGAGCTGCTGTTCAGCCAAAACAAACTTCGTTGTTATTGTTTTCCTGTGATCACTGTAAAGCTGTTTTGAAATAATCTGTATTGTAAAAAGCGCTATATAAATAAAGTTGACGACTTGACTTGACATACTTTGATAGTCCCACAAATTTCCAGCCAATACACGTATTAGTAATAGTTATGTTAATACAAACATACCTCAAGAAAATATACATTATATATGCACAGTGTACAACACACTGTAGGCACACCTGTAATGTATACTAGATGGTTTTGTGAGTAAATGAGGCTTTGAGAAATGAACCCTTTTTTGAACCACTTGGTTGAAACGGTTCAATGCTTCATATCGCCACCACTAATATTAAGCACTTATCATATACCAGAAAACCCACCGCTAGAATAGTAAATTCTATATAGTATGAATGTAATCTGTAATCAACATCCGCCATTTTGTCATTAGTCTTACAAGCGTCAGTTGCGTCGGTTCACTACAGTTCATAAACCCATCAAGTAAAAACTGTTTAATGCACTATGGCAAAGTATTTAAATTATGATTTATCCGTTTTATTGTACTTTCCTTTTTCACTGTTTTCTCTGTATGCAAACCTATTTTTATTTTATTTTTTAGTTCTTTGTTCCCTATTCTGTAGTTACGATTGTTTAATACGAAAGATAAAGTTTATATTTTGTTCCCTGACTTTGTATTGTAATTAGGTAAAATTATGCAATAAAATAAATAAATAAATAAAATAAACCCATCACGTGATTTCGCTTCCTTACGTCATAACTGTTTCGACAAGTTTGAAAATTGTTCGCATGATTACATTTTTTTTTATGACTGAATAAAATTATTCTGTGAGCACATGAACCAGGGTGTAAATGATTTTTACCTAACCTCGGATTAGTTTTATAACATTTAATGAAACATAATAAAAAGGTTCGTTTACGAAAATCTAACGTATTCTCTCATTCGTCGCTACCGCCGTTCAAGCCGAATCGTCTTTCAGGCAATCAGGAAGGACTACCTGGCGGCGTAATGAATATTCATGAGGCAATACTTTATCGGCGCAGGATTGGTGATTCGCAGGTTATTGCACCAATAAGAACAATGATCTGCTGCATAAACGCGTTTTGAAATCATTTTCAGGATATAATGCAGAAGTTATGGAATCCGCGTTTGTCCTAGAAGGAGATTTAACGACGATGGAACAGGTAAAGAAATTGTTTGTGATCAGTAACAAACAATAAAATAAAACGTCAAACATATCCAATAGTTCTATAAGTTAAATGGGACAAAAAGTATGCTAAATTTCATTACAAATTTCACCTGTGTTTTGTTTTATATGAAGTTTATCTTTCATTCTGAAAACATTATTTAATCTGAATAAACAAAGAATAAAAATCACAGTTAGTTTTAAAGTTTTATTATAAATGCCATGATTTTTAAATAATGAGTTGTAAAACATTGTTAATCTGGTTTACCTGTAACAGCCTTGAGTGTTTTTGGTTTTCTTTGTAGTTAAACAGGGTTGATTTGTTTACCATGGGTTACCTGTAACAGCCATGGGATACTTTGGTTTTATTTGTAGTAAAACATGGTTAATTTGTGCTTGCCGTAGTTTGCTTGTAACAGCCATGGGTTATTTGGGTTTTATTTGTGGTAAAATGGTTAATTTGTGCTTTCTGTTGTTTACCTGTTACAGCCATGGGTTATTTGGGTTTTATTTGTAGTAAAACATGGTTAATTTGTGCTTGCCGTAGTTTGCTTGTAACAGCCATGGGTTATTTGGGTTTTATTTGTGGTAAAATGGTTAATTTGTGCTTTCTGTTGTTTACCTGTTACAGCCATGGGTTATTTGGGTTTTATTTGTAGTAAAACATGGTTAATTTGTGCTTGCCGTAGTTTGCTTGTTACAGCCATGGGTTATTTTGGTTTTATTTTAGTAAAACATGGTTAATTTGTGCTTGACGTAGTTTGCTCGTAACAGCCATGGGTTATTTTGGTTTTATTTTTTTAGTAAAACATGGTTTATTTTGTTAAGCGATATGTTGGCATACTTGTTTGAATATTTACTCTTGTTTCCTGAAATTGTGACGTATCAGCTTTGATGTATATGGTTAAATCTGTAACTGTGTGCTTTTTATGTGGACTACAGGTTGCCTGCACCAATTTCAAATCCATAAGGGCAAAGTTCCAGGAAGAGCTGCAGGTGAGGTACAGACCTGTGGTTCCCGAGAAACCCAAACCCCTCCCGACGGGTGCCGTGGGCCACTCTGTTCTGATAACCACGAGCTTGAGTTCAGCTGTGGAAACCAAGTCCTCTAGTCTACCCCAGGTCACTTTCAGAGAAGACCAGAAATCACTCCCAGGAAAGCGGCCCGTCTCTTTCCCAAGCTTTCTGAACACAGCGTGTGAGGTCAGCAGGTCTGCTGATGAAGGGCACAACAGGCAGTCACTCAAAGTCCGGCATCTGCCCCTCGTGTTGCCGCTTTCAAACGAACCAAAGCATGATTCTTCTGCTCCTTGCTCAAAGAGAAACCCGCCCCCTCTTAAAAGCATCAAGATGCCGACGCCTACACCTTTCAGCTTGACCAAAGTCTCAATGTGTGGCAGAGAAATGGGGAAAAATGGTCTGAGGCATTTTAAATACAGCAGTACTCCTACTGTTGAGACCGAGGGGTCCGTCCTGAAGACTGCAAACACAGAGGTCCACCAGACTGCAGCGTCAGACGCCGGACCGCCGAGTCTGCTGCGCTCTGCGACTCCTTCATCGGGCGAGTCCGTGACGGATTCATCTCTGGGAAGTGTTAGCCAGTTCTTTGATCAGCATGTCCTGTGCACTCTAGAGAAAGCCAAGAGGAAGCTCTCCCAAAAGAACCTGTTGGCATGTGGCAGACCAAAGAGCTACTCTAGTAAACCATTAGTGCTTCCCACAGCGAGTCCTCCATCTCTTCCTGATCATCCAGAGATCCCATCTCCACTGAAGTTCGGTGAGTTAAAACTCTACAGTCTTTCATATGGAGTCCACAATTGAAGTTACTTTGGTCCTGAGTAGTTTGTCCAGTGCAGCTGTGATTGTGATGTGCCCGTTCTTGTGTCTTAGTAATGGAGCTCGGTGCAGTCCTGCAGCCTGAGAGGCTCCGTAAACCTCTTCCGGATCTCACATCCCTCGGGCCTGTGCCTTTAAAGCCACCCAGACCCCCACATGTGGATCTCGGCAGACATAAGACTAGGATTCATGTCAGAGAGACAAGTGAAATGCTCACTGTTGGTGTGTTAATTCACCTACCTCACTACTTTTTATTGATGCATTTTACACTTTGAGTTCATTCGTTATGTGTTCATTTAGCAAATTACCTCTGTGCTAAAGGCGTGTGTGAGATTCATTCTCTGCGCTGACAACAATAAAATGGTTAAAGCGCAAGCCATGAGAGAGAATATTATTACAACTTAAAATACAGTAATACCTTGAGATACGAGTGTCCTGACATAAGAGCAAGCCTTTGAGCAAATTTTTTGAAATATATTCTCAAGAAATATTTGAGATGTGCACTCGGAGCCCATGCTGCCTCACTCGTTCACGTCACGTTTTCATCGACTTCCATGCACATCTCCTGCAAATCTTCCTGTGGTGTATGTTATATACATTTATGAGATAATATTTTGAAATATTACAATTTAAAAGTAATACCATGAGATATTACTGCCTTTGAGCAATGTTTGCTCTGAGATTCGAATAAACATAAGATACAAGCACTTTACTATATATTCACATGGAAAACAACCGTTTTACACTGATATCATATTACACTGTTTTACTGTATCATCTAATAAATTCAGATTTAATCGCAGGAATAAATGACACTTTACTATATATTCGCATAGAAAACAGCTGTTTTACACTGATATAATATTACACTGTTTTACTTTATATATCTAATAAATTCAGCTTTAATCACAGCATTAAATTACACTTTATATTCACATAGAAAAGGTTTTTTTATAAATCGGAATTTCATAATATGACTTAAACTAAACAAAATTTGATAGTTTATTTTGAAATATTAAGAACTTAAATATTTAAAAATATTCATATTGAAATATTTATGTTTATATTTATGCAGCTTGAACTGTTGGTCATCCATTCCAGTGAATTAAATCAGTTCCTATCAAGGGATTGATTTGATCCTTGTTCTTTCAGATAGTGTCCCAGAGTCTGAGGTTTTGGCCACCGGTGACTCATCTCTTGAGGACACGAGGGTCCCACCACCTGAGTTCGCAGACTTTGACTTCTCTGCTCCAGAAGCCACAGACAGTGATGTCATCGATTTGGCAACCCTGGGATTCGGGACAACACAATTTCCTGATTCCTTGCCTCTACCGCCAGAGGAAGACAATGGCCTGGATTTACAGGCTATTCCGGTCACATGTTGTCCAGGTAATGCTGGCGCGCAGAACCTGCCGTCAGGAGACCTTCTCGCTCAGGCGACCTCTGACCTCGGAGTGAATGGATCACACACTGAACACCAGCCTTCAGCAGAACCAATGTAAGCCTTTCACTTTCATTCTGTTGGATCTTCCCAAAGAAGTCATTAGAAGTCGTTAAATTGCATGACTTTAAGGTTAAACTTGTCTTTAGTAATGTATTTTTTTTCTTTATAATTAGACCGATCAGACCCAATTAAATCAATATGTTCTTCTTTTCCCCCTCAGTTTTTCTAAGCAAAGTTGTTTCCATGAAACCTTTGATAATGTTTATGAGGACGTGGAGACCGTCTCCAAATTTGCTCTTGCTCAACACTCGTTTAAGTGTAAAGAAGCACCTAAAAGTGAGTATTATGCGAGCGATACAGCTTCAGTTACAGAACGTCAACGAGTGGCGGATGATGATGATGATGATGGATGTTTTCTCCTCCAGATCCATATGCTGATAATGGTCATGTGGTGAGTGATTACGTCTCATAATTGCCCTTTATTAAATGATTAATGTAAATCTTACGCAAGAGGCCTTTATAAAAGCATGTATGCTGGAAATTGGTTTTGATAGGTGCTTGATATGAAATGGAAGATACTTGGAAAGTGTTCAGAAAAGTGGAAACCCTGTTCTTCGAATCACTCTTTAGTCATGGAGGAAAGTTGTATATAGTTCTTAAAGCGTCTTTGCCAGCATGATCAATGCTAAGAATTGGTCTAAACGCCTGATGTGTTTTAGTTCTGTTGATCTCTTCATTTGTTTGACAGAGAGAAGAAACATGGAGGAATATGTGGCATGTCACTCAGTGGTTTGTCCTCTTTAATTCACTCTGCTGTTGTCAAGAAACGCATGATAATTGTCATGTTTCAAGGGTAAATATGTTGTTTTCAGGTCTAATACAGCAGAAGATCAAAATGGACATGCTCTTCAGGAAAGGTATGAGATTGTTGTTACCCCCTGACTGAACTCTCTATTTTATGTAAATAAAATGTTTTTTGTTCGTTTACTGGCGGTATTTTGGGGGGGGGGGTTCTAAACTTTTTTTTTTCTTAATTACTAAGAATCTAATTTTAATCTCAAACACAGCAGTTCACATCCCATGTCCGCGACAGGTTCACTGAGGTAGAACAAGATTTTGAAGTTGAGACTTGGTAAATTAAGAGAGGAAACTCCATTCATTTTCTCCACTGGGAAAAGTTTAAACCTTTAAAGACATCCTTGCTGTGAGTTGAGGTTGTTAATCGCTAGTATTTTCTTCTGCTAAAGCTTTCAGCATGCTTTTTCAATTTTGTTTTTAAAATGGTTAAAAGCAGAATTCCTAGTGGAAACTACATTACCCATAATGCTGTACAGAAGATTCAGAGTCGTGACTAGTAAAGCATGCCAAAAGTGATCTGTAGCTCCACCTGTAATCAAGTCTGCCTCTCAAAATGAGTTTGTGTGATTCTTTCAGAAAGAGGCAACTGAGCCCTGAACAGCATGATGATAAAGAGCTGAAGAAGAGGGAGAAGCAGCGTCTGGAGAAGGAGAAGAAAGAGCAGAAAGAGAAGGAAAAAAAGAGACATGAGATGCACAAGAAATTTAAAGTGAATTAAGATGCATAAATTTAATCCACACTTAATGTAGTGCAGATATAGTTTCAAACTGTTTAAGAAGATTTTAGCTTTGGTTTTCCTATGTCTCTAACAGTAGAGAACATTGCTTGCAACCTCAAGGTCATGGGTTTGATTCCCAGGGAAAGCAAGAACTGATGAGAGTGTCAAAGTTTAGATTGAATGCAGTGCAAGTCACTTTGGATAAAAGCGTCTGATAAATGCATGAATGTGAATGTGAGCTCACACTTCCAGATGCCCTTTTCTTTGAGTAATGTAGTGACGTGCAGGAAACCTGAAAATCCCCATGTTTCTCCATAGATCACTGGACTGGAAGAGCCCATGTATCACGCCCGAGTGCTGGCGGCCAGCAAACTGCGCAAATACGACCTCCCCGTCAAAAGTGGGGATCTCGTCAGCATCATCCGAACGGTCAACTGCCCCAAGGGCAAATGGCTGGCCAGAGACGCCAACCACAAATGTGAGGCTTTCTTTAAAATCTCTATAGATTCAGAATCAGTCTGATGCAGGCTTGTACGAGAAGATATGGCGGAAAGCAATGGCCGTTCTTTCTGACAGGGTCAAATCTGAGGTGTGTGTGCTCATATGGTGAGGGAATCTGAAGCGACGATGGTCACTCTGTCTGAAGAACATGCAACGAGAAAGTTGCTGCAAAAGGGGGAAACCTCAAATCTGCTGACTCGCTGTTCTATGGCCAAAACTAAGTCTGGGAAATAATTGCACAAAATATTGCTTTGAGTTGAAATTTTACCTTGCTTGTAATTCATGCAAAGCTTCCCATGAAGAAAAGTTCACAGTAATGGGCTTTGAGCAGAGATGAACGAACATGTTGGGTGAAATTTAAGGGATGATGCATGTTCTGTACACTTAAACACGAAAATTTTTACATGGATGTGAAATATTGATTTGATATTATATAATGTTTTTTATAAATCCAGGCAAGATGATCACTACAACAATACTGAAGTCTTTGGAGTTTATTTTCAGTATAAGGGCAAGTTGAATGGTGTGTGTGCACAAGGAAATGCTGCACAACAGAATCTTGCTTTAGAAAAAAAAGCTGCTAATTTTATTTGTTGATTCTAATATAAAACTTGTTAGTTTTCTGTACGTTTCAGTTCTGTTTGAACTGATTCAATTAATTTTTTTGAATGGATTTCACTCATTGCTCATTAAGATGAATTAAAAGTTGACCACTTTTTGAAGTGCCTATGAAAATATCTTGTTTTTAATATCTCGCGTCGTCGAGTATGTAAAATCACTCTAGTTTCTGAGGCAGCTTTGCTGTTTATTCTGTTTTTGTGCTTCCAGATGGATACGTGTCTGTGATGAATGTGGAGCTGAACATTAAGGAGATGCTTGAGCTCGGAAAAAAGGCATCCCAGGGCGCCGGACGAGTCCAAACCGATGGAGATAACCTTAGTTTCAGCAGCAGGTAGAGAAGAAATGAACAACAACACGGACAACGTATTCATATCCAGACAAACTCGATCAATACGTTCAATTAGATTTTATTTAATAATATCCAGTCTTGTATTAGAGGCAGAGATTTGACGATCATCATTGAAGTGATTTTGACGTGAGAGGAGATTGGGTCAGAAATCACTTGTTTCTGGCAGCCACTGATTATCAAATTAATTATATAAATTTAATTGTGGATAAACAATTGTTGGTATTATTACCCCACGTGTGGATTTCTTATCACCACCACAGCAAAAAAAAAGAAAAGTGATCCAAAAGTAAATCTGTCAATAGTTTCTGTCTGAACATTCATCACTGAACTGAAGTTCTGTTTAACATCTTGTGTTGAAAATTTAAAGCTCAAAGATTAATGTCCTCTTTTGCCATTGGATGCGGTTAACTTAAAACAATCCATAGCACATTTAGAGACGGGCTCTTGTATCAAATTGTAAAACGGGTTGCATCCCACAAGTCAGACTCTGAACTGGCACAATGACATGGTGTAAATCATTTCAAACGCTTTGATCTTTGCAGGTCCTCCCATCAGAATCCTGCGCTTACGAGTAGCTGTAAGTCTCTCTTCCTTGTATACAATTTATTTTTGTGGTGACAATGATGTTCCTAAGACTTTTGCACAGTGGTACGTATGCGCACGTTAGTATTTTTAGCCAAAAGAGTGGTTAAGGCATTTATTTCTATTTTGCTGTAGTGTGTCAGTAGGAAATATCAGATTTATTTGGCTATAAATTGTAATCACCAAGATAAGTGCTCGATAAGCATCATTGGAATCACACTTTGAAGGTACTCAGTTGAGACCATTTTGTTGTATAATTTTAAAATGCTAAAATAAATGCTATTAACCTTTTGAATAAATTGGCCTGTTGTAATGAAACTGGTCTTTATAGATTACCAGGGTTGCAAGCATAGAGCAGTTTTACCCTAATCGCCCAATCTTCCTGTCTGCCATTTAGATTTTCTGTAAACCTACTTCTATCTCTTCATGCCACCAACTTTCCAACAATGTTGGTGAAAATTGGACCATCTAAAAGGAAATTAAGTGTCAAATAATCCAATCTACATTAGATGGGATTATTTGAAAGAACTGCACGGGTGCCAGAATTTAGGGCCGCCATTTATAGATGCCCTGTTGCATCTCAATAAAAAGAGAAATTTAACTTTTCATGTTTTGCCTTCCAGTCACTGATGACAGTGAAGAATGGATGTATGAAGAGGACACATTGTCTCTATCTGCTGAAAATCTGTGAGCCTGAACGGTTTCATAAAATGACTTTGACCTTTTACACAGATCTCTAGACTTATGTTTCTCTCTATTTTATTTCCAGGAGTCGGATTAAAGCAGTCTCTATGCCTGAGATCTGTAAGAATGTATTTTAATCTCTCTGCATTGAGCTTTCTATGCTATATAGTACAATTAATCTGTACATATCCCTCTCTCTTCTCAGTTGACAGCACCTCTTCTGCTGCTCAGACTTTCAGTGACTGGAGCACTGAAGACGTCCAAACTCAGTGAGCTTAACACTCAGGGAAACACAGCTGTGTGCTCATGTTGCAGTCCAGTCTGTCCTGATTGTTTGAAGAAATTCAAGTGCAGTCGTAACCAAGCAAAGATATTCTGTTCAGGCTTTATAGTGTTTATTAATGTAGAAATTCTTTAAACGGATGAAATTAACACTGCACCACCAAGTGATTCTTTGCTAGTAATGATAAACGTGAGTTTATATGGGGCGTTTAACTATATAAATTAAAGTGTGCAAGTCTGAACTCAATTCACCTTTATTTATAAAGCGCTTTTTACAATAGAGATCGTTTCAAAGCAGCTTTACAGAGATAAAAGGAAAATAATGCAAAGCACTGCAATTGTTCTTATAAAGTGCCTTTCCCAAGCTCAAAGTTGCTGTACAAGACGCGTCAAACATAAACGTTATCTAATTTCTATCATTAAAAAATAAGAAAGTAAAAGCAAATTACCAACAATAGGAAAGAAATGCAAGAAAATGTATTAAATTAAGTTTTCAGGTACAGTAGACTGATTTAACATTTAGTTTAATAAATGTAAAAATAAAATTGTGTAGCCTTTACTGTTTGAATTAAATATACATTTATTTATAAAGTTATTCAGGCAAGGGCAACAAGTTATTTTCTGCTTTGATTGACATTGACACAGCAGGTTTACTAGGCTTCTGTCACTTTAAGACTGTTTTGTGCTGATTTACTTTCACTGGAGACAGAACCGGATGTTTACATCAATACTCCACATGATGGGCATTTTGACACGACTGCATGCATGTTCGAGCACAATAAGACTTGCTGAGTCTTTGAGTCTTGAATGATGCATTTCATCACTCTAAAGTGTCAGTAGTGCTGTGTGTACACTTCTGTCGTTAAGAGATGTTGCTGTAATTTTTCGTCTCTCTCTGTTCATGACAGAGACGCAGAAAGCTTCCAGTTTGCAGACATTGATCTTCTGCCTCCTCCTGCACTCTACGCTGACTCTCTTTGAGCCTGTGGTATGTTTTATTATATCATGTGATGTTTTAAAGCTCAGTATTGGATTCTTTACAGCCACTGAAATATTGGAATGGTCAATGCATGAAAGAAATAATGTCTCTGAAATGTTCTCACTTTTTTTTTTCTCCTCCACAGTGATGTTGATTTCTTGTCTCTATCATTACCAAGGAAATCCACACTTTTTCAGGATTTGGCGTTTGGGAAAACGGCCATCCCGCACTGGACTCTAGTCTTGCACTTCATCAGATTGTAGTTCTCAAGGCTTATTCACAAATGCAGAGGGAGAAAAACATTGGCATTTCATGGAACTTTTGAAGTTTGAAACGTTACACTTAAGCTCTAGGTTGAGGAAGAATGGCAGGAGTTTTAATGAATTAATGAGGGTGTGACACTTTTCTCGTATGAACTCTTGAATTAATTGCAAAAACAAGTCATTCTTAAGGCTTGAGTAACTTTTGTTGTGCATGTTCTCTATAAATACACCTTTGCGTTGCTTTGTTTTTGTGTATATCATTTTTGTGGGAACTTTGGAAGTTAGTGGTTTGATTACTTCTGTTTACTAATGAAAACACAACTTGTAAATGTTGGCGTACAATAAATGAATCCGTATACAGCAATGATTTTGTTTTTGTTTTTTTCTGTTGATTGATAACTGTAATGAACCTCTATGATAAAACTGTATTATGAAGGGTGTTATACTCTATCATCTTACAATAATTTAAACATCCAGTATTTGGTTTACAGATAATTGCCCAGATAATCTGTATTGCATTTTTTTTAAGGGAATATCTTTTTGTATGTATATATATTAGAGTATTGCATAAAATGGTAACTGCCATAAAATGTGTAAGCTATGGATCTCATTCTTCTAAAGAAATGCCTCTTTATTTGTTGTGATTAGTGACAGCACTGGCTGAATACATTTGGTAAACTTGTGAACGAAATGTATTTAAACTAATTGTCATGAATAATTATCTACGAGTTCCTATCAGAAACCCACACATCCCAGCATAAACTCATTTATACACTGGTTATGGCAGCCAGTTTAACAAAAAATTAGCCTATTGCAGCAAAATGTTTTCTTATTATTGCAGAAAGTGATCCTTTTTTATTCACTTTTGTGAACGTATGTCATCAACTGTCTGATTTCAGCATTCACATTTTCTGAATTCATCAACTGCAATGTGCTTTCCTGGGTTCTTTTCGTTTTAGGATGTATTGTTTGGCTTTAAAATGGGAAAAAAAATCTAAATTTAAGGAAGGCTGCTTTCTTATTAATCTATTATTGCTCCAAGTTTCACATTCAACGCAGTAAATTCACAAAATATTTTGTTTGTTGTTTTTAGAATAAAACCTCTCATAATCACATAACCTTAAAACTCCTAAAACAATAAACTTCTTTCAGCTTTTTTTTTTTTTACATTTAATTAGATCCACAATATTTTTTTTTTCTTTCTTTTATGTGTATAGTCATAATATAATATATAACATAATTTATACACATACATACTTGTTTCAAATAGACTATATAGTATGTATGTGACTTTTGCTTCTCTTTTATGTCCTTTTATTCATGTTCAGATCGGACCTCATTTCCAGTCGCTCTTTACCGGAAGTTGGTCCGTGGTGAATGACGTCCGGCCGGAACACGGAACACTGGTGTGAGTGAATGAGTGAGTGCAGATGAAACTGTGCTTTAATCTTTGAGATTTCGAGGTAAGGACGCGATATCCAGCAACGCTTATGTACTGTATTATCACAGTAAAGGCAGTGGTTAAATGTAGCTATTGGGTGGATTATGGGAGGATAGAATATGATCATGCAGAATAAGGCATTCATATGTGCTGTATTAGGTCTAATAAACAGCTTATTATATCCTAGTGATATGCATGATAATAAACAACTAAGTCACAGTTAGATCTGGAGCCTAAAAGTGTTAACCATAGACTTATTAAGAACCTACACCAAAAATATTATTGTAAGAATTACACAAACATTTGGACAGAGCTGAAACACATGAATTAAATATTCAGAATACAATTTATATATATATATATATATATATATATATATATATATATATATATATATTATACATACATCATTTTTGTTTTTCATTCACTGAGACGGCAGACGGCTGAAGACGGCTTTTGAGTCAAATTGCTTGTTTTGTGGTTTCGTTTGTTGGTTTAAACACCTTCTTTATGAATTCTGTCTTCTAAACTATAAACTTCCCCATTTCAACGTATTTTATCTTGGCTAGAAAAGAGAGGACTGTAAAGCAGTACTGTTTGATGTGTAGCAATGATCTGCATATTTTATTTCCTGGGCGATAATGGGGAATAAACACCATATGTTAGAATCTTTCTCGAATACTCTTTAATGACAGTCATTTGACAGTGTTGTTTAAATTTGACGTGTGTTCCCATGTTTGTTAGGTGTATTGAAGAAGAGCACTGGTTTCTCATCATGGGTTTGTTGTCTGACCCGAATCGCAGGAAAGCACTGACCAACCTCTTGACCCGCCTCAACACACCCATATGGTAGGGGTTTGCCTGCCAGACCAATGTAAAATATGGTATTATGAATATAAAAATGCTTATTCTAACTATTTCATCTTTGAAATGACAGCAAACAACTTAATCAATCTTGTGACAGCCTGACATACTCTGACTTCCTGTTCCTTCTTGTGGTTTATTCAGTATGGTGTGTTACCTGGCGGCCATAGTGTGGTTCATGGGTCTGGCGTTTGAGCCCTTCACGCTGCGCACATACATGTCAGAGAACGCCATGGGATCTACCATGGTGGAGGAGCGCTTCTCCTCCGGGGAACGAGCGCTGTCCACTGCCAAGGAGTTTGATGCTCACAAAAGAAAGGCAGGGTGAGTAGAACATGGGAGTCATCACAGTGTCTGAGCAAGTGCTTGCTGTGTAATTATACTTTTTCGGATAGTATACTTTTTCGGATAGTATAATTTTTCGGATAGTATAATATTGCATTACATGTAGTGTGTAATGAAGGTCTTTGTGAATGTAAAAGGTTGCAAAGTTTCAAAGATCAAAGTGCAGATAAATGGGGTGATTGTCTCCCAAAGGACAAAAGCGAGTCGTCAGTAATTCTAGTCTCACTTCCCGCTAAAACTTTGTAGTTTTAAATTTGCATAATGACAATCTGTGGTCCTCACTGGCTGAACGAAAGCAATGTCTACTTTGACCCTCAAACACTGTAGTTACAGCTGAGACTGGGCCATCTGACCAATCAGAGCAGAGCACGGTGACTGAAATCAAAGCAGTCAGTGTTGCCAGATTGGGCGGGTTCCCGCCTAATTGGGCTCTTTTTGGTCATGTACGATCGGAAAAAAATGCATTGGGCTGGTTGATAAAAATTATTTTGATGCATAAAAACCCGCCCAAATTTCATAAAATTGCATATACATTTCATTAAAACAGACTTTAACCCCTGTCCCCCGCCGCGATCCCCCGTCAACAATCGTGTATAGGTCTTCCCCCCCCCCGTCAACAATCTTGGTCTTGGGCTGGTATTTTTTAAATGGGTGGGTTTTATGCTGTAGTTGGGCTGAAAATCTTCAGTCCAATCTGGCAACACTGAAAGCAGTTAGTGCAGTAAGTGAGGAGTAGTAGTGTGTGTATGTGTGTGCAGTGGTGTGATGCCGGTGGACTGGTTAGTGAAGGCGATGCAGACTCGAGGACTGGAGGTGTTCACTCAGAGTTTCTCCCGCAAGCTGCCCTTCCCTGATGAGAACAAAGAGAGATATGTGAGTCTATATTATTACACCTTTTCACCTTATACAAGAATGAAGTAAATCTAAAGAGGTTTAATTGAATGAATCTCTGTCTGTTTTATTGAGATGGTTCGAGGCACGAATGTCTACGGGATCTTGCGATCTCCTCGAGCTCCTCGGACAGAGGCGCTTGTCATCAGCGCCCCCTGCAGTCCCGGAAACAGCAATAACCAGGCCGTCGGTCTTCTGCTGGCCCTCGCGCACTATTTCAGGAGTAAGACACTGGGCATTCTGGGAAATCCAGCTGTGCAGCCCAGCCAGTATCTGTAGCAATCTCTGTTATCATTTGATTTCCATCTTATCTCTTCCTTTCATAGTTTTAATTGAACAAACATGCCTTATGTAAAATGATTTTTTTGTGTAATTAGATTTCTTTAAATATCTTCTAATTAAAACAAAAATACGAAATGTTATATAAAAGGAAAAGCAGTGGAAGTGTAAAGAAAATGTTCAGAACATTCAATATGCAAAATTGCTAAAACCATGTTCTGAATAATTATTATTCAGAACATTTATTATTATGTATAAAGATACATAAATGTTGGCTCTATGAAGAAACGTATCGTATCGAAACAAGATTTAAAACGTTTAACTAGACTTCAAATGTGTTTGATAGTACATTAGTTGATAAAACTCTTGTGAAATCTGTGATTTCTGACTGTTCATGTATCCCTTGTAAGCTAATGAAGAACATCTGAATATTCCAAGCTTTTAGTTTTAGACTAGTCTAATAATCCTAATAATCAGGCCTGGTTAATGCATCCATTTTGTGGTCTGCCAAACATCCTTGATATTTTCTTAATCGGATTGAAGATCTGCCTGTTATTAGGGGCCAAGCACCGAAGGTGCGGAGGCACCTATTGTAATTGTTCCGGTTCTTTATTATTATTATTCATCTTCTTCTTCTTCTTCTTCTTCTTCTTCCGCCATGGAAGTCTATGTAAGGCCATAGAACCGTTTGCGGGAAAATGATAAAATTTGGCACACTGATAGAGGACAAGCCAATCATTGACCATAGCAAATTTGAAGTCTCTAACTCAATGTCTCTAGCGCCACCAACTGTCCAAAGTTGCACTCACGTTTACGTAAATAACTCTTGAACCGTATGTCCTAGAAACAAAATTCTTTCGTCCACTAATTCCTTGGCTCAAGACGATTCGATTGCACCCTATGACGTCATTTTCCGTCATGAAAATTTTCCCGCCATTTTGAATTTTACGAAAAACCTACTTTTTCGAACTCCTCCTAGGCCGTTTGTCCGATTTTCACGAAAATTGAACCACATCATCTCCAGACTATGCGTACAAAAAGTTATTAAAAGAAAGTTTATTTGTCAAACCGTTTACGAATAACTTGCGAATGAATTCGACAAAATGGCCGCAGAAATGAAAGCGAGGCTTTATCTCTGCAACGCATTAGCGTATTCTGACCAAACTTGGTGTGTGTTATGGCAATGATGGTCTGAGGCTACCTGCGGAGATTTGGCGCTCTGCCCCCTAGTGGTCTGGAGATATGAAAAAGTGAAATATTTGCTTATAACTTCTGAACGCTTCGATCAAAAATCATAAAACTGGTCTCGTTAGATTCAGGGCATCATGCCGAGTCGTGCAATACCAAATTTTCCCATATCGGCCATTTTGAGGGTCGGCCATTTTGAATTTTGTCATAAATTGCTATATTTAACAAACACATTGGTGTATCGTTACGAAACTCGATATGTGTCTTCGGCATCTGGGCCTGATACAACACAAAAAGTTTCGAGGCAGCGCCACCTTGTGGTCAAAAGTTATAAACAAATTTGCAAAAATGCTAATAACTTTTGAACACGTTAACCTATGGTAAAATAAGTTGTCTTTATACGTTCCTTGGGTCAAACCGAGAACACAGATACCAAATTTGTCATAGTCGGCCAAACTTCCTGTCCGCCATGTTGTTTTTCTTTAAAAACCTACTTTTTCGAACTCCTCCCACACCGTTTGTCCAATTTTCACCAAAATTGAATCATAACATCTTCAGACCATGCTGACAAAAAGTTATTAAAATAAAGTTGATTCGTCAAACAGGTTTCGATAAAATTGCGAACAAATTTGACCAAATGGCCACCAAATAAAGCGAGGCTATATCTCCGCAACGCATTAGCGTATTCTGACCAAACTTTCTGTGTGTCATGTCAATCATGATCTGAGGCTACCTGCAGAGTTTTGGCGCTCTGCCCCCTAGTGGTCAGGAGATATAAAATACTGACATTTTTGATTATAACTCCTGAATGCTTTGTCCAAAAATCATGAAACTGCTGTCTTTAGATTCAGGGCATCATGCCGAGTCGTGCGATACCAAATTTTCCCATATCGGCCATTTTCAGCGTCAGCTATTTAGAATTTTGTCATGAAATGCTATGCTTAACAAACACATGACTTTAAAGCTGGATGTCAGCAATGCTTTACCCTATTGACACCAAACTTTGCATGTGTCATTGTCACCTCACTCTGGATATACCACATGATTTGACACATCAGTTTGGTTACAGCGCTGAGTTATCGAACGTGATAAACCATTACATTGAATTGCTAAAGACCGTATTGATGATTTTTCAGCCATTTAGACTGAAGTCATATTGGTATGTCTTTAGATGCTTACTGCTGTTGGTCTGATGCTGCCAGCCATGTCGGCATAACATTTAATGCCCTCCTAATGCTTGGCCCCGTCATGGCTGCTTGCAGCTATATTTATTATTATTATTATTATTATTATTATTAACTCTCTGAAGAACGAAAAGTGCCATGAATAAAATGACTGCAATAGCCCTAAAATGTTCACATTTCTGCGACGTATAATAAAGAGACAGTGAAAAATATTGTATATAAACACTGAACTGAACACAGAACAGCTGTTTAAAGCAATATGGTGTGTTTTTGATGTTTATTAAATTTCTAGCACCACCTGGTGTTTGATCATCATTCACAGAGTCACCAACCTTTCTGAAACTGAAGGCTGCTTCTTGGGTACCGATTAAAGCGAAGGGCTACCAGTTTGATACACACTTCTGAAATAACAAATTTGCTCAATTTACCTTTAATTATATGTCAATAATTAATGATATTCTATAATTCATGACAATGTGAAGACACTGATGGTTTCTCACAATAATTATTAGCAACATTATTATGATTTAACAAGGTAGGAAACAGATCACTTTATTTTTCTATAAATCTCTGCAAGCATTTACATTTTCAAACTTCTACAACATTTTCACGAACCACTAACAATTTTTGACAAATTATGCCCATTATGTCTGTCCTGTATTGTCCATTATGTATCTGTCCTGTGCAGCTCGCTATTTTTCAGGTTTTCTGGTATGCAAATGTATCTGTGTCTCTCCTACGGCGGGGTTGAACACTTCCTAAATGCATTTTAATGCAATGTCTCGTTCGTTTGCTCTCGAAAGGGAACGTCTCTGGTTACTGTCATAACTTCGAGACGTTGTATTGACCGCCGTGTTCATTTGACCAGCTGTGCTGCGTGCGGTCATGATTCTGACGCGACTGCTTCGCTCATGCTATTTATTCATGTACTGTCTGTCAGCCCGAGCTGCATCGCGCGACAATTGGCCAGTTATCCTTTGAGGTTTCAGAAATTATGTTAAGGGGAGGAGTTAAAATTGTGCGTGTGATTTAAAAAAAGAATGGTAACAGAAAAATAGCTGCAACTATTAAGTCGCGCTATGGTGAGATATTTTCAGAACAGGCCAGATATTTGTGACCCCTGCTTTACTACTAATACTATTGTGAAAATAGTACATAGGACATTTAGTTCAAGATACATATGGAAGAATTAAACCATTAAACGAACTGGTGAAGTCAGAGTTGAATGTTTTTGGTAAATATTGATCTATGGACTCGCTTATGTATGTAGTTGTGTCAAGCCATGCCAAATAATGTTCCTCTTACCCAAGCTTTTCTAATATCAGTAATAATTACAAACTTTAGGATGATTCAATGAGCTTGGATGGGGATCCAAGATATATAAAGCCTCACTTCAGGTGAATGCTCTTCATTTACTAATTTTTCATTTCACTTCCCCAAAGACCAGGTTTTCTGGGCCAAAGACATCATATTCTTGGTGAACGAGCATGATCTGATTGGCATGCAGGCCTGGCTGGAGGGATACCACCACACCAACATCACAGGTGTGTGCTGACGTCTTCCCTTCGGCTTCAGATCATGAGCTGGCTTCACCATGGCACTCAGTCCAGGCCTGTTGTCTGTGGTGATTGTCTCCTTCAGGAATGGAGTACTCGCCCCTGCAGGGTCGCGCCGGCTCCATTCAGGCCGCCCTCTCGCTGGAGCTTAGCAGTGACGTCATCACCAGCCTGGACTTGATCTTGGAAGGGCTGAACGGTCAGCTGCCCAACCTGGACCTGGCCAACCTCTTCTATGCTTTCTGTCAGAAGCTAGGAGTTCTGTGCACCATTCAGGGAAAGGTAGGACTATTGTGTAAACTGGGGAATTCCTTAGTAAGATTAGAAACGAAACATTACTCTGTCATTACGTGATAATGGTTCTGCTATCCTTCCTTTAACAAACACATGCATCTTTTAAGGTACTTAGCAGCATACAGTACACCCATGTCCTGTTATAACGGTGCTGGTGCGGACGAGGGATGTGCGGAACAAAACGAGGGTGTTCTAACATTTATACAAATTTCTAATAAGTTTCTGGTATTTGTATCTTGCTTCAGTAACCACAAAAAAGCATGTTTCTGACAGACGACGAGGGTTTTAAAATGAAGGAAGTCTGGGTTTGGATGATCTATGTATAGCAGCGCTGCCCAACACATAGTGCGGGTCGATCGCATGGAATCAACAAAGTAGACCTCATCCGTCCTCACTATGAAATGTGTCTCTTGATTGACGTACAGTGCAGCCAGTCTGACCTCTGACCTTTTCTGACACATGGGTCACGGCGCATGAGCACAACGGTGCCAACTGCTCCTAAACTCTAGCAAGCAAAGGCCACGTCCACACGAAGCCGGTGCATTCCCTATCCGATCATAAACACGGCGTCGGCGCAAGAAATATCAGCGTCCACACGAGACCACTAAAACCGACTGAGAACGGTGTAGTATATATGCCAGACCAGTATGGGGCGCTGTAATTCTGCCACAGATAATACACTATACACAGAGAAGAAGACTTTGAGCATGCGCATTGTTGTTGTTGTTCAGTGTTGCCAGATTGCTAGTTACCTTTGGTCACGTCCGACCGGGAAAAAATGCTTTGGGCTGCTTGATAAAATTTGGGCTTGTTTTTGATGCATACAATCGCGCAACATTTTTCATTATTTATGAGAGTACGCACTTTGGGCTGGTATTTTTTTAAATGGGAGGGTTTTAAGCTGTAGTTGGGCTGGAAATCTTCAGTCCAATCTGGCAACACTGTTGCTGTTACGTGACGCAGCGGACACGTGATGTGATGACATCATCCTTTTGACAAAATATACGGATTGGCCGTCCACACGAGACCGCAAGGGTGTCGGATTCAGATCTATCCACTTTAGGACCCGGTATAAAAAGAGAGCGAATTCATTTTCCCAAAACGCCGGATCCGTGTGGACGAAACACCAATCCGATAACAAATCTATGCAGATACAGTGATACGCGTCTCCGTGTGGACAGGGCCTAAGAGAAAGCCTCCAATTTATTTATTTTAAACTGAAGAAAGGGTATAAAATGAGTGGAGGTGCTGGAGCAAGTAAGAAGTCAAAAACTGACCACTTCCATACGGAGTGAGAGCTGGACTTAATTGACAATGTCTTTTTGATCAAATGGCAAAGAAACACTCGCATTTTACTGTTAACAACATCCAGCATTTTTAAGGAGTATTTGACGAAGAACCGTTCAAACGAGAAGCGGAGTGGCTGTTACACCTCAGACATGCATTCATTGTTATTCTTTGTTATTCATTGAGTGGAGGGTGTAATTCATTTGACAGTTTTTTGTCCTTAAAACACACTCTTATTGAAGAATTTTTTGAATGTGTGTCATTCCAAAAAAAACATGGAAATAATGTTTTTAATCCTACTACTATACTATTGTTTACTATATTAATTTCCTTGGTGAGTGTCATTGTGTGTTTTGGTTCTTTTGCTGTTGTTGGCTATAAAGTCCTTCAAAGTGAAAGTGATATGAACTGTAATTCAGTCAAAACTTATTTAATTAATACAAAATAATTGGACGTCAGGTTGCCTATGTGAAGTGCATTACAATGGTTTAATGCTCAGCTAGCCATGGATCTTCCCTCTTATACTCCGCTCATTTACGAGCACTAACAACTTAAAGATGTGGTGGATGTTTGCAGGGCAGTATTTGACCCGAAGCTGTAACTGATGGTTATTTTCGTCAGTAATATCTACCACTCTGACTCCTTTGAATCAGACATGGAGGTGAAGGAGTGCGTGAGATTACATCTACAGTAATACCTCGGTTTGCGAGTTTAATTCGTTCCAAGAGGGAGCTCGTAAACCAAAATGCTCGTACGCCGAAACAAATTTCCCCATAAGAATGCACAAAAAATCAATTAATTTGTTCCACATGACCACAATTGCCCATTTTAAATATTTTTTGGGTTTTACCCTATTAATTGCAGTTAAAATTGTAACCATTAAGATCTCATATAAATACTAATTAATAATTGACAATTAAACTCTAAAAATACTTGACAATTTACTGTAATGCACTTCAGGTTTGAGCAGCCTGCTTGGAGGAGAGGGAGGAGGGGGGAGCGGGGAAACCAAGGATGAAAGCAAATGAGTGAATTTATTATAATAGTGCAGAAAACAAACAAAGTGATAATCCAGAGTTAAAGTCGTGAATGAATTCACAGGAGCCGCGAACGAACGAATTCGCGGGAGCCGCGATCGAACGAATTCGCGGGAGCCGTGAGAGAACAAACTCGCGGGAGCCGCGAACTAACGAACGCGCACGAGCCGCAAAAGCAGGGAGATAGGCAGATGATATGAGAAGCAGGTGTTCAGTGACCACACACACACACACTCAGGCAGAACTAGGAGACACTGAATTCATGAACCGTGACAGTTACTGCTTAGAGGCACTGTAGCTACGTGTATATTTCACTATATGAACAATAGCGATCACAATTAATTAATGTTTAGAATATGAGGTAAAAACTTCTGTAAATCACTTATAAAAGTATCACTGTGGTGAATGATGCAGCCAATGAATGAGTTAAGGGGTTATAAAGGGGTTGGAACCTCCTGACTGTGTTATGAGAGGCTGTCATTAGGATATTTCCACTAAAAATGCGCACAAGGATGCTGAGCATTAGGAGTTTTTCCTCACAAAACTGCGCATGGGTGAGGGAAATTTTTTCTCGTACACCAATACAATGCTCGTACACCGATTCGACCCTCCATGCTGGTACACCGATTTGCTCGTATACCAAGTCGCTCATAAACCGTGGTATTACTATTACTACAGGAGCGGGGAGGAGAGTGTGTTTGAGTGAGGAGAGAGATGGCCGCTCTACCGCTGACAGTTATATAGCATAATCTACTGTTTCTATTCTACTGTTCCCCCCCCCTCCAAAAAAAAGTGACGCAATTGTTGACGGGGGTTGACGCGATGCGCGATCGTTGACTGGGTGGACGCGATGCGCGATCGTTCACGGGGGGGGGGGGGGTTACGAGGGTTGAACGACGTGCTTACAGCCGCGACAGAATGACATCACAGGGAAATGTAAAATGAAGGAGGTTTAATACAAGTTCGGCGAGTTATTATTAGACTATCATTTTTTTACAACTCCGCGCCTCCCCTGGCATGCTCTGGCGCCCCCCACTTTGAAAACCCCGGCTATAGAGACACAAACACACAAGAAAAATGGAAAAATGATCAAATGCAATTACCCCATAAATGTATATAACACCCACCACATGAAGACTCGCAGGAGATGCGTACGGAAGTCAACGAACACGTGAAGTGCACGAGTGTGGTGGCGTGGGCTCAGAGTGCTGAACATCTGTAAGCTGCTTGTGTCTCAAATCTTTACTCGGATCTTAAAGCAAAAATTGCTTGAAGGCTTGTTGCGATACTCGTATCTCAAGACATTACTGGATTTGAATTAGGTATTGAGAGAGAAATTTGTACCTTCATCTGTTAAGCGTCTCTATTAACAAGGAAGCTATGAGTTTAATTGCATCAAAAACAGCAGAAATATAATGTAGTGAAGCTGATTTATTAAGAAGAGTCGCAGAGCAGCACTGAGACGTTTCTGAATGTGCAGAGATCTCGATAAATCTGAAGATTACGAGAGTTTCTGTTGAGGTAGTTATGTCAACAGCTCAGAAACAAAAACAACGATATGAGACTCGGGGAGAAGTTTGATCAGAAGCTCAATGTTCACAAGCTTCTCTGACGACTGTCTCCGGTATTCTCAGCCGGATCAGAGTTGGCTGTTCTCCTGTGTGAATGTAACGGCTAAACGTGTTGCTTGTGTGCAGCTCCAGAGGAATGACTGGGACACGGCGGAGGGCTACACCCATGCGGCTCAGACCATGATGCTGATGGTGTTAAAGCAAGCCTGCGGACGCTCCTGGGGGGATCACGGCCTCTTCCTCCGCTATCACATCGAAGCCGCTTCGATTCGGGGCATCAACAGTTTCAGACACTACAAGATGGACACCACCACCATTGGCAGGTGGGTTTTACGCTACATCAGAAATTAATTTGCTTCGTTTTATAGGATCACAGATGATGAGATAAATCTCTAATTCATTCTTATGTGTTGTTGTTCTTCTCTTTCACCTGTTTTCATGACAGGTTGTTGGAGGGAATGGTCCGTAAACTGAACAATCTCCTGGAGCGTCTTCATCAGTCCTATTTCTTCTACCTCTTGCCTTCTCTCTCTCGGTTTGTCTCCATTGGCTACTATATGCCGGCGTTCGGCCTCCTGGCAGTCATCTTACTTCTTCGAGTATCTCTTTCAGTCTGTGAGCTTGCTTTTTAATCGTCTGCTATGACTGGGTCTGATTTTAAGAATTTATAAATGAATGTAAATTTATAAATGAGATATAAATCACTTCAAAGGCAGCAACTAAAATATTTATTCTTAATAATTATTGTGGTGTAAGATTTTGTTAAAGAAGTTTGATTGATTCAGAATTGAAGTCCATTTTTAGAAATGGATGATGCGTTTGTTAGAATCCTTAATTGTTCCTCAGGCGCTGGATCTCTGGGTTCATCTGGGAACAGCTGATCTGGGAGCAGTGGATGGAGTCAGTGATGCAGAGCAAGTACGTCTCCACTTAATGAGCCATTTGTTTCACACTTAGTTACACGTAAAGAAATGAATAGAATTTAAATCTTTATCATTGATGATACATTTTTTGATGAGGACAGTTGGGATAAGTTGCTGCTCTCTATTTCTTCTCCTTGCTTAGAGGACAATCTAGTAAAAAAGTAAAATTACACCTCTATTTCTGTGAAGCTTTGCACAATAACAGATTAAAGCAGCTTTTGAGAGATAAACAGAAAAATAATGATTGAGTGATACAAACAGAGTCTACTAAAAGAAAAAAATCATTTATAATCCGCATTGATTCAATAACGTTGTAAAGTTCATTAATCATGTAAGGATTAACATCAATTAAAAGAAAGCATCTGTATCATAAGAGTATGAGTATACAGTAGATTATTTACACGAATCTGTATTACAATTATAAATGTCAGTCTATCAGTCTTTAGACGTTCAACATGAGATGATACTAAATAACAGTGTGCATTATTTGTATGGCATACAGAATTTACATGATCCAGCATTAATTATTATGTTTATGCATTAAGGCATTAACAGCAAATAACAATGAGAGTTTGGTGAAGAAGCATTACGATTGGTGTTTATGTGATACGTGGGATAGAAATGTGGCCTTGGCAATAAACAGAGTTACTTGAGTTTAATTTGAAGCGCTAAAATGATTCACTTGAAATGATCAAAACTAAAGTAAGAGTAAATGAAATGACAATATAAAAAAAAGTGACTAAAGCACAATGAAATGGCTAAGAATTAAACTAAAATGAACATGAAAACTAAAAATGTAATAATAAAAGCTCAAAATATGGATAAAGCTGAAATAACTGCATGGCGAGGAAGAAGGATGCAGTTGTCGGCACATTGAGGTCTCGCTCAGCTATTTGTTTTTCTCCTGCTTCACTACAATTGTTACATGCTGACCTGCACTTTGTTTCATGCAAACTGTGTAATGCATCAAATTCGGGGATGGAGTAACGTGTGTTTTCCTGCTTATCTGCAGCCGTCGGGTCCGGGTGTGTTGTCAGTGCTGACCCCAGTGGTCATCAGTCACCTGACAGGTGTGGCGCTGTATCTGCTTCCTGTTCATCTGCAGGAAATTGCAGTGGAGCACTTCCCTGTGTCCGAAACTGAAGCTGTGGTGCTCACCGCTATCGCCATCTATACTGCAGGCCTAGCCCTTCCACACAACACTCAGCGGTACAAACTCATCCTCATGCTGTTCATTCTGGCTGTTCAAATGTGTGTTCACCGTGTCGGCTTGTCCGTCTGTGCAGGCTGTTGTCTGGAGAGGGAACCGAACAGGGCTGGAAGGTGCTGAAACTGACGGCTTTGCTGTATCTGGCTGCGTTGCTGGGCTGCACAGCTCTCATTAACTTCTCTCTGGGCTTCATCTTGGCGATCACACTGGTGCCCATCACGGCCAGCATCACGCCACACATGCCCAAGTAACGCTAAACACACAAGCACACAAACAAATGATCTTTTAGATTTGTCAAGCAAGATCTGAAGATAATCTAAGGCACTTTAGGTGAAAGTCTGACAGGATTTGTTGAAATGACAATATTTTTGCTTCAATCGAGACCCACTGGCCATCTTAATGAACATCAAATGGAAATATAAATGCATCCAGGGCCTAAAATGAACACTTAACAAGTGCCAAATGAATAGAAAAATCAGCATTGCATCATCACGAAAGATAAGGGAAGTCATTGCTTTTCTCCTGCACTTTGTGGAAAGTTTTCCGTGTACAAACATCCAAAGCGTCCATGTCTCAGATGGTGTGCGAATATTAAACTGAGCTCTCTTTCACGTCCTCTTGCCCTTAAATGGACAAATTCACACAAAATTGTCAAAAATAGCAGATAACCTAGTCGGTCGGTATATTGAGTCTGTGTGATATATTGATATCGTTTTTTAATAAACGCTATAGGATGAGGCAATGCCATTTATATTGATATACAGTCGTTTATACAAGCGCATCTGTGAAGTGACTCTGTTCTTGTCTTTAATGATGTTTTCAATTTATACTAGTTAGGCTAGTAGTTTTAGCTGTGGAATTGAAATTGCATTAGAGAATTGGGAATTTTCACTGATATCTAAAATGTTGCCGTCATAACAGTTTCATGGCCAATAAGATGATATTTATGGCTGGTAGATTTTCTTAAGTCACCAGTCATTGGCTGCAGCAAAAGGTTTGTTTTAGGCCTGTATGCATCTCTTGGAAAAACAATGTATCTTGACTAAGCAGCATCAAATGTTATCCGTTTCTCTGTCGGGTGTCATCAGCGGATACCGATATTTGACCAATTTTACATTTTAGATGCATTAAGCCACAATTACAGATGCATAAAATAAAGTAACTAATGCATTTATATTATACTCCAAAGACCTTGTTATCAGCCCATTATCAGTAAAATTAAGCCATATCTGCACCAGAACAGAACGGTTAAGCACAAGAGTGGTGTGGCCCGACGGTAGAAAATCTGCCTTTGAGTCTGTATATAACAACTGTGAGCAGTGAAAATATTCAATACAAGCTTAGATATGAGAGGAAGTGCAAACACATACAATTGAGTATCACGAGTCATGCAGCTAGTGAGTCTTTATTTAAAAATGTTTATGACCGTTTGAAATTGATATTTCTATCCTCTAATCACCATGTCTGTTTCTTTCTGTGTGTTAGAGCTCTGAGTGCTTTGGCCATGGTGCTGCTCAGTCCTGCCTTCACCATCTTCTACTGCGTCTTCATCTACCAGGAGCTCATAGAAGCGCCTGTCAGCATCAGCGAGGGCTGGATGCTCTTCCTGTCCGTCATCTCGCAGGGCATTCTCGATCACGCCCTCTACGGATCGCTCGTCTATCCACTCTTAGCCCTTTTCATTTATCCCTGCTGGCTAATGTTCTGGAACATACTCTTCTGGAAGTGACCATCTTGAGTAGCTTCTGTTGGAGCCGTTTTTGAGAACAATGCAACTTTATGCCAGTTATAAAGTTTGTTTGTCCATCTGTGGGCATTGTCTGGTGTCAAGGTTTGGCAGAAGAAAGATCTAAGTGGATGTCAGGTTGTACAAAAGAATGAATAAAGAGGATTTAATGGTGTGACTTCAACCGTAAGTCAGTTTTTTTATTCCAAGTATTGAGTGTGTTTTGGGGACAGGGATTCATTTCTTGCTAGATAAGTGGACGTATTGGTTAATGCATCACAAAGGATTCACATAGTTCTGAACTCTGAGGAACTGGAAGCTTATAATCAATATGGTGTCAGAAAAGTTTACCGTTTCCCTAACCCCCTATATATATATATATATATATATATATATATATATATATATATATATATATATATATAGTATATTCATTCTACAAAATACCCAAAATGTAATTGGTGTAATTTAATTCTCTGTGGACATTACAAAAGACAGGAATGACAAAATTGCCTTAATGACCAAGTTTCCCAGGCTTATTTTCCTTAATGCTTCAATAAATTATGCATATGGGTCTTTTTGATTATTAAAGATGATTACGAGAACTTTAAACAAAGTGTCAGAGAGTTAATGCTGCTTAATTATTTGTGTTCATTTGTGTTTAAATCAAGTTGTCCCTATCACAAGTGTTAATAACATTAATAAAACAACAGCTTGAATTGGGAAATATACTCCAAAACATTCATTGGCTTATGTTGTAGTTTTTAATAAACTGATGTTATGAATCTGAACAGTTTTGTGAATCTGTAGCATGATAACATGGATGGATGGCTAGATATTCTGATTGAATTGGTCCAAACACCAATAATAAAAAATAACATGGGTTGGTAATCGTGGCATGAGGTGGAAGGTACAATGTATGGGCCCAAAAAGAAAATAGTAATAATTGATTTTGATCCATAAAACATATTTGGGTCAAGTAACTGATTTTAGAATTTTTTTACAGTGTCAGACCGATACTCTTCTTGGGATAATTTTGGGGAATTCATCTGGGAAGGTTCACCACTGTTCCATGTTTTCATCATTTAGGGATCATGGCTGTCAAAGCCCCCCCCCCCCCCCCCCCCCCATAAAAACATTACAAAACATTATAAACAAAGTTTGTTTGTCTGAACGGCAGCCTTAAAAGAGCAGGTGGATTAATTCATCTTCAAAATTACTAAATCCTTCTAAATAGACTTGAAAACTATGTTGGCATTAGTGGAGTTGCATTAGCCTGGTTCAAATCATACTTATCTGACCGTTATCAGTTTGTATACGCTGATATATAAAGCTATCTTTTGTGTTAGGAGTGATAGTTCTACTATATTTATAACAGGGAGTTCGTTTTTCGACTTTGGCTAATGGTAATCTACACGCAACTAAGTAATGATCTGAGATGTCATCGCTCTGCTGCAGAATTTGAACAGTATCAACATTGATCACATGCGACAGTATTAGATCTAAAGTATGATTACGAGAATTAGACTTTCTCAAATTAATAGCTACGCTTAATCTGAGTATCTGGACAGAGATTAGTAAGCAGCTGGAAAACAAGATCAATACAAAGGCTCTATACACCTTTGTTAAATTAAACAGACACAACATCTGGACTGCTTTAGGGTTCGCTCATGAAAGTGAGCATGAAACAAGTGGCAGTAGTGATGATGCTGATTTTGAGCCAGGGTTCCTTTCCCCCAGACCAAAAGATTCCTGGACCTTTGATCTTGAAGTTCCATTTCAGAAATGTTTGAATTCATGCCTGAAACAGTAAAATACAAAAACAAGTTCTCTAAAACACAAACAAGGGAATACAAAGTTTTGAAGGCTGGCATCTGGACACGTGATGAAATTATCAATAGTGTTTTTTTCAATCATACCAGCACAAACGAACAAGACTGTTTTGGGCGAATTTGGTGCATGTAGGGTGGGGGGCTGATTACAATATTGTTTAATATTTCAAAAACCTAAACCGCACAAACAAAACTTTCAACGGCACAAACCAGTACAAACGAAGCACAAATGAACAAGACCGTTTTGGGCGAATTTGGAGCCTGTGGGGGGGCTGATGACATCATCAGCCAATAATTCAATGTTTAATATTTCAATAACCGAAACGACACAAATGAAACATTCAACGGCACAAACCAGCACAAACGAAGCACAAATGAACGAGACCATTTTGGGTGAATTTGAAAAAGTGACCTAAAAGGGCTGAGTGACCTAGATTGACCTGTAATTATTCTTCTAATATCTAAAAAACCAAAACAGCACAAACGAAAAATTTTGCAGCACAAACGAACAGACTAAACTAAACTCTCTTCCTGATCTTGAACAGAGCGGACGTGTTTTCATCTACTCTCTGCTCTACTATCTGCTCTGCCTGGCGCTTCAGTATTTCGTCTATTGTCTCTTCTCTCTCTTCCTGACCTGACCTGCTGCTTGCTGGACTCCTGAAAATAAAATGGAATTGATTAACTGGTCAATCAGCGCGATCGACAAAATTTTTTCTCAAAGGAAGGGCGCTCCGGGAGAGCCCAATTGCCCTGACGGGACGTTTGCTTCGGGGTACGTGATGGACTCATATTACAAATGGCAAGTCCTGTGCCTGGAAGCTCTGTCCGTGGAAGATGCCGAAGATCTTTATGTGATTGGACTATTGATGGCAGGGATCCCATTCTTTGGCTGTGGGATTGCCCTGATCCATCGTAAAATTGGAAAGACAGCTGCGAGCAAATTCACCCAGCCGCTGTCTGTGGAAATTAAGGATCGGGTCGGTGCTGTGGGTAACCGTCTGAAGGAACTAGATCAGAGAGTGATACAGATTGAGGAACTGAATCGCAACATCGCAGTCCGTACTGCGGGCACGCAGGGAAGAATGGGATCCATCGGTGGTCAGGTCGGGGAACTTTTACGTACAGTAACCGGGTTGGTCGTGAGGCTAGACGAAATATCTAAGGAACTGCATCGACCGGTCGTGAGTGAGTGCTGAGGACCAGAACTGATTGATTATGATCCGGACAAATTACCGAATATCACCAAATGGAAGAAAAAAAAATGTGTCCCTTGTTGGGAATCCAGCCTGTTTCAGCTAGTTACTATCTCCTGTTTTCTCTCTCTTTCCCTGGGAACTGCCTTATCTCCAAGGACAAACCATAGAACTGAAAAACATCTGATGTTATGGCTTGCTTCCACAGAACCGTCTGCCTGTCCTTTATCCTTATCTATCCTAACCTACCCCCCCCCCCCCCCCCCCCCTCCTCACAAAAAATCCCAACATGTGCCCATGTGTACTGTACCACGTCTTGTTTATCTTGTTTGTGTTATTGCTATGTTAAGGCTTGCTAAACTGCATTCTGTAATCTCTGGAGAAAAAAGTATGGCGGCGCATGCACATGCAGCGGCTAGGAGACTTGAAACTCCAAGTTATACTGTACTTGTACATGTGAAATGACAATAAACTACTACTACTACTACTACTACTACTACTATTTTGCTTTCATTTTGCGTTGGGTGGGGGGCCAACTTCACGCAGGTAGTGACATGTAGGTTTGGATTTTCTTGGAGATAATTTTGATACCAGTGTTTCCCAATTGGACAGCCATGAATTTTAAACCCAGCAGAGGGGAAAACAATTCCTGATGTAACCTGAAAACAATTGCTGCTGTAATCACCTTGTAAGTCTTGTCAGCTGTGTCTTGTTCCCTCATACAGATCCATTGTATATCAATACTGTGTTTCCTTCAGTCCCTGTCGGTACTTGTCAATGTTGAGTTGTGTTTGTCACCCTTCACATTCTCCGTGTTCTTCCTCAAGTTTAGCTCAAAATCTCAAAGTTGTTTGGTTTCCAGAAGGACCATTTTGATAGCTAAACAGCTGTTTCCCATCTGCTCGAGTGGATTGCATTTGTAGCCTGGAATAGACTCTTTTTTTTTTTATCTTAACTCGATGTTCGTTAATATTGGTAAGTATAACATTAAAAATGTAATTGATGTACAAACAACTAAAACTGGATATAACACTGATGAACAAATTATAAAGCTTGGGTTACTGAATGTACGATCCCTTTCCTTAAAAGCACTTATTGAAAATGATATGATTACAGATCATAAACTAGATGTGCTGTGTTCAAAAACGACACATTGGTATTGGTATTTAGAGACATTTGGATCAATGTTGATACTGTTCAAATTCTGCAGCAGAGCGATGACATCTCAGATCATTACTTAGTTGCGTGCACATTAGCTAAAGCTGAAAAACGTACTCCCTGTTACAAATTGGAGTTCACTTATCTCGACTCACAGTTAACTCACCAATCCTATTATGTCGACGCTTTTGAAGTGGAACCGCCAAACTCCTTATTTGTCTTAGCATTTTCTTTTCGGTACATTATCGATCTGATTATTATTTAATCAATACTTTTAGTGACTTGTATATTGACTCCGATGAGGAAAGTGAGAGAAGCAGGGAAAATGCTCAAGACATTCCTGAGGATGAATATTTTCCACCTCCACCTCCACCACAGGAAATGGATCCTGAAGTGAACAATGACCCCTTAATTACTGTAAAATCCATGATTACACACTTGACACAACAGATCACATCAGTGGAAAATCAGTTAACAGATTTTGGCCAACAGATGAGTGATAAAGTTCCTTTTGAAGAATTTGAAAACTGATGTAGAATCACGGAGGAAAGGATGTCTTATCGCCTGCAACGTGAATGTGACAAGGTAAAGAAACCACTAGAGTTGTGTTCAAGAGTTTGGACAATCTGTAGTAGACTGATTGAAGAGAAGAGATCGTCAGTTGGACCAAAAATGCTAAACCTTTGTACCATCTTCATCCACTCCAATCACCCTAGACTCCAAAGCCACAGTTCAATTACCTCCTTCCAGACGAATGCAAGAAAATGCAACATACAATGTGCAATCCGGTCGCTTACCAACTCAAAGTAACCAGACGACAATACAGTATAACCCTCCAGTCAAAATTGATTTCCCCAGCTTTAGTAATACACAAGAGAATTATCCCATTGTACTTGTAGAACGCTGTGAAGAATATTTTGCTGTACGTCCCCTTAATAATGATGAAATCCTTGCTTCACTAACCTCAGTCCTCAAAGGTACTGCAAAAGACTGGTGGATGGCAGAACGCAGAAATGTGTACAACTGGAAACAGTTTAAAGAAAAGTTTCTACACTCCTTTCTAAGTGAAGATTATGATGACGTGGCAGCAAGGAGAACATTGGAGAGAAGAAAAGGGACCAAGGAAAATATTAGAGATTTTGCATTTCACTATCGAGAACTGAGATGCCTGAGATGGAAAAAAGGAATGTCTGAAAAGGAAGTTGTTCAAGCCATCCTGAGAAACTGTAATCCACGGCTTGCCAGTTTGCTACGTGGAACAATCAAGGACGTTGCAGAATTAGTCAGGATTGGAACACAGATTGAAAGAGACATTAATGAATCCAAAAGATATTGGAGTCAAGTCAATGTAGAAGAACAGAGGAAGAAAGCTGCTGTAGTTCATGAACCGCAACACAAACCACCACAAGCAAGTACTCGAGTAGTACAATCTTGTCAGAATTTTGCGCAACATGACTATAAGAACATTACCCTTCCCATGATTTTACGGACAGATATGTTGTGGCCATGGTTGGCACAGGTAGTACATTCTCAGTGATCCAGGAGTCATGTTGGAAACAGTTGAGTCAACGAGAGCAGTACCAACCCAGTGAAGGACAATCCTTTCTGCTGGCCAATGGTCAAAAACAGACTGCAATTGGTAAAGTTGTATGGAAGGGCAAAGGGCGAAATCAGTGGATCTAACATTATTTATTATGCAGGATGCTGACTTGACCGTACCAATCATTCTTGGGATGGATTTTTTGTTACAGACAGGAATGGTGCTAGACTTTCAAGAAACTCAGTTCAGCCTGCCTGCCACAGAAAGTGTTATGGAAGTTAATACTTTTCCTTTCCACCACCACCACCACTATGCACTTTTATCTTGCTGTTCCCTCACCCACCTATGGCGATGAAACCCACATGATGATACATAAACTTTCTCTACAAGCAGAAGCCGATGAACAAACAAAACAAGAGCTGCAGAATTTGATGTTAAATTGGCCTGCTGTTTGTACTCAAGAAATTGGACACACTAACCTTATTAAACATCGCATCATAACCACTGATGAAGTGCCGGTAAGACGACGTGCTTACAAAGTTTCCATGGAGAAACAACGCTTCATTGAAACACAAACACAGGAATTACTGTACAAAAGGATAATTCAGATGTCGTCTTCTCCTTGGGTTTCTCCAGTGGTGGTAGTGCAGAAGAAGGACGGAGGATCAAGATTTTGTATTGATTACCGTTGACTGAATGGTAAAACCCACCTAGATGCTTACCCTATGCCCCAAATTCAAGAAATTCTAGAATGGCTAAGTGGAGCCACTGTTTTTAGTTCACTAGATCTCAAGACTGGCTACTGGCAGTTAGAGATGGAGCCTGGAAGCATCCAGAAAACAGCTTTTGTAACGTCCTCCGGATTATATGAATTTTTACGGCTTCCTTTCGGCCTGAAAAATGCAGCAGCTTCTTTTCAGAGGGTAATGGAACATGTACTACATGAAATAAAGAGAAAATGTTGCATGGTATATATTGATGACATTGTGGTATATTCCAAAATCATGACGGAACATCTCAAACACCTCCATCAGGTATTTACATGTCTCCACAAAGCCGGACTCACACTTAATCTTCAGAAATGTTACTTCATTCAAAAGTCACTTTCATTCCTGTAGAAATGAAGAATTGCCTCGAGGCCGTGTCTGACCGTCTGAAGGAATTAGATCAGCGAGTGACAAAGATTGAGGAACTGAATCGTAACCTATGCGAACTGTATTGTAACAACACAGTCCGGACAGCGAGCCAGATCGGTGAACTTTCACGAATGGTATCCGGTCTGGCTATGAGGCTGGACACGGTGCTGAGGACCAGAAATGAACTTGATTGAACTGACTGATTATGATCCAGACAAAATTACCGATCAACGAATGGATTATTAAAAAGGAGTTGTATTTCTGCCCCTATCTCTCGTTGGGAAGCCAGCATGATGACATCCTGGTCTCCCTTATCTTCCTTCAGGGACAAAGCCACAGAACTGTTCTCTAAACATCTGATGTTGTGACTACTCTTCCTCTCACCCGTCTGCGTGTCCTGCCTCTATCTGTTCTTATCTATTCCCTCCCCAATCTCCAACGAAATAAATCCCTATGTGTGTGTGTTAAATTGCAGTATTATGTTCTTATGTGTAATGTATGTGACGCTTGCTAATCTGCATTCTGTAAATTTCTGGAAAAAAAGTATGGCGGCGCATGCACATGCTGCGGCTAGGAGACTTGCTCCAAGTTTAATTTCGTTACACTGTACTTGTACATGTGAAATGACAATAAACATCTATCCTATCCTAACACTCCCACGAACAGTACATTGTTTGTCAATATGCCGGTAGATCTCACTCAGATTGCCACATCACAGAATCAGGACCCAGAAGTTCAAGAATTAATTCACAAGGTACAGAATCAGAGTACACCAGACACTTCACAAGTTCATTACCTTTTGAAAAATGGATTTCTGTTCCGCAGCATACCTAATGGTCAGAAAGGACATAAACTTCAACTGGTCATACCAGCTATTCAGGAAGCATTTCTACAGTACGCCCACAACGACCCACTCAGCGGGCACCTGGGAAAACTGAAAACTCTTTTAAGACTTTTAGAAACTGTGTATTGGCTGAGGATTAGGGCTGATGTGTGGAAACACTGTAAAGAGTGTCACATTTGTCAAAGGTACAAACCCTCACTGACAAAGTTGTCTGGACATTTGCAAAGTATTCCTATTGTTGAGCCTGGGTATATGATAGGGGTTGACCTCATGGGTCCTTTTCCCAAAAGTGCCAAACAAAACGAACATCTTCTTGTTACTGTTTATTACTGTTCCAAATGGGTAGAACTTTTTCCTTTGAGGAAAGCTAAAGCTCCACAGATAGCCAAGATTCTGGTAGAAGAAATCTTCACCAGATGGGGAACCCCGGCCTATCTAGTATCAGATCGAGGAACGCAGTACACATCACACCTTCTCAGTTTGATATGCAAACAATGGGGGGTGGTTCAGACAAATTTGACAGAACGGGTTAATCGCAACCTGAAAACCATGATTGCATCCTATGTTGAAGAGCAACATCGCCAGTGGGATAAGTAGTTACCCGAGTTCAGGTATGCCATTAATACTGCTTGGCATGAAAGCACAGGATTTACACCAGCAGAAATAGCTCTTGGACGTAAACTCAAGGGATCAATGGAGAGAGCTTTTCAACAACCACACGATCCTGATGATTCAGCATATTCCATACTCGACAGGCAAAAACAACTCATCAGCTTAGTAAAAGAAAATGTTGAAAGGGCTCAAGCTAAGCAGAAATGACACTATGACCAACGTCGAAAACACACACAGTTTCAGGTTGGAGATGTAGTTTGGGTACGGACTCATCCCTTATCCAGAGCAGATGAGGGATTCATGGCTAAACTTTCTGCTAAATGGAAAGGTCCGGCAAAGATAGTTAGAAGGTTAGGTCCGGTTAATTACTCTGTGTTTTTTTTAATGATTCGACCAACATCGATACCTACCATGTACAGAACCTTAAGATTTGTCATGATCACGACAAATCTTAATTTGAGCAGGGGGTATGTAACAACCCATAAGTTATGTTACTGTGGTATCATAGTGGTTGGTTCTAAGTTGTATATCTCTTACAGGATATGAGGTATATAAGTAGAGGTAAGAGAAGGTTTTGAGAGGGAGGAAGCATGTTTTTTCATGTTAGAGGCCAACAAGCACAGAGTCCGGATTGAGAAACTTAGGTTGCATGCTCAATCTAAGTAAGTTCTTCAAGGTCTGGTTTGGTGTTTTCATTTTCTCTGTTTTTTCTTTAGGATTGAAATGTGTAGCTCACAGTTATTGTTTTTTGTGAATGTTTTCTAAAATGCTAATTCTTAGTTTGTGTTTCTTATTTTAGAATGACTCTTTTATATTGGTAGTTTTTAAACCCTACTAAATGACTTGGGAGAAAGTACTATCAATTTCTTTAGGAGTTGAGTCCAATTTCAACAAGGAGAAAGGGGTTCTTGGAGAAGCACATAACAGGATATTCATGGGAAACTTTACAATGAACTCTAACGGATTTAAACATCGACATCGCCATCAATCATCATCATTGATTTCTCTATGAACAATGGACATTTCTTCATAGAAGACAGCTACATTGAGGGGTACTTTAATAATGGTTGATAAGTTTATTTTTCATTTGAAACATATGTTGGGTTATTGATTTTGTTTTGTATTTACTCTCTATTGTTTGTTTTTCTTCATTGTTTTGTTTCAAAGATTTATTCAAGTCATTTATCTTTAATTTGTTTTGGTTAAAATCAGTGTCCATTATAAACATTTTTGTTCATTTAAGATATCTTGTGGTTAAGGCTGGTTAATTTAGTCAAGGTGCATATATTTACATGGTTGGTGGGCCCCTCCCTTAAATTTATTATGACAGTTACTTTTGAAATAAGAGTGGACGGTTATACAGGTAACACTACAGGTTAACAGTATGTCTCTGTCATGTCCATATGAGTAATGATGTCACCTTGGATCATATAATCCCTTGGTAACAGGAGGAGGCACTTCCGTCTGCCATCTTGAACAATAAAAAATGCTTCTTAAGTTCTTGGCATTGATGGCCATCCCCATGACTCCGAAGAACATCACAAGCTTTTCCTGGAGACAGGCTTCATTCTTTGCCAATACTATCATATCATCTGCATAAAGCAGGGGATCAATAAAAGTATCATTGAAGTTCAATCCAATATCCAGGTTTGCTTCACGCTATTATTATCTTATCTATTACCAAAATTAACAAAATCGGTGAAAGCGGATACCCTGATAACATTGTATGGTATCCTTACTGTTGTGAATTCTCCCCTTTTAGCGCAGTGGTGGCCATCAGCCAACACCGACCGACACTTCCCTCCCAGCCTACAGCAGAGGTGCTAGAGGAGCAGCAAAGCGTCGCAGCCGCAGTGGGCATGACAAGTCAGTTACAATCAGCCTCCAGCCAGAGTGAGCATCCAGCCACAAGCTCTACAGACTTATTGAGTATGAGTTCATTGAAGCAACTATTGAAGTCTATGTCTGCGAAGGAGAGAGATGAAGCTGCTGATATGAAGGCGCTTCAAAGCAAACTCAAACAATATGAAAACCGACAGCGCCGACGTCAGGAGCTGATGGAACATATTACCTCATTCATGGGGGAGGAAGGAGTTGAAGAAGCACAAGCTGTAAAGACTGCCGCATTATCGTCAAGATTGACTCCGGAACACACACCACCCCATTCATCAAGTCACTCTTCCGGTTCATCACCGTCACTGGACATTGAGTTACATAGCAAAGAACAAGGTATTAAGCCTATAACATTAGGACATGTGAGTGCCACACAAATAAATGTAAGCACACCTGTTGCAGAGGCAGAGCATTATAACCCTGGGTTCGTACCAATCCAGCCAGTCACTTCACTCCCTTTGTACTCACCAGTTACATCTGGTTCATTATCTGTTGTCGTGCCTCAACACCAACATGCTACAAGAGCAGAGACTGTTTCACTAATGCAGAATAATCCGTTTTTCCCTTGTGACTATGCTGGAAATGCCTTACAGCCTCAGATGCAGCCACAGCTAGTAGCTCCCATTCCAGCCTACCAACAACCCAGTATGCCTTACCTCTATACAACGGTGACTTCTTCTCCACGACGAGCGGACGCTGCTCCACCTGCATCAAGTGTTGCAGTTCCACACTATAATTCAATGCCACCAGTATCGTCTGTGCATCAAACTCAGTACAGTGCTTCAGTTCCTACCATGAACATTCCGGCTTATGCAGGCACTTCTACACAGACATTGAAGCACCCAGAATACTTGATACCGCAACGGCCTATGCATGCTGTTCCTCAGCCCAAAATTCCAGACTTTGTTAATGACAATGAGAGGGAATTCGCTAACCTTAAGCTAGCTCTTGACAACCTCCTTGAACCTCATGCAGGGCTAGATGAGAGATATAAGTACCACATTTTGCTAGAACACCTCAAATTACCTGAAGCTCAAATGATTGGACAGTCTTGCCGTCATCATCCATACCCCTATTCTGCGGCAATGCAAGCTCTTCAATTACAGTATGGCCAACCCCATCAGCTGGCTCAGAGCGAGATAGCAGCGATCCTTACAGCACCCGAGGTGAAACCAAATGATGCTCACAGCTTTCAGAGTTTTGCGCTCCGTGTACATCTCTTAGTGAGCATGCTGTTATCTTTGGAGGGTCCAAGAGGGATGGAGTTGAATTGCTGCTCCCATGTGGATAGGTTGCTCAGTAAGCTACCCAAGTACTTACGAGATGGATTTATAGAGTTTCTCCAGCAACAAGGGAAGCTTAACACCCCATATATCAACCCATATAACTTACAAGATTTCGCAGGGTGGCTTCAAGTCAAGGCTCAGCAACAGAGAATATCTTGTAGGCTAGTGCAACGCTACCAGTACGAGAGAACTCCCAGCAGCTTCAAGGAGAAGGTTACAGCTAAACCCAGCAGCCGAAGCACAGCTCTGTATCATGGGGCTGCACTCACAGAGACTAATGCAGCATCTTCCAGTCCTAAAGTGTTTCGGAAGAAGACCCCCCTCAAAGTCAACTGCCTTTTCTGTGAGCGGTCATCAAAGAGCGGTCAGTTGCTGACATTTGTAAGTGGATTTCAGAAGGGAAGCGCTACTGGAAGTGCACCCGTTCCCATGCACCTGAAACCTGTAACTTAAAGAAACCCTGCAGTGACTGTGGTGGTATTCACCTTCAAGTGCTTCATGGTGTGGCCCAAAGTCATGCAACCCACACATCGTCAGCCACCTCTGAGAGCCGTATCTACCTCTTACCATCCATTGCATCAGGCAGAGTCCTTCTGAAAGTGGTACCGGTGCTGCTACACAACAAATCAAAGACAATAGAGACTTATGCTATATTGGATGATGGAGCACAGCGCACCATGATCTTACCCTCTGCTATTCAGCAGCTCCAACTGAAAGGTGAACCCGAGACTCTAGCCCTTCGCACAGTCCGACCCGACACTACGCATCTTAGTAGCTCAAAAGTCACCTTTGAAATTTCCCCAAGCTGTAACCCAAAGAAACGCTATCAGGTGTCAGGTGCATTCACCGCTTCAGGCCTTGATCTGGTGGAACAAACGTACCCAGTTCAGACTCTTCAGAGACGGTACGCACATTTAAGGAGACTTCCGTTACAGCAATTTCACAAGGTACGCCCACTGGTGCTCATAGGTTCAGATCAAGTTCATCTCATTACAGCAAAAGCGCCTATTCGTCAAGGCACCAGAGGGGGACCCGTGGCAATTTGTACAGCTCTTGGCTGGGCACTCCAAGGGCCAGAAATGAGTACTACAAGTCAAGCACCAGTGCAACAGTGTTTATTTCTCTCCACTGCCCATCCAGCTGATGACATAACAAGAGGTAAAACACTCCAAAGTCTGACCGAGCCTAGTCGATGGAGTCAAGGACCTCCATTCTTGAAACAGAGCACTGAACATTGGCCTAAACGACCGGGAGATGTGCAGTCAGAATCAGCATCTGAATTGAAAGGCCTATCTTGCTACTCCGTAATGGCTGTTGAAAATGAGTCTAACCTTCCCGATGTCACTCAATTCAAGACCTGGCGAGAGTTAGTGGAGGCAACTAAACAAGCCTGTCAAGGGGCGGCTGCCTCAGACAGTATGACTAACAGAGAAGCAGAAGCTGTTCTGCTGAGAGCCTGTCAAGCTCAGAGTTTTCCAGAAGAAGTTACTGCACTCAAGGCACGGAAACCGGTTCCTGCACACAGTCGATTAGTCAACCTCGCTCCAGAATGGGAAACCCTGACCAACATGATACGAGTTGGGGGGCGTCTAAGGAGGCTAGCAAACTCGGACCTAGAACAAATTCATCCCATAGTGCTGGAACCAAGACATGCAGTAACGAAGCTCCTTATCCAAGAATTTGATGAGCGTTTGTTACATCCAGGAGCTGAGAGAGTCTACGCTGAGATAAGGAGACAGTATTGGATTCTCAGAGGACGCCAGGCCATCAAGCATCATCAACTCAATTGTTTGTCCTGTCAACGATGGAGAGCTCAGCCAAAGGTTCCTCAAATGGCAGATTTGCCATTTGAACGCCTCAGACTGTCCTGTCCACCCTTTTTTTCAACGAGCGTTGACTGCTTTGGCCCATACCTGGTTAAAATAGGAAGGTGGAATGAGAAACGCTGGGGTCTGATCTTCAAATGTCTCACAACTAGGGCAGTTCACATTGAGCTCCTCAATTCAATGGACATAGATGCCTTCCTTCTGGCACTCCGACGGTTCATCGCCAGAAGAGGGCGACCTCACGATATCCATTCCGATTGTGGCACTAACTTCCGTGGGGCAGAACGAGAGCTAAGGGAAGCCTTCTCTAGCATGGAGTCAGAACTTCAAACCAGTCTTGCAAACCACCAAATTGACTTTAAGTTTAACCCACCCAGTGCTCCACATTTTGGTGGAATATGGGAGCGTGAGGTACGTTCCATAAAGAATGCTCTTCAGGTAGCCGTCGGTAACCAAGCAGTCACAGAGGATGTACTGTCTACAGTCCTAGTTGAAGTAGAAGGGATTCTCAATGCGAAACCACTAGGATATGCCTCAACAGACATTGCTGACATCGACCCAATTACTCCTAACATTCTTCTTATGGGACGGCGGGATGCATCACTCCCTCAGGTGTCATATGCTCCCGGAGATATGGGCCGGCGGAGGTGGCGTCACTGTCAGAACATGGTTGACCAGTTCTGGATACAATTCACAAGGAACTATTTGCCTACACTCCAGACTCGACCAAAGTGGAATAAAACTTCAAAAAATCTGGAAGTCGGCTCTGTTGTACTGATTGTGGATCCGCAACTCCCAAGAGCTCAATGGCCCATAGGCAGAGTTCAAAGGACATTGCCCAGTAGTGATGGATGTGTACGAACAGCAGAAGTTGTCATTAATGATAAAGCTTACATCAGACCAGTTGCTCGATTGATACAGTTAGCTGCTCTGACAGATAATGACAAAGACATTTAGAGAATTCAACTGATTACCCATTTGCTGCTCAAATGTTGGGGCGGCTGTTGTGAATTCTCCCCTTTTAGCGCAGTGGTTAGTTATGGGTATGACGCTTTCATTACAGTGTGCGCAAATAACGTAGCGCCGCGTTCCCAGTGCAGACGTAAGTAGTGTAACCGGATATTCCCTAAGTGACTCAGAACCAAACAGAACCGCGTGCTCCACTCATGCCGTGTTATGTGCAAGAAAGTTTATGACACAAAATACCTCAGATACACTACGAAGTACCTCAAGTACACAACAAAGTGTATATGGTGACTTGCCAAATAAACGGTTAAATCAATCTGATGACTCCGACTCCCTGACCAGAGTTCTGCAGCGGTCAAAACTATAACTACCGGCATTCAGGGGTGCAATCCCCAACACTTACCCACATAAATGGTGGCATTAGTATAGATTTGCCAAATAGTTTACCAAGAGTAAAGAAGCCTCTGACTCCTGAACAGCTCCCAAGATGGCCGCATGCGATACACTGTCAAATATCAAATGCCTTCGTAATATCAATAAATGACAATTCCAGTCCAGATGTTAAATTGCGACAATTCCTCAGAATAGCATTCAAAAGAGCTGACGCTTCCATGCATCCGTCTCTATTGAGAAAGGCATATTGTCTCTCTGAAAACTCAAAATTGCCTTGCATCCTCCATCCCAGGATCTTTTGCAAGATGCATGACAAGACCAAAGTAATCGAAATTGAATGGGAGTCACTAGGTCAGGGGTGCTCACACTTTTTCAGCATGGGAGCTACTTTTGAAATGACCAAGTCAAAATGATCATTATATTTATTGAGAAATATATTGAGGATTCGTACAACTTATGTTGATGTATAACCACATATGTTGCACAACACAACATAATTATGTACATTTTTTGTACATCCCATCAACTGGGATTTTAGCTCCTTCACCTTTGTCTTTCTCGGCTTGCTTTTCGTTGGGAATTCAGTGTTGTATTTTCCATGAAGAGTCCAAAAATGCCGCTCCACATTTCCCTTCTTTGGTATTGCGACGGTAGACTGGCAGACGAGACAAACGCACTGTCATCAAATGTCATGTCCTCCTCCCATTCCGTATGAAAGTGATACGTTTTTTTCTTCTTCTTGCTTCTTAAGATGCTTCTTACTTGGTCCAGCTCCCCCACTCATTTTTATACCCTATCTTACGTTTAAGAGGAAAAAACCGAGCGAAAAATTAGGATGTAACAAACGACTAGCTTGTTAGCTTTGCAGCGCTCAGGGGCGTTGTTTGTTTGAGCAGTGACCTAATTGTACGGAAAAAAATCAGATGTCATCTGACTGGCTGTCCTGTGTATCAATCAAGTGACGGGATGGCTGATACGCTGACGTCTAGTTTTTATTCAAAACAACTCAACTTTATTTGTATAGCGTCAGTTCATGACAATGTCACCTCACCTTGTCATGCGATCTACCAATAGTACCTTGGGGATCGACTGGTAGATCGCGATCGACGTAATGAGCACCCATGTACTAGGTGATTCAGGTTTATTGATTTTTGCAATAAAAGAGACTCAAGCCACTGATAAAGCTGTTGGCATTGCCTCAAAGGCTAAAATCAGATTGAGGAGCCCAGCCAAATAATTCTGGAGCCACAAGAGGAGCTCCTCCGCTGAAACCTTATCAGGCCCCCTCGCAGTCTTCTTCATGGACTAGAGGGTAGATGTTACATGTAGCACAGATATTTGGGCTAGTATTCTCCATTTTTCTTCTGCCGGTTCATTCACATTACATGTCCACCCCCTCTTCAGCAAAAACTGATCTCCAATACTCCTCTAATTCATGAACTCTAGTCCCAGCATCCAAACCGCCTCTCGCCACCCTCCATCCAGGATCAGATTCACTGCATCTTTCTTTCAATGTTTAAAAAGCTTTTGCACATGGGCGTACTGCACTTGCTTGCTTTTCTTGAAGTTCCAGCGTCTACCATTCTTAGGTGGGGAGGGTTCCCACTTCAGGAGGAAAAGGGAAGGTAAAAGGGAAGGTAAGCAGATCTAAAGCTAAGGCACCTTCATAAAGTTCATCTGCCTGCAGCTGGGAATCTTCAATCACGTTGCTTTTGCGGTCAAGTGAATTTGCTCTCCGCTCCGCTCGTCCTGGAGCCTGGATAAATGAGATGTTCCGACCGGACTGGCCCCCCTCAACGATTGAATATTATCAGAACTAGGAGTCGAGACACAGAGAGAGTCCTCTGCTAAAGGAGGACACCTCCATTGCAGCTTCTGAGGTTCCTTATGCAGTGCAGTGCTCAGCAGTTTTTCCCTCAAACTGCTGAGTAATCTTTCTTTGTAAGTCTGTTGTTCCACGTAGCATCTGCTGGAACCCAAAGATATTCATCCTCCTTCGCCGTCCAGAACAGAGGTTAGTTCGCTGAATTGGGGGCGTACTATGAATTGATGTTCTTGTAGAGTCATTGTTACATGTGACTGCTGCAGATGATATCACTATCTGAGGCTCCCATTTCAAGAACTGGAGCTTCTTCTTCAAGGCATCCACAGACCGATGCTTGAACAGGGTGTGGAGTTGGGTCAAAAGATCTTTCTTGAGCATCTCTCCATAATTCATTAGCAAATAGACATGTCATTGTCCTCTTCATCTGACCAGCCACTACGTTTTGCAGTGTATTGGGCCAGTCTATCCTGATTAACCTCTTTAGGTTGATTATGTAACGTAGGCATCCCAAGGCTTCTCGAGACAAAACAGAATCCGGAAGGTAAATCTTAGCCAATCACCAAAAAGAAAACGAGAAACCAAGAGAAAAGGAGGCAGAGGAGGATGAGCTGATAAAGCTAATTAGGGTGGACATGATGTTTCAGATAGAGACAGAGGAGAGGAGACCACAAGAGAGCAAGGAGAGAATGGACAGATTTTTTTTCTCTTCTTGAGAGATTGATTGAGAAATAAAATAGTCATGTAAGTTCAAATTTTAAACAAAATAAAATAGATTGTCTAAACATTTGCAATAAAAGATTGTGTAACACAGGTTAAGTAAAGAGTTTAATTTAATTTGTGCATAAATTAGTTTATACATATATATTACTTTATATATATATATATTAGTTCATATTCACTTACTAGAAGTCAGTAAGAGATAAAAATGATTAAAAGAAAAAATATAGATATGCAAATTAGTCTAGGTTAATGCGCTGCGATTGACCAATGAGAGCTCTCTGTCATTTTGCGCCGTCCGTGGTAACGAGCATGCGCAATGACAGATGAGACAGCCTGAGGGAGAAGAGCAGACGTGATCGATCGCTGTGATCCGATTTGATTCATTCAGAGGAAAAAAAAAACGTCGAAAAGTTGAGATTTTGATCATTTGATGCATGCTGAACAGGAAGTTCGCTGCATAGATTAATACACTCCAGTAGTTCGCGCACCTGTAGTTGACACGAGCCTGTGTGAGGGAAAAATCTGTTAAAAGAGTTTCACCGTCGCCATTGTTGGCCAGGTGTTCATGTAAGAGTGAAAGTTATTGACTGAGGCCAGGTTTTTTTTCCCTTGTTGTTTCTTTTTCCTATTTCTAGTTCTTTCCTTTTCCTCTTCCTCTTATTTGATTTTTGTTTGGAAACGTGACACCCAAATGATCTTCTGTGACACCCTGAGAAATTCACATTCGATGGCGAGCCAACCAAACTAGCAGAAGAGAAGGAAATACGTCGTGGAGAGGACAACGATATCCTTTCTTTTGAGTTTTTGAGTCATCCCAACTCCAGAGGCATTGTAACCTCACAAGACACTTGAAATTACCAGAGATTTACTTTATCTATCCCTTTTTTATTCTATTTCTTATGAGTATTGAATTGAACAATCTGTAAATATATGTACATAGAAAAAACGAGTGCACTCAGGGGAAATTGACAATTTTATTGTTTGTAATATTGTAATTTTATTTTATTGACCCGTTTTATTTTTATTTAAGTGAACCAATTATATTTTTATTTCTAATTCAACCTCGTGTCTGTCTGTTTTTTCTCAATCCAACCCGCTACCTCCTTGAGCGACCATAGATCTTCTGATTAGCCCAAATTTCAATTGTATTGCATTTAATCCATTAAATTATTATTATTAATCAATTGTGCAATACGCAAGAGTAGTATTTGCTACAATTGCAATAAACAATACATAAAAAGATGGGAAGAAAATGATCAAAAATTAAACTGTAAAATACTTAAACATGAAAACTGGTCTTTGACAACATTTTGTGACAACTATAAATTTGTAATATCAGAAATATCTCCTATTTTTAAAAAATCTATTTTTTTGTCTATTTTACTTTGGTCTGCAGTCTAAAAAAAAGTTCATCTGAAAAAAAAATGGTAGCAGTAACTGTAACCGTTTCTGAATATTATTTTAAATAATAAACAAAAATCCCAAACATGACAATTATTTGTATAAATTGTATTATTATAATTATTGTATTAATGCAATTTACACAGTGGAGTTCACTTATCTCGACTCAAGGTTAACTCAACGTTATGCCTATTATGTCAACGTTTTTGAAGTGAAACTGAAACTCCCTATTTGTATTAGCATTTTCTTGTGGGTTATGTCGATTATGTTGCCAAAATCTAATATCTCGAGCACAAAAAAGGGACAAATTCACATGGTTATTTTGTGACTAATTTGCATACATTGCACATGCGCTGAGTTTGCCTTGCACGTGGATCGCAGTCAGCTCACAGTTCACTCCCTGTCGTTGGTCTCATCTGAGGGTTAACACGCATCCTGCACGTTTTTTTTTTGTGATTTTTTGAGCAATCTTTGTATTTGCATTGTTGGAGAATATAATTAAAGGTTTGTATCAAGAATCGAAAGTGTTTTTTATTGTGTTGGTTTTACATATGCCTTTTGTTCTTAGCAAAGTACAGTGTATATACATTTTTATTTTATGAATGCCGATCGCTTCATCAAACAAATCGCGGCAACACTGTTGTGTAAAAAGACACCAAAAACACGAGCATGTACATTCTCATTTAATAATTCACATCATGTACATCAATAAATGTTCATTTTTCTTCCTTGCAAGGGTTGTTGTCTTTGGCACTTCCACCATCACTCTGACAGCTGGCGCTGATAGGCTGTCTGACCTGTCAATCATGCAAGAAGACGTGATTGGCTGTGCTGCCATGAGGGCGGGCTCTTCTCAATTCATTCAACAGAACATGCTTCTTAAAGGGACAAACTACTGCAAGTCGCAGCGGGAGAGACTGCTTTTTTCTTTTTCTTCTGATTCTGACTTGTGTTTGTTTTCTTATTGTGTGAATTTCGCGCACAAGCACTGTGTACCGAGCCTGAACAGTTGTGGATAATTGACGTCATGTGAGCAACATTTGAAATTTGAAATGTGATCTTACACAAAAAAGTTATTGGTGCAGTATCTATATTGGTGCAGGTTATGCCAACATTTTTTCACACAAAACCCAAAACCCGCTGGCTATATGAGTGTGTGGATTATCTGTGTCTCCGGGTTATATGTGGAAAAATAGGTAATATATGTTATATGGGTTATCTCAATGCTTTTTGCAACCCCCCAGGCCGTTGACATAACCGAACCCCACTGTATATAGTGCAAATTGATGTAGAAATTGCAGTGCTTTGAAAATCTCATGCATGAAGAATTTCCCATGTTTTAATAAATTTATGATTTATTTTTGCTGCATTATATGTGTATTTTGCATTTTACATTATGTTTATGGTTGCTTCATTTGAAATTATATTAAACACCATTCCAAAAATAAGGGAACACTTAAATCACACATTGGATATTCTTAGGTAAAGGTCTTTTACTATGTGTCACACTAGAATAGGGTTTCCTCTCCCCCCCAGGGGATGATTTAGTTCCTTTTCGAAAGGGATCGTCTCAGGTTACGCATGTAATCATGGTTCCCTGAGAATGGGGAACGAGACGCCTTTGCCGTACTTTGAGATTTCCTGCATGCATCTCCTTCAGATAAGAAACAGATGATGTACAGTTCAGGTGCCTCTTTCATACCTGCAGTTATATCTATGATGATGTCATGGGCGGTCATACAGGAGGTATTCCTATAGCGACCCCTAGGGGACACAGTGCAGAGCTCCCTATTCTCAGACAATGTTTTTTAAACCATTTTTATAATCACATTTTCATTTAAAGTTCAAATATAATTTTACTCACTGAAAATAAAAGTAAACTGTACCAGATTCAGTAACACTTTGTGTGTGTGTGTGTGTGTGCGTGCGTGCGTGTGTGTGTGTGTGAGAGAGAATATTTTGCCTGAGATCATCAGATAATGAGTCTTAAATTCAGCTTCAAGTTCTGTTTTTTCTTTAATATAGTTTTTTTTCTTAAATATAGCATATAGTTTAATTATGCTTATAGTTTTGTGACTGATTGTGAAAAGAAACTTTAACTGTCTGTGTGTGTGTGTGTGATAATCTGAGATTTGGGTTGTTTGTTATTCACTGATTTTACATTTGTATTGGAATGCAAGGATCATTTCTGCTTGTTCTGGATCAGCTGCTCATTGTGTGAATGTGACCTTTCATGACTTTTGGATTTTATAAAGTAACTTTGAGCATCAGGGAGAAGCTATATTATCATGTTTGAGAATGAATTTATAAAGCTTTTCTAATTAGTGCTACGTTTTAATATGAAAAGATGTGACAGACAAAATGTCTCATTGTACATATGTGACTGTGTGTGTTTTAGATGCCAGTCTGATCTTCTGGTGATCATCTGATGTGAAAGGATCCACTACAGAGACTGAAGATTCAGGGACTTCACTCTCACAAATCAAGACTTTTAGATTTCAACGATCCTTTAATAGACCTGATGAGGCGGCAGTGCAACACCTTTTATTTCACAGCAGCACAGTGCTGTTATTTAACAGTTTCACATTCATAGATTAACCATTTTATTTGTATAAACACACAGTATAATCTCAAAACGTGTCGAGTTTTGTTACAGAGTGAATATAGAGCCTAAAAATGTGTGTGAAATTTGTGTTGTACCGGCAGAGGGAGACAAAGACTAATGAAAGACCATTTTGTCATGCTTATGATAAAAACAGCTCTCCTGAGTGGATGAAAGGTCTCTTTCATGTTGTAGCAGAACCTCATCAGAGTTGGAAACACATTACAAGTGACTTGAGTTACACAATCAGATTACTTTTTTCAAGGAACCACTAAAGTAACATTACTTTTAAATTTACAACAAATTATCTGAGTTACCTTTTCTAATAAGCAACACGAGCGAACTTTGTTTTCCCATGTATTGACTGATTCATGTTGAGAGAATCAGAAGTCGTGAGTGTGGACATGAGGATTATTGTACTTCTAGACTAAATTTGAGCATTTAATAATCTCACTCGCACAAAAATAGATTCAGCTTTACTCAAAACGGAATAAAATCAGTGAAATGTATAATCAGAAAACCAGTCCAGATAAGAAGAAAAGTAATGTGATTCTTTTTCTTAAAATGGTACAAATCAACATAGACAGAGAGAGAGACACTCGTCTCCCAAACAACTGGAAATAACACATTATTGATGTTAGGATGACCAATATTTATAAGGATTCATTAGGATTCATCTATATATAATGGATCATTTATGCAGTGAAGACTCTGAAGTGTTTGATAAATTTATTCAATTTCTGTACGTAGACAAACCTAAAAATCTTACAAGGTCAAATGTGGCAAAAACAAGTCTTTGATCACTTTTATTTTGTTACTATAAAGTTCACACTGTTCTTCTCCCACTTCACTGGCCACACGTTTTCACGTAGGGAAAAGTGACTGAATGTACATGTTGTAAATCAGATTGCCAACTGAATTGCAATTGAATTGCGATGCCAACTAACATGGCAAGTTTGTGAATATTTTGAATAAAACATGAAAAACTAAATAAAAGCGAAATTTGTCATACAATGTTGATGTGGCTGCCGTCTCGACATTCGACTAACTGTAGATGTACTGTAACTGTAGACTTCTCCCTATGTAGAGATGTGTGTCTTGCTTCTTGAAAACAGACTGTATTTAAATGCTTGGAAAAATGAAAGAAAATGTTTTCTTTGCCGTTTTCAAATTGCCATCAAGCACATCAACCGTTGTCCTCGTGACCATTATCTTGCAGTTGTAAGTTGACAAACGTTAAATGACGAGTATTGTAAATTCCTGGTGATAATTTAAAGCAGAAATTAAATGGATTGTAAGTCTAGATGATTGTAAATCTAATTTCTTCAAATCTTCTACTTTACTACTCTAAGTTACTACTCGAAGCCAAATAACTGTTTGTTTTTCTCTAGCCTGGCTATTGCACACCTGTGCTTGCAGAAGTGGCACTGATGCTTTGTTTGGAATAAACTCCCTCGTGCCCCAACATTATCCAATTATACCACTGGATTGAGAGGAAGCGCGGCTTGTGTCTCATTATGGAGAAACCTCATCCACCCCAGAGCTTGTTCAAGTACATTCAGGATTCAGATGACATTAATGAGGTAAAAGCGTTCAAGATGATGAGTCAGTTGGTCTGAGCAGTGAAACACTGTGTTGACCGTGGAGTTTATCATGGTGATATCCACTCGACTTCTGTTGTGCTTGTCTAATTACAAGTGAGGGTTTTATCAGTTTGTGTTACAATAGTAGAGTTTGGATCGATCCATTAATCACTGAATTATTGATTTGCAAAATTGCTCCACACTAACACTGTCTCTGTTAGGATCTCATTACAGTTACTTAATTCAGGATGTTATAATCAGATTTAATTTTATATAGAAAAACATATTCATAAATCTGGAGTATACAGAAATATTTACTTTTCAGAAGCTTTCACATATTTTACCTTCAGTGTTTCTCTTATGACTAACCCGTGCTCTCTCTGCTTCACGAGTGTTTGGCCCGTAATCCAGCTAAGCGACTGAAGCTGCAGCAGCTGGAAGAGCACCTGTGGTTTAAAAGCTTGAAAGCGTTCATCAGTCAGGAGCAGGAATCTACATTTGCAATGCGACACAGTTCGAGTTCAAGTCTGTAACGTGTAGTGTGACTATGATTAAAATAATAATAATTTGTTACATTTATTATTTATTGATGACGGCTGTGGCAGGCGGGGCGTGGTCTAGAGGCTGCTGAGGAGGAGGAGTCTTGGGAGGGCTAATGGTAAAGGAACACACCTCCATTAACGAGTACTAACAGGTGTCATTTTGCAGTGACACGAGAGACGGGATAAATAGCCGCGCCCAGAGAGAGAAAGGGAGTGCGGAGACAGCATCAGTGAGAACCTGCTGCAAGCCTTCTTTGAGTTTTTAATGCTGCACTTTTGAGTTTGTTATTTTGGCAAATAAAACGCCTAAACGCACTACCGCCTCTGAGTCTCTGTTTGGACGACTGAAAAGCCGTCACACTGGTGCCGAAACCCGGATCACGATCAGGAGTCTAATAGGGGGAAGATGGAGTCACTCCCGCTCGAGGAAATGGTGAGGTCGCTTGCTAACCTGCACCATGCGCAACATCAGGCCCTCATAGAGATCAGGGAGGAACATCAGCAAAAGTTTCAGGCCCTGATGGCGCTCCAGCAGGAGGATCACCGTTTGCTGCGGGATGTACTGAGCACTGGCGCGGCAACCCCCTCAATCCGCCATGAGTCCCTCGCCGCCCCAGGTGCCCTTACAGAAAATGGGACAGGGGGACGACCCTGAGGCGTTCTTGGAGCTTTTTGAGCTTTTTTTCTGCCAGGGCCTGCCGCTGGCCCGAAGGGGAGTGGGCCGTAAGACTGATCCCCTTGCTATCTGGGGAAGACTGATCCCCTTGCTAACTTCTGGCCCAGAACTTGCTCTGCTACGAGGACCTGCGGAGGGCCATCTTACAGCGGGTAGGGTGCAGCCCCGAACAGCACCGGCAGCGCTTCCGATCCCTCACTCTCCGGGTCCCCCTTTGCTTTTGCCCAACAACTCCGGAGTGCTGGCCGGCAGTGGCTGCTCGCGGAGCCTCGGGACGTTGACGGAGTTATCGACATGGTCGTGTTGGAGCAATTCTGTCGGCAACTCCCGAAGCACACCACGGAGTGGGTTCAGTGCCACCGCCCCGCAACGCTGGAGGAGGCGGTCCAATTGGCTGAGGACCATCTGGCCGCTTATGGGGCTACCGAAACGCCGTCTCTTTTTCCCCTCCCCTGTCTCCGCCTGCTTCGGCGTCCTCTCTTCCTTTTCCCAGGCCGAGGGAAGGACATCGACCGCAGCCGGCTCCGAGGACCCGGCAAGGGGCCCGACCCGTGCCCCAGCAGGGATACCGGGCAGCAGCCGTGGACTCCGGCCCGGTATCCCGTACTAACCCCCCTCTCTCGTTTCCCCTGCAGGAGGCTGTTCCGACCGCCACCGGCGTGGAGGGAAGGCCTGGGCCGCTTTGTTGCCGTTGCGGGGAACCAGGCCATTTCTGGGATCAGTGCGTCGCAATGGAGGTGGGCACCCTGATCCGGGTTCCCGAGACGCCACCCAGCGCCCCCGGATGAGCCGGGCAGTATTACGTACCAGTAAGTGTCGGGGGAAATACCTATAAGGCTTTGGTGGATACAGGGTGTAACCAAACCTCTATCCACCAACAACTGATTCAGGCCGGGGCATGGGATACGAGCCGTATGGTTAAGGTGAGGTGTGTGCACGGGGAGGTGCAGGAATACCCACTTGTTCCGGTCATAGTTCAATTGGGGAACCAAAAGCATAGAGTGGAGGCAGCGGTTAATTCCCACCCTGTAATTTTGGGAACCGATTAGCCAGCATTTCCGCTACTATTAGGGGAATTGTTTAAGAGCAGTGAAACGCTGAGGCATGCTTTTGACCAAGTGCAATCCATTAATGGTCACCTCGCAGACCCCACGCGGGGCCTCTCCTACCCGTATTTTGCAATAATTCAAGACCAGTTATATCGGACATGCAGACAAAGGAATATATAACCCAGTTGTTCGTACCGAAGGGCCGTCGGGAAATGTTATTCCAGGCGGCCCACCACAATCCAATGGCCGGGCATTTGGGGCAGGATAAGACACTCAACCGTATCATGGCACGATTTTATTGGCCGGGCATTCGCGGGGACATCCGCAGGTGGTGTGCGGCCTGCCACGAATGTCAACTCGTTAATCCCCCAGCCACCCCAAAAGCGCCTTTGCACCCATTACCACTTATGGAGGTCTCATCGGGCCATTAGAGCGGTCAGCACGAGGGCATCGCTTTGCATTAGTTCTCGTGAACTATGCAACCCGATACCGGGAAGCAGTGGCGCTGCGCAACATCTCGGCGAAGAGTGTTGCAGACGCCCTCTTCCGCATTATCTCCTGGGTGGGGATCCCGAAAGAGATCCTCACCGACCAAGGCACAACGTTTATGTCACGCACACCACGCGAGCTGTACGAATTGTTGGGGATTAAATCTATTCGCACGAGCGTGTACCATCCGCAAACCGATGGGCTGGTGGAACGATTTAATCGCACCTTAAAGAACATGATTCGTAAGTTCGTTCACAAAGATGCGAAAAATTGGGATCGCTGGTTGGAACCTCTGTTGTTTGCAGTGCGCGAGGTCCCCCAAGCCTCCACGGGGTTTTCCCCCTTTGAGCTTCTCTACGGCCGTTGACCCAGAGGGGTACTCGACATCCAAGTTTGGGAGGAGGGGCCTGCAAATGCGAAAAACGAAATTCAGTCTGTACTGGACCTGAGAGCAAAGCTCCACACACTGGGGCGGCTCAAATAGGAGAATTTGCTCCGGGCCCAGGAACATCAAAGCCAACTCTACAACCGAGGCACCCAGCTACGCGAGTTCACTCCGGGAGAGAAAGTACTTCTTTTACTACCCACGTCCGGCTCTAAATTACTCGCCAAGTGGCAAGGGCCCTTTGTGGTCACACGGTGGGTGGGGGATGTCGACTATGAGGTAGTGCGGCCGGATAGGGCGGGGACACGTTAAATTCATCACCTCAACCTCCTGAAACCTTAGAGAGAGGTGGGGTCGGTGCAGTTGGCCACGACAGTGAGAGAGAGGGACGAGCCGGGGCCAGAACAAACCGTAACAACCAAATCTGTTGTTCCGGTCCCTTGTGGGCCGCACCTCTCGTCTGACCAACTGGACGACGTGGAACAGTCACAGCAGGACACAAGAAAAAAGTAGTTAGGGATGAATTAGAGGCCATGTTAGACATGGGGGTAGTGGAGGAGTCCCACAGTGACTGGTCCAGCCCAATAGTCTTGGTTCCGAAGGCCGACGGCCGACCAGATTCTGTGTGGATTACCGTGAGGTGAACGCGGTGTCAAAGTTTGATGCGTATCCCATGCCGCGGGTTGACGAGCTGCTCGACCGGTTAGGCACTGCTCGATTTTATTCGACATTGGAAAGGGTATTGACAAATCCCCCTGACACCAATGTCCCATGAAAAGATGGCGTTTTCAACTCCGTTTGGTTTATACCAATTTGTCACGCTTCCACTCGGGTTGTTCGGGGCCCCCGCTACTTTTCAGGAGCGCCCTGTGCTTTACATTAGTCGGAAGCTCTCAATGAGGGAGACGAAGTACAGCACGGTTGAGAGGGAGTGCCTGGCCATCAAGTGGGCGGTCTTCACCCTCTGATACTATCTGTTGGGACGGGCTTTCACCCTCTGTTCGGACCACGCTCCGCTCCAGTGGCTGCACCGCATGAAAGATACCAACGCGCGGGTCACCCGGTGGTATTTGGCGTTACAGCCATTTAAGTTTCAGGTGATCCACAGGCCGGGGGCGCAGATGGCTGTGGCCGACTTCCTCTCCAGAAATGGGGGGGAGTGGGTGGCAGGCCAAATGGCTCCCCGGCCTGAGTCGGGCGGTGGAGGTATGTGGCAGGCGGGGCGTGGTCTAGAGGCTGCTGCAGGTGGAGGAGGAGTCTTGGGAGGGCTAAAGGTAAAGGAACACGCCTCCATTAACGAGTACTAACAGGTGTGATCATTTTGCAGTGACACGAGAGACGGGATAAATAGCCCAGAGAGAAAGGGAGTGCGGAGACAGCATCAGTGAGAACCTGCTGCAAGCCTTCTTTGAGTTTTTGATGCTGCACTTTTGAGTTTGTTATTTTGACAAATAAAACGCCTAAACGCACTACCGCCTCTGAGTCTCTGTTTGGACGACTGAAAAGCCGTCACAACAGCATACATGGGAGTTTATGGAAAGCAATGGAAAGTTGATGGAAAGCAATCCAAAAGGACTCAGGGAAAAATCATGCTCATGGATGAGCTTGTATTAAAGTTTTAGTAATGTTACTGTGGTTTGAAGCAGGGCGGGCCGAGATCCCGGGACATTTTACCCTGCTATTTTTTTTATTGAGCTGCAGTGCCAGCGCTGCTCCTTTCGTTCTGTTGTTGTTGTTTTTTACCATTAAAAGTAAGATTTAACATCTGCCTCCTTCTTCCCTCACTTTGATCTTTCTTACAGTTACATTTAATCACTGAAATTAACATTATTTCATTTTAATGAATGCGGTTTTATAGATGCTAGAAATGTGGCTTTCAAATTAAAGATTGGCATCAAAGAGCACACCCACGTTTCTCACTGACAACAAACACTTGACAGACAATAGATAGTTCCCACAAGCCTCGGCAGGTGCCCGTGACGCCATCTTGAAAGGCAGTAAGCGCGAAGTTTAAAGCAGCTGCTGGTAACGCTAAAGGAAATCGTTCTGCGGACAAAAGAACTACATTACCAAAAAATAACTACAATGACCACAACATGGAGGGCATGCATACATACATCAGAATATATCATAGACAGGATTTAGATGGCTTAAGATGAATGTGGATTGAGTATGTAGACATTTTTGTTTATGCAAGTATGTGTGTGTGTCCCAGGATGGGCCATTGGGGGGGGGGGGGGGGGGGGGGGGTTGTTTATGGCCATAAAATGACTGTTTGCAGACTTAGCGACACTGTGTTATTTTGAAAGTCACAGCTTTTTATCATATTTATAATTTTTTAACGGTTTTAAAAGCTTGGCTCTTAAAGCTAGACTTCACTTAAAGCCATACAGTGCTTAGCATGTTTGATCTCTTCCAATCGTGAAAGCCAAGCACGAAAGGACTTAGTTAGTTCTTGGATGGGAGACTGCCTGGGAATACCACGTGCTGTAAAGCATTTTGACATATTTATTGGTGTTAACCCTAGCTTTCGCTTACACAGCCATACTGTCCTGATCATGCCCGATCTCATCCTCTTCACAGCCCACCCAGCAGCCTCCAGTCCTTCCAGCTCAGGATGGATATAAGGGGCTTGCTTATGAGATCAGCAAAAGCTCAGAGGAGAGGTACCACCTTCAAAGTGTTATTCGAACACAGTGCCACCTCTAATACTGCTGTCTCTGGCACAGGGAGTGGAGCTGGACTGGACACTCAATTGGAGATGTCCCTAAAGAAACAACAACAGCAACAACATCAGCAGCATAAACAACAACAACGACAACAGAAGAGTGGAGGACGGAGGAATTAACACCATCCCACCATCAACACACATACATACACATATATACACACACAACAAACTTTAACTACTACAACAATGACAAAATGTGTATATTGTGAGGAGTAAAGGACAAAAATAAAAATCCAACTTAATGTCATCATTTCATCGGTAACATTAAGGTCAATGGTAGCGCCAGCAAGGGTAGGAAGGAAATCTGGCCTTGCTGCATTTGTGTCTCAGAAAGTCAGTGCATGTGGAGGAAAAGTTAAGTACCACTGCATTTTACATCAAGAACAACTGTGTGCTAAATCTGTCGGGCTAGTGGATGTGATGCCAACAATAATAGTCAATATTGTCAACAATATACGCTCCAGGCGCTTTCTCACCGACAGTTCAAGACTGATGGATGAGATGGATGCGCAATATGGTGGTGTTGCACCACCAGGAGGTCAGATGGCGCAGCCATGGAAAAGTTCTCAGGAGGTTTTTTGATCTGTGAAATGAGATCAGAGATTTTCAGGAAAGCAAGGATGGTTACATTCAAGTGCCCAGTAATAAGAAATGGCTCTCTGGTTTTCCTTGTGGATGTAACAGAGATGCTCAATATTTTGAATGTTCGGCTTTAGGGAAAGGACCAAATTATCACCCAGTATTTTTTATCACATCAGAGCCTTCAAACAAAAACTACTGCTCCTCAGAAGACATCTCTCAGCAGGTAACAATAAAATTTACAGTTATAATATTCAGGATATTTCATGCAATTATATTATTATTTATTATATTTAGGATTATATGTGGAATTCATATTCAGTCATATCAGCATTTGTATTTTTGTTGTACATAAAGCTGATAAAATAAGCTAGTTTCTTAAATTGTCATGAAATAATAATAATCTTCTTTTTTCAGTTATTTATTTTCTTTTTTCTCCCTCTCTTTTACATCCCTGTCTTTGTCTCACACTGTTTCTCCTCCCACATGCAAGAAATTTTGTTAATTTTCCCTGTCTTGGAAAGGTAGGCATGGTGAAAGAGATGGTCCATGAGAATAATGCTGTTCTCAGCAACCGTATCCAGGAGTTTGACAGCCGCTTTGAGGACTTCAGACATGGCACTGCTGACTTTGAGTTGTTTGCTCAACCCTTAACCATTAGTTTGGATGCAGTCAGAGATGATCTTCAGATGCAACTAATTGAGCTTCAGTGTGATTCAGAACTGAAACACAAGTTCACAGTCTTTTCCTTGAAAGACTTCTACAAATATGTCCCAGCAAACAGGTACCCAAAGATGTGCAAGCAGGCACAAGTGATTGTGACTCTGTTTACCTACTTCTGCGAGCAGACTTTCAGTCTGATGAACTTGAACAAGAGTAAACTGAGAAGACAAATAACTGACTCTCACCTAGATAATATCTTGTCTTTGTCTGTAAGTCAGCTGCAGCCCAATCTTGAAAAACTTCTGAAAAATAAGGACCAGCTTCATATCTCTCATTAGGTCACTGACATTGTAACCACATGGTTTTATTATTGATTGAGTATTTGGCTTTGAACTGTAATGTACATTGAACATGAAGGAAATCATAGTTTAGAATGTTTGATTCTGTGTTGAAATGTTTATTTTTATCCCATTGCTCCAGTCACGTGTATGTGTGTGTATGTTACTCCTTTAAAAGTGATATTAAATGAATATACATTTACACACGAAATGGTAAATAAATTAAGAGTTTATGAAATGAATGAGATGCACTACTGAATGTTCAGTTTGTTTTCTACACTAGAGAAGAGGAAGCGCACTCAAGCTCAACAAGCATACAAACACAAACCGAGTATGTAAACATTTGTTACGTTCAAGTCATTTATACACACTCACGTTCACTCAATTACGCACTAATGACGTCACATACATCCTCACACTATCAGTAAAGGCACAAAATTGTCTTATAATAGAAATAAAGAGTATAAAACTAACACTTCACATCACTAGCGTGCTAATCGCGACACATTTAAGCTAATCATGCGCTTATCCATAGTTAAAGCTGAACGCAGTAAACACACCTAACATTCACAATATGTATTGAAATAAAATGTATTGTTTATTACAATAAACAACAGTTTCTCTTTGACTTATTCTTAACAATACTGGAGCACGTTTTATACATTCATACAAGTAAAGGAGTGACATTAAATGGACAATGATTCACATGATGCTTCATCAGCTTTATCGTGAATGAAGTATCGCGAGAACTCCCTCTATAACGGGACGCAATTATTAGCAATTAGTCAAACATTATTAGCTCCAAATTAATAATAAACTCTTAGTATAGTACACAAACCATCTTTAACCAGAACTTCCATAACATGACAATGGAAACAATTACATAGAAACACATCAGATACAACCATTAAATTATAAATCACAGAAGAAAAAAAACTTTTGCTAGCCATTGCAATCATAGCGACAACTATTCAACATACAGGGAGTGCAGAATTATTAGGCAAGTTGTATTTTTGAGGATTAATTTTATTATTGAACAACAACCATGTTCTCACTGAACACAAAAAACTCATTAATATCAAAGCTGAATATTTTTGTATCAATATTTTAAGTAGTTTTTAGTTTTAGCTATTTTAGGGGGATATCTGTGTGTGCGCAGGTGACTATTACTGTGCATAATTATTAGGCAACTTAACAAAAAACAAATTTATACCCATTTCAATTATTTATTTTTACCAGTGAAATCAATATAACATCTCAACATTCACAAATATACATTTCTGACATTCAAAAACCAAACAAAAACAAATCAGTGACCAATATAGCCACCTTTCTTTGCAAGGACACTCAAAAGCCTGCCATCCATGGATTCTGTCAGTGTTTTGATCTGTTCACCATCAACATTGCGTGCAGCAGCAACCACAGCCTCCCAGACACTGTTCAGAGCGGTGTACTGTTTTCCCTCCTTGTAAATTGCACATTTGATGATGGACCACAGGTTCTCAATGGGGTTCAGATCAGGTAAACAAGGAGGCCATATCATTAGACAATGATATAAACCGGCTCTGGAGGCTCTGTATCTGAGGGACCGGCTCTGGATGCTCTGGATCTGGAGGGACCGGCTCTGGAGGCTCTGGATCTGGAGGGACCGGCTCTGGAGGCTCTGGATCTGGAGGGACCGGCTCTGGAGGCTCTGGATCTGGAGGGACCGGCTCTGGAGGCTCTGGATCTGGCAGGACCGGCTCTGGAGGCTCTGGATCTGGCAGGACCGGCTCTGGCTCTGGCTGGACCGGCTGTGGCTCCGGCTCCGGCTGGACAGGCTGTGGCTCCGGCTCCGGCTGGACAGGCTGTGGCTCCGGCTCCGGCTGGACAGGCTGTGGCTCCGGCTCCGGCTGGACAGGCTGTGGCTCCGGCTCCGGCTGGACAGGCTGTGGCTCCGGCTCCGGCTGGACAGGCTGTGGCTCCGTCTGGACCGGCTGTGGCTCCGGCTCCATCTGGGGAGGCTCTGGGAGGGCCGGTTGGACCACCGGCGGAGGCTCTGGGAGGGCCGGCTGGACCACCGGCGGAGGCTCTGGTTGGGCCGGCTGGATCACCGGCGGAGGCTCTGGGAGGTCTCTGAAGGCCGGCGGCGGCTCTGGGAGGTCTCTGAAGGCCGGGCCGGGCCACGGCGGCGGGTCGGGCCACGGCTGCTCCAGGGGCTCGGCCGCTCGGGGAAGCAGTTCATGCTCGGCCGCTCGGGGAAGCAGTTCATGCTCGGCCGCTCGGGGGGAACACAGTTCATGCTCGGCCGCTCGAGGGGAACACAGTTCATGCTCGGCCGCTCGGGGGGAACACAGTTCATGCTCGGCCGCTCGGGGGGAACACAGTTCATGCTCGGCCGCTCGGGGGGAACACAGTTCATGCTCGGCCGCTCGGGGGGAACACAGTTCATGCTCGGCCGCTCGGGGGGAACACAGTTCATGCTCGGCCGCTCGGGGGGAACACAGTTCATGCTCGGCCGCTCGGGGGGAACACAGTTCATGCTCGGCCGCTCGGGGGGAACACAGTTCATGCTCGGCCGCTCGGGGGGAACACAGTTCATGCTCGGCCGCTCGGGGGGAACACAGTTCCTTTTCGGCCGCTCGGGGAGAACACAGTTCCTTTTCGGCCGCTCGGGGAGAACACAGTTCCTTTTCGGCCGCTCGGGGAGAACACAGTTCCTTTTCGGCCACTCGGGGAGAACACAGATCATCAGTGGCCTGGGGAAACAGATCCTCCACTGGCGCTGACGGGCGTCGAGGCGCGGGAGCTGGCGGTGTCCTCTGCCGGGCTGAGGGTAAATAGCGATCCGTTGCTCGCCACCACCCACTCCACGTAGGCCGGGAAATCCTTCTCAGGACCGCCCGCTGGGATGCGTGCCCGGGACGACGCGCTCAGCCCGGCGCGGTAGAAACTCACGAGTGCGTCATCCGGATAGTGAGTCAGGCACGCGAGGTTCAGGAACTCCTGGGTATGAAGTTCCAGCGAGCGGTCCTTCTGCTGTAGCAGGAGCAGGGCTACAGCAGGAATATCCATCTTTAGTCTTTATTGGCGACAAACCAGGTCAGTAATTCTGTCACGGATTAGGCTGGTGTGTGATGCGGAGAGAAAAGGAGACACTCGGAGATTCAAAACTGAAAACACTTTAATCAAAACTAGAAACCAAAACGGCACGCAATGGTGCAAACCACAAACTCAGAGGGCGAATACATCCACACACAAACTACCACGTAACACTGACAATTACCGACAAAGACCAGGACACACAAGAGGGTATTAATAGAGACAGAGGAAACTACACACAGCTGACGGGACTTGGGCAGTGATTAACGAGACAGGTGTGGAACAATCTAGAAGACACAGAAGGATCCGGAATGTGGGAGACGTGACAGGTAAAATATCTTACTTTAAACACGGGAAAAATCTGTAAAATAACATGTTTTTTCACTACAATTTTTAATGAAAATTTCTGTAAAATTATTGTTTTTGCACTTTATTTGAATTAAGATATTTTACTTTAATTTTATGGTTTTTGTTTGGCAGCCGTAGCTGCCAGTCATTTACCGTTTTTTTTCGAGAATTTTTTTTACAGTGTAAGATTTAAGATTTTTCCTAGACTTTTGTCACTGCTCATGAGCTATTTTTAAGAATACATTTTAGATTTCTGCATAATCATGGATCCATGGTCAACATTTCCATCTCGTTACCGCAGTGATGACAGCATTCCTGGTTTCATGAATTTAGACCTTAGAGTTAGTGATCTTTTTTTGTTATTCAATCTAGTTCTAGAAAATTACTATTAAACAAGAGGGAGTGGACCAGGAAAGGTATTTTAGAAATAAGATATCTATGGTAAAACTTGGACCACTGATCATATTAAAACTATAAAAACTATGTACCATCTTAATGCACCGTTTGTGAATATACCTGTATCTTCTCTGAAGGTCACAAGAAAGTTTTCTTAATGTGGCAGTAAGTCATAATTCAATAAAGACAAAGCAATTGAATGTGACAACTCACCTGAAATATTTATTTAAAACCATGTTTGAAATCTTATCCATCCCAGACACGATACCAGCAGCATAATCTTATAGTGTAAAATCAACTTTATACTAGTATAGTATTTGATATTATTTTACCTACATTAAAACATTTCTCTTTACCATCTATTTTGATATATATATATATACACACACATTTACATTTATTCATTTAGCAGACGATTTTATCCAAAGCGACTTACAACTTGAGGAATTCATGAAGCGATCTGTCCTGAAGATACAAAAGTACATAGTGCTTACAATACAAAGATTCTAAACATTACATACAAAAGTAGTACATGCATGGGGAATAGAGGGAGTAAGAGAATAATAAAAAAAAATGTGTGTGTGTCATGTTAGGTGCTTATGGAAGAGATGTGTTTTCAGTAGTCTTTTACACCTTGACAAGGAATCTGCATTCTGGATGAGGGCAGGGAGATTGTTCCACCAGCAAGGAGCGGTGAATAAAAATGTTCTTGAGAGTGATTTTTTGCCTCTCTGTGATGTAACCACGAGTCGTCGCTCATTGATCGAACAAAGGTTTCTGGTAGGTGTGTAGATTTGTAACATTGAGTGGAAGTATGAAGGTACTGAGCTTATGCAAGTCATGTGCTTTGAATTTAATGCGTGCTGCAAGTGTAGTGAAATGAGGAGTGGTGTGACGAGTTATTTTGGGTTGGTTGAGGACCAGACAAGCAGTGGCGTTTTGAACAGTTGCAGGGGTTTGATTCAACTAGCAGGAATCTGACCAAAAGAGCATTGCAGTAATCAAGCCTGGAAATGACTATGGCCTGCATCAGAAGCTTGCTCCTCACTGGCAGACCTTGAAGGGGTAATCGTGGTGGCGCCGATCTGGACGGTGAAATCATACTGCAGTGTTGGATCGGCGGGAAAGACTAGAAGCTCCATCTTTGCCAGGTTGAATTGCAGATGATGCTCTTTCATCCATGCCGAGATGTCCGCTAGCCAGCTTGTGATTCTCGCAGCCACCGTGGGATCATCTGGTTGAAACGGCAGGAATAGCTGTGTGTCATTGGCGTAGTGGTGATAGGAGAAGCCGTGTGCCTCTATGATGGGACTCAGTTATGTGGTGTGTGTGGAGAAGAGAAGTGGTCCAAGAGGTCCTGTGGAACACCGGTGACCAGTTGACATTCTTTGGAGACCTCCCCGCACCATGCAACCCTGAAGGACCCATCCGTGAGATAGGATTCAAACCACTGAAGAGGATGCCTAGTGACGAGAGGGTAGACAGAAGGATATGATGATTAACAGTGTCAAAGGCAGCAGATAGATCTATAAGAATGAGAACTGACAATTTTGAATCAGCTTTTGCACTCCTTAGAGCTTCAGCAATGGATAGTAATGCAGTCTCGGTTGAAGCCAGAATGGTTGAAGCCACCTTAACCTTCTTGAAGACTGGTTGATCAACCAGACTGGTTGATGTCCAACTGGCCATTCTTAGAGAGGACAAGAAGATACCTGGTTAAAAATAACACGTTCAAGAGTTTTTGATATGAATGGTAGGAGAGAGCCATGTCTGTAATTATCAACGAGTGATGTGAAGTTTAGATACATCTACCTCTGTGAGTGGAGAGGTGGTTGAAAAAAGGTTTCTGGTTACATCAGAGGTCGTCTATTTTCATGTGTGTGTAGAGCTGAAAACTGACTGCTGATAGTCGCAGTTTTGTTAATAAAGAAATGGGCAAAATCATTGGCAGTTAAAGAGGTAGAGGGTGGAGGGGGAAAGAGGAGAGAGCTGAATGTTTTGAAAAGTGCATGCATGTTAGAAGCGCTTGGTGAGGAAATGCAAATATTTGCAGGTATGGACATCAGTAGAAAAGGTAGAGAGCAGAAATTTATACAAACTCAGGTCAGACGGGTCCTTTGATTTGTGCCATTCTCTCTAAGTTGCCCTTAACTTGGTTCACGAAGAACATCCGTTAGCCAGGGTTAGCCATAAGGTGTCTGTTGCAGTACTCACATCCAGAGATGAGAACTGTTTGGGAGAAGGAAGACAGGATGAAACGACAGAGAAAAAATGGGAAGAAGAAAGAGAAGCGCAAGTCTCACCTGAAAGTGACCGGTAGACTGGTTGGTGTTGCAGAAGTAGTAACTTGCATATGAAATGTAATGAAAGATGGTCAGAAACATGCAGGGGGTTTAATTAGAACGTTGTCTGTGTTGTGTCAAGTTGTGTCAAGTCGATCGAGTAGATCAAGACAAGTTGGTTGCCCGACCATATATTTATATATGTATAATAATATAAAATATATAAGATACAAAATATTTCACTTTCAAATCTTCAGACCTTTGTGCCTCAAGCTTAATAGCTTGAGGCACAAAGGTCTGAAGATTTGAAAGGGAACATTTTTGTATATTATTTATTTTATCCATGGCATTATCTCTATCCACAAATGTGCTGTATTGTATTACAATTGTATTAATTGTATAAAGTAATAAAGTGAACACTACATAATAATACATCAGTGTGTAGCTGCATATGTAGTAACCATTTAATGAAAACAATAAGCCCCCTGTGAAACATAAACATCATTTACACTGATTTCAGAAAAGCTGAGGCATTTAACAATGCCATTTAGCTGTTCTGAAATCACATTCAGCACATTCGTGATGGGAGTTTGTGTGGAGTAGCTTGTACTGTGAACTGAAACACTGAATTAAAGAGCTGTCTTGCAAGAGACATCTTTCTAAGAACCATCATACACTTTAACATCTAAGCTTTGGCATCAAAGTACATTTCTCTGAGCAAACATTGTATAATAAAATGCATTGAAACACTACACCTTACCAGTAGTATTAATAAACTTTACTAAATGCTTTACTGTGCTTCTTCCTTTTTGGATGCGTGGTCCTCAATGTCTTTCACGTTTGGTCCCGAACTCTAGACATGAACGTAATGAATTAATAATGCGGTCACTACATACAGCAAGCACTCCTAAACTAAAAACATGTCAATCAAATCACAACTAAACACTACAAAAAGAAATGACCACATATGCTGGTATCCAGCTAGTCATCGGTGTTGTAGCACGTGTCAAATCAAAATTAGACTAAGATCTAACATAAACTGCATATGCTGCTTTTTAGCTCCTGAGCCAAAAACACTTACTTTGGCTCCAACATTTGAGCCTGATTCTATAACTGGTCTGTGCAATTAATACATTTAATACATGGTTGTGAGACACAGCTTACCTCTGTGAATGTTAATGGACAATAACCCAGCAATAACCCTGTTTTGAGAGCCTCTGACTCCACTGTGATTGCCAGTCCCAGAGTTAATGTGGCACTGAACAGACCTCTTTTTCCCCATTATAAATTCTCTCAGTACTTAAAATCATTATTAATTAAATAATCACAATGAACGCCCGTGTCATCTTCCGACGCTGTGTAAAGTTGTCAGGAATTTTTCCCTTTGAAGAAATTCTTGCGTTCCATCATAAAACGTATATAAATCTTTTTATTTTTATTATTTTTTTTTATTATGGATTACACAACAAAACAATACAACAACCACCTTAATGCCAGGAAGCAAGGGAAACATACAGAAAGGAAAGCAAAATACATAAAAAAAAGACAAATATTCAAGGTCTCTACATCATTCGTGAATTTTAAACTCAGTACACCGCTGCACAGTTTTAATAGCTTTTCTATTAACACAAGTTGATAGTAGACAAATAGTTTTCAAACTCTTTAAGAAAAACTGAAAAAAGCCGGCTTTTAAATTCACGACGGCATCGACGGCAAATGCCGTCGTGCCTTTCATGTTTGCCGAACTGCCCCTATCATTTTTTATGAAATCGACGGCAATATTGCTGTGCCCTTTTTCAGAAATGCCTTTTGCCCTTATCCCTTGTAAACTGATGTTTGCGCGCGTGTAAATTACATCCGCGAGCGGAAAACAGAGCTGCACGCGTAAATACGGGCAACCGCGAGCTCATTTTAATCACTCGCGCGGCGTGACATCTAATCTGCGCGTGCGAACATCAACCGCTCTCGACGGCTGTTTTTTGCTTGCGCGAGCATTTTTATGCTCACAGGACGCCTGTGATTGTCAATCTAGAGCTGAGGTAAAGATACGATTCAGTCACATTGCGTTTTATGGTTTTTCTGTCGATTAAATTGTATTAATATTGTTTTGTTGTAATTTCACGTGTCCCAGTCGAGTGATTTAAGACCAAACTATACTTTATACAGGTTTTCTAGGATTTATTAAAAAGTAAATGCACAGGTACGACCTTCTGAAAAGAAGTTGTATGCTATAATATTTGACACAATCTTAAGAATTCTTCATGGATTTGTCAATAGATGAGCACAATAGATAGATCTGTTTTACTAAAAAAAAAAAATCAACTTCGCATGTACAGTGATCCCTCGCCACTTCGCGGTTCACTTATCGCGGATTCGCTATTTCGCGGATTTTCATAATGCATTTTTTTTTTTTGGTGCATTGTGCTCTGCATTCTGATTCGCTAAAAACTCACTCCCGCTTCTTGTATCAAAACATGCTACGAATTGTGCTATCATTTTGTCGTCTCGTGCAGTTATGTGTACGTACATAAAACAGCTTGGCAAATTTACATTAAGTTGGCCAAATTATCTTGTAATTTCGAACATCTCCTAAACCCATAATGTCGACGAAACGGCCTGGACCAACAAAAGCACCTGCGGATGGGCCCAAACGGCGGAAGATGCTACCTATCTCAGATAAAGTTAAACTTCTGGACATGCTAAGGGAAGGTTAAAGCTATGCAGCCGTTGCTCGCCATTACGGAATCAATGAATCTTCCGTTCGTTACATAAAGAAGGAGGAAAAAAACATAAGGACGACAGCAGCAGTCAATTTTAATACGAATGCAAAAAGGGTTGTAACTGTCCGCAACAAGACCATGGTACGGATGGAGACGGCATTAGCTCTGTGGATTAATGACTGCAGGAAAAAAAACATAACCCTGGATACAAACGTTATCTGCACAAAAGCGAGAATGCTGTATGAAAACTTTGCTGTCAGTGACGGGGAAGAGGGAGAGGATGCCGGGCCCTCAGCAAGTGCTGCTGACACAGTGGGAGAGGATGCCAGGCCCCCAGCAAGTGCTGCTGACAAAGTGCCAAGCGCATTTAATGCAAGCAAGGGCTGGTTTGAAAAGTTTAAGAAACGCTTTGGACTTAAAAATATTTGTCTGCACGGTGAGATGGCGTCTGCGGATACTGCTGAGGCAGAAGCCTTCGTGAACAATAAATTCAAGGCGATCATTGAGGAGGGGGGATATAAGCCCGAACAAGTTTTTAACATGGATGAGACTGCCTTATTTTGGAAACGAATGCCCTCCCGCACCTTCATCATGCAGGAAGAAGCCAAAGCCCCAGGATTTAAAGTTCACAAAGACCGTTTGACCCTGGCTATGTGTGGAAATGCCGCAGGTTTCATGATTAAACCGGGGCTGATTTACAGGTCTAAAAATCCCAGGGCGCTGAAAAACAAAAATAAGGATGATTTGCCTGTTTACTGGATGTACAATGCAAAGGCTTGGATGACAAAAGCGCTCAATCTGGATTGGTTCAAAAACTGTTTCATCCCGGAGGTCAAGTGTTATTTGAGAGGAAAGGGACTGGACTTTAAAGTGCTTCTGCTCCTTGACAACGCCGGAGGTCACGGTAATGATTTGGCATTTGATGGTGTGCAAATCGAATTTCTGCCGCCAAACACTACATCCCTGATTCAGCCCATGGACCAAGGAGTCATCTGTGCTTTCAAGGCTCTCTATACGCGCAACAACCTGCAACATCTTGTTGACGCTATGGACTCGGATCAAGATTTCTCACTGAAGGACTACTGGCGTGGATACACCATCGCATCGTGTCTCCAAAACATTCAGAGGGCCATTCAGGAAATGAAAACGGAAACTCTGAAGGCCTGCTGGAAAAAACTATGGCCAGAGGCAGTGCAAAACGCAACCGGAGGCTCGCTTGAAGAGGTCCACCACTCTGCCGTAGAAACAGCTGTGAATCTGGCTAAACAGATTGGAGGAGACGGCTTTAATGACATGATTCCGGATGACATAAACGCCCTGATTGATGGAGACGCACAGCCGCTGACCGATGCAGAGCTGGCAGAAATGACAAAGCCACAAAGCGACGATGAAAGAGAAGAGGGAGAAGAGGACACGAGAGATGAGGAGGAAGGACTAACGCTTGGTCGCTTAGCAACCATGGTGCGAATGGCCACTGAACTTAAGCGAGTAGCTGAGGAATGGGACCCTTTGATGAGCCGTTCATTACAGTTCTCCAACGTAATCGATGGTGGCATGTCGGTGTACAAGGATCTTTTTGCAAAGAAGAAAAAAGAGCGACAACAGCTGCCTATCACTATGTTCTTCTCCCGAACAAACACACCTGCACCGCGGGCTTCAGAAGAAGAGAACACTGCAGAGCACAGTCAGGATGCAGCGGCCCAGTCTGAAGAGCAGTGAAACGACCTACACGTGAGTCACTGTATTTGTATACATGTAATAGTTGCTAATTGTAAAAAAAAAAAAAGTTTTCTATTTCGCGGATTTCACTTATCGCGGGTCATTTTCGGAACGTAACCTCCGCGATAAACGAGGGATTACTGTACTTGTTTACGAGATATATATGTGTGTCATTCTTCCTTTAAATGCCAAATCTTCCTTTTATAAAGAGCTATTACTCGTAGTATGTTAACTATTCAGCTCTGTACCAATCACAAGAAAAGTGTTAAATCATCATAGATAATTATGTTTGGCATTCTATAGGGTGTAACATCAATATCACAGAAAATTCATTTAAGAGTATGAAATGGACAACATAAAAAGTAGCAAACATTATGCTAATGTACATAAAACGTAAATTGCCTTAATGCCCTTGTGACGTTTTCAATATTGCCTTTGTGCCCTTATTAGACAACAAAAAATGCCTTGGTGCCCTTTAAATTTCTATAATTTCTAAGGCAACTTGGCAGTGCCCTCTTCGCAACGAATTTCAAGGCCTGAAAAAGGGGCTTTTTGTTAGAAAATTTGTATGAAACTTGACTAACATAATTAATTAGTTAATTACAAAAGCTTCCTTGTACACTTTCACATCAAACTTTGCATAACCAAAAATGACATTTTCAAAATATAAATCAAAGTCGGGGAGAATCTTTTCCTTAATAAACACAGATACATCTTGCCATAACTTTTTCACATGACAGCAATACCAAAAAATGTGGGGAACTGTTTCCAAGTGCAAAGAACAAAAAGAGCAACTAACATCAATGTCTTTCTTAAACCTACTAAGAAAATGTTTTACAGGGTAAAATTTGTGTATTATCTTGAAGGACATTTCTTTCACCTTATTTGTGACAAAGAACTTGTGGGGTAATAACCAAACACATTTCCAGTCAAGGTCTTTAACAAATCTATTCCAGTAAACTATACAACCAGACCTGGTGACAACCTCCTTTAGAAATAAAGATCGGATAGACTTGTTCTTGTTTTTGGACTGTAAAAAGCAAATTTTACCACATTCAGTATCAAATGGGTTAATTTTGGGCATAGTAACCGATGGCAACACATCTTTACATAGGGAAATTAAACCAGAAGATATAGCAGAAAATACAAGAGAAAATTCTTTGGGAGTCACAGGAAAATTGTAATGCATAAGAAACTCGTCATATGTCATAAGGTATCCCTGAGTGTTGAGCAAATGACGCACTAAAACAATACCCTTATCAAACCAGTTTTTAAAAAATAAACTTTTATGTTTATATAAAATACATTGGTTATTCCAGATAAAACAACGTTGCGGAGAAAAGTTGTGCTTGTAGATCATTTTCCAAGCCAGTAAAGCTTGAGCATGAAAAGCAGACAATTTCACTGGCAGTTTGTCAACTTTATAGTCACACATTAACAAAAATGAAAGACCCCCAAGTTTGTCGAAAATAAAATTAGGAATGAAATTCCACAAAGAAGGTTTTTTTAAACAGAATTTTAACCAATTAATTTTGAAGGTATAATTTAACGTAGAGAAATCAATAAAATCAAGACCACCACTTGTAAGTGCATTTAAAACAACAGACTTGCGAATGTAATGCACACGATTCGTCCACAGAAAATTAAATAAAATGTGATCAATGGTTCTGTTAATTTTATTATCTAAATCAGAGGTGCCCAAACTAGGGCCCGCGGGGCCACCTTTGATTTGGCCCGCCGAACCGTCCAAGGAGAGAGAGAGAGGGGGCGAGGGGGCGATACCTTCGACACAGATTGTAATTTCTAATTTGACATAACAATTTTGTTTGTTTTATAATTAACTACAACAGAGTAAACTGAAATTAAATGTAAATTTATTTAATTTATTCTAAATGCGCAATTCAAGGCGCAGCACTGCGTGCTTTGCGACAAATGACGTCAATAAACGTCAACAAATTAAACGCAATAATGGGGAAATCAAGGCAGTGGCACACAGTCAAGAGATATTTTTTTTAAAAGCTGGGGAAGATGAGTTTTTATTCACAGAAGTCAAATCAAAGGCAATATGTCTAGTTTGCAAACAGTCTGTTGCTGTTTTAAAAGAGTATAATATCCGTCGTCATTACGAAACAAAACATTGTGCAGATTTCTCAAAGTACAGCGGCGAGACGCGAAACAGCAGGCTCACGAGCTGCTTGCTGGACTTCGATCTGAACAGAGCGCTGCAGCGTCCTTCATCATCACTGATGCGGTCTCTGTTTGGCAGTACAGTGAGTGAATCCCTCGTTTATTGCGGTTTATATGGACCGGAACTATCGCGATAGGTGAAAATCAGCGAAGTAGGATCAGCCAATCAGCTCACGGGATACATCCACTCGTGCTCTCATTGGTCGAGCTCGCGCTGGGAACCAATCACGTGTCTTGTCTGAGTGCCGTGGGCGTGTTCAAAGCCTCTGAGATAGTTTCTCTCTTTGTCTGGCATCCTGGGAAACCGTTTCTCTCTCGTCACGAGGAAACAACGCTGCTTTCAGCAATACGGCTGTACATGGGGGTATTTTTTAACTTTTATTTTTTGATGAATATTTTTGAAAAATCCGCGATGCGCTGAGGCCGCGAAGTGGTGAGGGATTACTGTATCTACCTCTGCGAGCAGACTTTCAGTCTGATGAACTTGAACAAGAGTAAACTAAGAAGCCAAATAACTACATAATATCTTGTCTTTGTCTGTTAGTCAGCTACAGGCCAATCTTCTGAAAAATAAGGAATAGCTTCATATCTCTCATTAGGTCACTGACATTGCAACCATATGGTTTTATTATTGATTGTGTATTTGGCACTGAACTGTATTGTACATTGAACACTTGGGGATTGTTGCCCATTTAAATTGTTCATTAAAATGCAAAGCTTTACAAATAAAACTGCATTAGTGAATCAGATTAAAGTTGTTTTATATTTATTTTAAATATTATGAAATAAATAAACCCATAGCAACTTTAATGTAATACAATTTGATTTATGATGCAAAATTTACTTTTGGCAACATAGCAACATAGGTTAGCCAAGAAATTCCTTCAGCTTTTGAGAGAAGAACTCTACCGCTAAGGGACAGATCTCTTAATAACCACAAATTAAACTTGCTTTTAATCTTTTCAAGGGCAGGATCAAAATTTAGAGAAACACTATCTTTTTCACTCTTTGAAACTACAACACCTAAATAATTAACAGTTTCTTTAACAGGGATGCCATATACAGATACACAGGATGAGCTTTTCAAGTCTAATAACTCACATTTCTTAATATTATGGTACAATCCCGAAGCATTTGAAAACAATTGAATGGTATTAATTGCCTGACTAACCTGGCCAGATTTTTTTTAAATAAGGCTGTGTCATCCGCAAGTTGACTAATTAAAATATTTGACAAAACACTTGTGCTACAATAAGAAAGAGATATACAGAGACTGGACAGCCTTGCCGGATTCCTTTTTCTAGATGAAATCTTTGTGTTGTACCATGTCCTAATTTCACTGAACTATGTCCTCCTGCATACAGAGTTTTCATGGCGTTACAAAAATAAGGCTCAAATCCAAAGCGTTCTAAACAAAAAAATATGAAGGGAATCAATCAATAGAATCAAATGCTTTGTAAAAGTCCAAAAAAAGAATTAGACTATCATCCTCAATGAGATCAGAGTAATCAATGAGATCAAATACAAGTCTAATATTATTAAATATATGACGATTCTCCATAAAACCTGATTGATTCTCGTCAATAATGGAGTTCAAAACTGACTTGAAGCGGCTTGCGAAAATAAGAGCAAAGACTTTATAATCATTATTAAGAAGGGTAATAGGCCTCCAGTTGTCTAAAAAAAAGAGCATCTTTTTTAGGTTTAGGAATCAAGCAAATGACACCTTGCTTCATACTGACAGTGAGCTCAGAGCAATTCAAGCTCTCTTTAAACACTTCCAGGAGGAAAGGGGATATAAGATCAGAGTAAAGCTTATAGAATTCAGCAGTTATACCGTCATTTCCAGGCGACTTGTTATTTTTTAATTGAGAAATCGCCCCCTTAATCTCATACACAGTAATTGGTGAATCACAAGCATTTTTTCCCTCCTGATTAACAGAATTAACACAATCAAGGCACTTACAGAAAATATCCAAATCAGCTAATTTAAATTTAGATTTATACAAGTTTGAATAAAAATTATAACTTAACTGGGAAATTTCTTTAGGATTATCTGTGACAGACCCTTCAATATTTAACTGATAAATGGAATTGTACGTGGGTCTATTCTTCTCAAGCTTAAAAAAATAAGATGACATTTACATTTTCCATATTCCAGCCACCATTGCCTTGACCTAATGTAAGCACCTTCTGCTCTTAATTTATACAGATCATCTAATTTCATTTGCAATTCAACCAAATACGATTTTTGACAGTCTGATAAATTGTCAGGTAAAATCTTGGTAATAGATGAGATTTCACTAACAACTTTCACTTCTTCACACCGCTTTGATTTAGCCAAATTAGAACTAAATTTCCTTAAATATTTCCCAATTTCAAATTTTAACAATTCCCAATTAACACCAAATGAGTTTTCTTGCTTGGCTTTTTTCCAATAAAAATCAATAAGTCTTCCCAGCTCTGATTTAACCTCATTATGGTTCAGCAATGAGCTATTCATTTTCCCTGATATACCTGGTTTCGGGAGAAAGCAAAATGTTAATGCTAACAGCCCTATGATCTGTTAAAGGAGTCGCTGAGATATTTTTATTTTATTAAGAACTTTTATTGCTCCACGTATACATTCTGTCATTTATATTTTTAGCCCTCCATATATCTATAAGCTCAAACCTATTAATAAATGCTTTCAAAGCAGAATTTGCATTTGTAGAGCGACCAGAAGGCCACCTATCAAGGGATTCATTTAAGACCATGTTAAAGTCTCCACCAATCAGTAAATAGGCGTTTGGAAATTTTGATTGCCAGTAAGCGATTTTATCTTCCACAAGAGATAATAAGTGATTGTTCTCTGATCTAGAATTATACCCATAGTAATTGACAACAATAAGATTCACATTATAACTATCAAAATTAGTAAAATAAAGTGCCCATACTCATCACAGTATGTATGTAAAATATCACCAACAAAGTTATTTTTCAAGCAAGAAACCCCTGCTGAATGCTCTGAACCATGAGAGAACCACATCTCACTGCCCCATTGCGATTTCCAGAAATTTCTATCATTTTCTTTAGAATGAGACTCTTGAAAAAAACCCCCAAAAAATCAGAACTAAACTGTCTGGTAAACAAAAACTAAGCCTTACGTTTAACAGCATTTCTTAAACCCCTGGCATTCAAGGACACAACAGAAAAAGACATTTAGAAGAACACACAAAAACTGTTAACCTGCTATAAGAAAAAGGCAAAAATTTGTCAAAAAAATACCAAAAAAGGTCAGATAACAGCAGCACCATTTTAAACATCAAAATGTGCAAAAAGAACTGAACCAGAGACAGTGTCTAAAAATGTATCTCAAAATCTGAAATCTTGTCAGAAAGGTATCTCTGACGATAACAATCAAAGTCAAAATTGGCAACGTCAGGTATTAAGATGGAAATCTCTCATGTAGAGAGAATGATTTCACCCTGTCCTTGAATGAATGCTCTACCTCCGACGAAATATGCCGTCTTGCCCTCTGCACGAGCCTTTTGAACCTCAGGCCACAGCTTCCTCCTCCTTTCACGATCTCCAGCCGAAAAATCCTCCATGAAACGCAGACGATTATCTTTCAAATATTGAGAATTCTTTGCGGCCTTCCAGACAGCATCTCTGTAAGAACGAGTGGAAAACTGCACAATGGTCACCCTGGGTCTCTCCGTGTCGCCCTGCTGAATCTTCCCGCGACGAAGAACCACATCAATGACCAGGGTTGGGGAGTAACGAAATACATGTAACGACGTTACGCATAAAAAATACAAAATTTGAGTAACTGTATTTCGTTACAGTTACATTTTAAATTGATGGTAATCAGATTACAGTTACATTCAAAAAGTATTTTAGATTACCAAAGTGATTACTTTGAATTTTAGTGTCATTTATTTATTAATATTAACGTAAGCTGTCTGATGATTCTCCGACTCTGTCTCAAACAGCGAGTAATGCATTTCTTTTGTGGAAATTCAAAGACAATTTTACTTATAAACAAGAAAAAGGACGTAACATCACAGTGCGATGCAAACTATGTCTACCTGCAACAAAACTTCTATCGGCTTCAAATGATTCAACATCTAATCTGAAAAAGCATCTTGAGGTAAGTTGTTCTTGGTCTTTGAAAATTATTTTCTTTATTCCTTATTTTCCCATTTACTCGTTGAGCTTTTTAGCCTACGTTTAATATTTATAAGAATTTGGTCTAATAAAACATAGAATTGACATCCAATTAATCATGCGTTAAATAATGTTTTATAAAGCCAATGGCTTTGTGTACTTAATAGACAAACTTTAAACCTTAATAATTCATTACAAATGTTCAGGAAATGGCGCCTTTGTGCGAGTTCATTATCCGAATTGTGAACAAATTGTTGTTGTTTTTTTCCATCTTTTTAAATGAATCAATTTGTTTTGTTTACAAAAATATTGTCAATGAATTATTCACGAATTTGATAGATCTGGGGTGTGTTTCCCAAAAGCATCGCTAGATAACTATAGTCATAAATTCCATTGAACTTCATTGCGTCCATATTTGATTTGCGAAACGCATCCTGACTAAGTTTGACTGTTGACTCTCTCGATTCTGTTGTGGCGGTTGTCTTTCCATAGAGAGGATAATAAGTGAAAGAATCACTCAAAGTTTTCTCTATTCATTACCTAAATCTGTTGTGTTACTTGGAGAATTGTGCTAGTTGTTTTTTTTCTTGCTTTCATTTATTGTTAAGACCACACTTACTGACTGATAATTGCTGCAATAGAAACATATTTATACTAGGGATAGTTAAAATGACACAAAATGACTTTTGTCATATTTTCCCCCCAAACCTATTACTTTCTTGTGAAACACAAAAAGAGAATAATGGTGGTGGAGGGATGCAAAAAACTGTTGCGACACAGTAGGTGAGTCAGCTATGAATATATAAGCCAGAGATGCCCAAACTAGGGCCCGCGGGCCAACCTTTGATTTATGTCCCGCCGTACAGTACGGAGAGAGAGAGAGAGAGAGAGAGAGAGAGAGAGAGAGAGAGAGAGAGAGAGAGAGAGAGAGAGAGAGCGCGAGACAGACAGAGACATACCTTCGACACAGATTGTAATTTCTAATTTGACATAATTTAATTTGTTTTATAGTTGAACTAGAACAGAGTAAACTGAAATTAAATGTTTAAATTAATTAAAACAAATATTGTAAATGCGCAATTCAAGGCGCAGCACTGCGTCACAGGCTTTGCGACACATGACGTCAAGAAACGTCAAAAAATTAAACGCATTAATGGAGAAATCAAGGCAGTGATTTCACACAGGCACACAGACAAGAGTGTCACTTTTTTCAAGTTGGAGAGTAAACATTTCATTGAATGTAATGCTTTAATTTCTTTGTAGTGTTTTTTGTCTACTACAAATTCAAGCTCCTGTTTACTGAAATTTAAAAAATGGTATGAATGATAAGCACTTTGAGTATGTTCTTGTTACATTAAAATGAAACTTGTTGGTTTTATAGCAGCTAATTAATATTTAATTTATTTTGATACATTTTTGCACAAAGATTGCCCTCATTGTTTTAGAAGTGCTGTGGAAAACTGATGTTAAAAATAAAATGTAACAGAAAACCAAATCCTATGATGGGTCGAGTTAATTTTTATTTACAGGTTGTAAACTTAATACAGGACATTGGGTTAATATGGTCTTTTGTGTTAAGTATTTCAAAGTATTTAGATTACGTTACTAAACTTGAGTAATGTAACGAAATACGTTACAAATTACTTTTTAAAGCATGTATTTTGTAATCTGTAGTGAAATACATTTTAAAAGTAACCTACCCAACCCTGTCAATGACATCTGGCAGTTTGTCCTTTGCAGGAAGAACAGCTTGGCAGATTTTGACCACATGAAGGCGAATGTCTTCGTGCACCGATTCTGGAATCCCTCCGTTCCTCAGATTATATAAATCCATTATATTGTACCTCACCACTAAATGATGTCGCTATAAAGCGCGCACATGCGCCGTACAAATCGTGCAGGTACGAAGCTGTCGTAAATTAAGAGGAAGTGGTCATAGAATCGCGCATTTCCGGTACGGAAATCAAGTAGTCAACAGCCAATCAGCACGTCTGTGTGCATTCGGCAGCTCAACATAAACGCCTGTGATTGGTTGATCGGCTCAACGTTGCAATAAACAACAGTTCAGTCTTTGAAATCAAGGCTTTTGAAGTCTTCCGTTTTTTTCAGCTCTTTGAAGTGAACCCATTCCGGCATTCGAAGCCTTTCACTCGGTTAATTTACGTTACCATACCTTGCAAGCACATACTTTCCACAAATGTCACAAGTAGTAGATGTTTTGCCGAAGGCGTCGTGACAGCTGTCCTGTAGCTCAGGCAGTAGGGCGTCAGCGCTTCCATCGGCAAGGTCGTGGGTGCGCTCCCGGGGAGAACAAGACCTAGCATAATGTCTTCCCTGCACGCAGTTTAGGTCGCTTTTAGGTCTGCCAAGTGGTAAGCAGACATTTATTCTCCATTCGTTCATAATGAATCCACTTGCTTTTTCCTCCTCTTATAGAGAAATTCAGAAGTACGGTATATTTATGCATGGTAAACCTGCGATATAGCGTCGGTAATTACCGACTAGCACCAACAGGGGGAAACCTCCGCTATAGCGTCGGTAATTACACGGCACCCACTGCATTGTTTCTGTCATATCTGCAAGTATTGGCCTATCGTAACCAGTTTCGGCGCACAGACATGTTTCCGAACTTACTGATTATGCATGTGAATAATGATCCGTGATTGGTGAATGGTGCTTTAAATAAACTTGAAACTGTGTTAAAAACAGCTTTGTTTGGTGTCTTTCCATGTTATTAAAGCTGTTTTGGGTCTATTTTAATGTTACTAAGTACAGACGCTATAGCGGAGGTTTCCCCCTGTTGGTGCTAGTTGGTAATTACCGACGCTATATTGCAGGTTTACCTTATGCATTTATATCACATTTTCCTCTATAGACCTCTGCTAAACCTGCTAATGCACTTACAAAGCTTTCGTGTAGCTCAATCAGTAGAGCCTGGCACTTACGACGCCAAGGTCATGGGTTCGATCCCAGGGAAAGCAAGAACTGATTCAATGTTCTCCTTGAGTACAATATTAGTCACCTTGGATGAAAGCCTATGGAAAATGTACATGTCTTGTCAATCATCAGTAATGAACAAAATGTTAAAGTGAAGCTCTTTTACCCCTGCCTCATACACTTTGTAATGAACCATTTTCGAATAGCTTTTACTTTAACAATAATAATATAGTTGGAACAGAGGACCCACCTACAGACAAAACTAATTTTGGTTACCATAATTTGCCTTTCAAATGACAAATGATTAAAACAATTAAATATCTATACAATAAAATATCGAATACTTTTATTTTTTCCCTTCCACATTTAGTTTTTATGTGCCACAAATAAAAGGATTTTAGTTTTTTAGGAATGGAGGAAAAGCGACAAGATGATATATTGTGAACGACATATCTAAATAAATGCAGAAACCAGTTAAAGGTAAACAGCAGACAATCAATTCATGAGATAAAATTCATGTCGTTAAAAATCTGTTACCCTCATACAGTTGCTAGGGTAATGTAATCTAAGGGCGTGACAATTAATATAACAGATACAGAACACATTTCTAGGCAGAAAGACCCAATAATAAGTCAACAGTTCTGTTTCATAATACTCTGTTTCAATTATCTGTTTACAAGAACTAATTTCTTCACTTGTGCACTAAAGAATAATAGTTCTCGTTGCATCCTTGTTTCTGGACTGAAGAAATAGCACTCAGATATCTGTTTCATTCCAGTGTATAGCCTTAAAGAACTGACTTAAAATTGCATCATTGGCAAAAGACTCATTGTGTAATCCTTAGCTGACATCTAGTGGCTGTAGTTGGAATGTTGTTATTTTCATGTTAACATCTTAAAATTGTTCCAGTAAATGCATCTCATAAATGTAGTTCTTTAAAAGTCGTTTACATAAAGTCTTGCTTTTTTATTATAAATGAGAGCACATTTATGCTAATTATTACAATTAGCATAATTATAATAATTAACGTTATATTCATTAATTATTAATTAATTACGCTGACAAAACTAATTTTGGTTGCCATAAATTGTCTTTCATTTATATAGATAAAAAAAATTTAGGAATAGAAGAAAAAAAACACTCAAAATACAACTTTTTTTTAGCTACAAGATAAGAATATAAAGAGTAATAGTTCTCGTTGCATCCTTGTCTCTGGACTGAAGACATAGCACTCAAATATCTGTTTCATTCCACTGTATAGCCTTTAAGAACTAACTTAAAAATGTGTAATTAGCAAAAGACATTGGCATTCATTGCGAATGAATGACATATTTAAATAAATACAGAAACCAGTTAAAGGTAAACAGCAGAGAATGAATTCATAAGTTAAAATGTATGTTGTTGAAAAATGTGTTATCCTAAACAGTTTACCTAGAGTGAGGTAAAATTACCCTAAAATAACATGAACTAGTTTGTTTCATAGCATTCATGGCTTCATGTATAGAACTAATTTTAATGTGCATATGTGCATATGCATAATAATATTTTAATTGCATTGATTGAGATAAACAGTCCGCTGTGCATTAAGAAATAACATGAACTAATTTGTTTCAGTGCATAACTTCATGCATAGAACTATTGTTATTGTGCATATGTGATATGGCATTGCATAGGGCAAAACAATCTGTTGTTTATTGAGACATTATCTAATTAAGTGCATTGCATTGCTGACTTTATGCACAGAACTATTTCTCATGTGCATATGCATTGAACTAAACAATAACACGAACTAAACAATCTTTTGTGCATTGAGAAATATAATGAACTAGTTTGTTTCATTCCATTGCTTAAATCATGCATAGAACAAATGTTATTGTGTATATGTGATTTTTCATTGCACTGAGTAAAACAATATGTTGTGCATTGAGAAATAACATTAACTAATTTGTTGCATAGCTTTGTGCACAGAACAAATTATCATGTGCATTTGCATTATTGCTTTGCATTAGTCGAGCTAAACAATAAGTTGTGCATTGAGAAATAGCTTGAACTAGTTTGTTGCAATTGCTTGCTTTGTGCATAGAACTAATTTGTGCATATGTGATATTTCATTGCACTGAGCAAAACAGTATGTTGTGCATTGAGAAATAGCATTAACTAATTTGTTGCATTGCTTTGTGAACAAAACTAATTGTCATGTGGATATGCGTTATTGCTTTGCATTGGCCGTGCTAAACATTCAGTTGTGCATTGAGAAATAGCATGAACTAGTTTGTTGCATGGACTGCGGACACGCAGGGAAGAATGGACTCCATTGGTGGTCAGGTCGGTGAACTTGTACGAACAGTAACCGGTCTGGTCGTGAGGCTAGACGAAATGTCTAGGGAACTGCATCGACCGGTCGAGTGCTGAGGACCAGAAGTGAATGATTATAATCCGGACAAATAACCGAAGATCATCAAAATGGATTAAAAACTGTATGTTCCTGTCCTAATGTCTCTAACTTTGTCCCTGTCTCTCGGTTGGGAATCCAGCCTGTTTCTCTCAGCCAGTCTACTATCTCCTGTGCACTCTTATCTCCTTCAAGTACAAAAACATAGAAACTGAGCTCCACCCCCACCCCCCTTCCACCCGTCTGCCTGTCCTTATCTATCTCCTCCTCCCAATCTGATTCTGATTTCTGATTCTGATTCTGATTCTGATTCTGATTCTGATATTACAGAAAGACATTAAATAATTATAAAATAATATAGCAGCTCCCGCGGAACAATTTGTTCCATGACCAAATATAGACTTTTGTCCCACCCAATCCCAAAGGTTAGTCCAAAATTTCTCATCTGATTCACTTGAGTGAGTTTCCTGTAGCATGTTTACCTTTGCAAAATAAAAAAAACAGCTTTACGTTTCACATGATCTCGATGTATTCTTCAACTCAACTCCACAACTGTGTGCTTGAATGTTGCATGCGTAAACGATGCGTTGATGCGTTGCATCAGCAAACTTCATCAAACGCGCAAACGCGTCATTTGTCGTAGCAAACTTGATCTTCTCAGACTTCATTTAATTTATTAGGACATTTTAGGTTTTAAAGACCCAGGCAGTCTGTTTTTGTTTGCTATTTTGACACACTTCATGTTTCTATAACGAAGATCGTTCCTGAATAAAAGGACTTTAAGTTGAAAACCTTGGACTTCGTTATAATTTATGTTACGCCCTGTTTCCCCTAGACTGGGGTCATAACATCTATAATCTTAATCTTTTTAACTATAATGATTTCTTTATCAACAAGCCATTTTGTATTTGTGTGGCCATGCCATTAATTAAAGTTTGAAATTCATTCAAAGTCATTTTGTGGTACGAGTTTAATTAATGGCATGATGACTGTTGATAAAGAAATCATTATAGTGGACATGTGAAACAGTATTCTGAAAATAGAAACTTAGTACCATAAAATATCCCAGAACTAAAAGAACTAAAATATAATAATTTATTTTAATTGATAAATTGCTTACTTAAAGTGTTTGGTTTTTGGTTCTGACCCATAGGCTATAAGGAATACCGAGGAAACATATTTATGTTGATAAAGTTAAAAATATTAATTCATCTCTCCCCAAACATAAAATACTAAGGTACATCACAGTACATCACAGTAGTATTCAATGCATCATGTCACATTATGCATTAATATTTACCAAAACTCACAGCAAATATATTGAAGCTGCTGGCTATAAGGCCAGTGGTCTCCTTCATATAGTTTATAAATTCAAAAAGACTGACAGCATGTGAAGTTGAGCCACATGACTGCGTGCGGGAAATCACAGGTAGTCGAAACTCCCTCGAGAAATACGCTCTGTAAAACCTCTCATTACAATGATTTCCTTACATTTCTCACAGGACAGGAGTGATTAAACTTTTTTCTTTTTTCTTTTTTTTTATTGCAAGAAAAACAATTACAATAAGGCAATACAAAATCACTTACAGAGCACAACTCCAAAAAAGAAACATAGCAAGAGAAACAAAGAGATAGAAAGAGAGAAAAGAAAAAAGAATAATACAACAGCTTAAATTTCTTCAATAAACCAAAAGTCTTCTTCCACTTCTCGATTTTAGTAATCTTAATGATTTACAAATCCAAAATTCTTTCTGAAAAACAAAAAATTTGTTTTAAGGCACTTACAGCAATGAATATAAAATTTCCCCAGAATGAGAATATTATTCAAAATGTATTGACTCTGTACATTTTCCAGTATTACACTGAAAATTATGTCGTTTTTAGAAAATGACGAAATCAAAGTAATTGTACTTTTAAGCCACTCATATGTCAAACCAAAAGGTTTTGCAACATAAGCCATTAAAAAAACTAATGTACTTTTGTTTCAATTTCAAAATCACAAAAAGTACAACAATCTATGTCTAAGAAGCTCTAAGGATGGGTAAATATCATTAAAAAAATTGGAAATGCACTTCTTTAGCTTTGGGAGATATTGGAAATTAGAAGGTGACTAGTCCATCCAATCATCCTGAACCTTGTTAAAATCCCCTCCTAATATGATATTGTCTGTGGAATATGTAAGTTTCAGGCCTGCTATTATTTCAGAAACTTCAGATAACAATTCTTTGTTTTGAGAAATATTATTATAACTATATATACTCCCTACGATAATAAACAAAACATCAGTTGAAAGGAAACAATGACCATTTGCGTTAGTTTTGTGTACAACTACTTTCGCAGGACAATTATAAAATAATATAGCAGCTCCTGTTCTTCAAGCTCTACATAAACCTCTGTGGTGGGTTCAACTGCTCAACAAACAAACATGTTAAAAGGCTTTCATTTGAAGTGAACTGATTTCTAGTGATAGACAGAGCAAGGCTTCATAAAACACTGAAACGTTCAAAGCAAATGTGCCATGTGTCGAGTCTTTGAATCTATACCGACACCCGTCTCCACGGTGACACCTATAGTGCTCAATTGCACGTTATCTGAAACACCTTTGCAAACAAGCCATTTAAAAAATAAAAATGTTGTATTTTTGTTAGTTTGGCGAGTTTTTAACATCCTCACTGTATAACTATAATATATAGTAATAATAACTTATTCTGATCATAAAAAAATGAAAATTAATAACACAAATCAATCCACAATGGTCTCCTATTTGTTAATATTAATTGCTCTGCTGTGTGCTGTCGCTTAGCCTACTCTTTTTTTCTCCTCCAGTCTTTGAAAAAATCCTCTCACAAAAACCCAGGAGATGAAGGTGCATTAACTCCTCTTTTAAACGTTGTGGGAGTTGAGACAGATGTGCTATTGTGTGGTTTGTCAAACGTAGACTTGGCAAGCACCACCCTTCGAAAAACTTGTGAAATGCGCAGAAGCTTCACTTAACCATAGTCGGGTGACATGGATGCTTTGAACCACAGTTCGGAGCAGTATTTCGAAATACAGTGGAGTTCGGTTATGTTGACAATCTCCCCAACTAACATTTTATGTTTTCCAGAACATTCTGTGAACCAAACATTAAAATGTTCCCGATATGTGTGCTAGGAAAGTTTTCTTTACGGAAATAGAACATTCCGGGAACGTTCGCGGTTGGTTCCAGGTATGTTCGCAGTAGGTTCTCTCAACCTCTACATCTAGTTATGCTTGTACACAAATAATCATCTTACAAACTACATCCTCTAAATTACTTATTGATCAAAAACATTAGAATGAATAGAAAGTTATTACAAGTTATTTAAAGTTATTTTCTTTTGAAAATCTCTATAATCTCAATCTCTTTGTAAAAACATACATACACATATATAAGCCATGAACATATTTAAACACATGTTACACAGTTGTATTTAGAAAATGTAATCACGAACAAAGCCAAGTGGATTTTTTTGTCATTTCAGCCATATACAAGTAGTGAAACGAAACGTTTCTCCAGGACCAAGGCACTATAGAACAAAAACCTCATAAGAGCACAAAGTGCAAACAGACAGCACAGACCATAACGCAGACATAATACACAGTAGGTACAGAAAAAAAAACTATATACATAAAGTGCACAGTTTAATTTTGTCACAGTTTGATGGTAAGAGTCCAAAAGTAGTGCAGCTTCTATGAGTTATGAGTTTAGCAGCCTGATACCATGGGGAAAAAATCTGTTGTAAAGTCTGGTTGTCAGAGACGACATTTTTCGATACCGTTTTCCGGACAGCAGGAGGGTGGGTGAAAAGTGTGTGTGAGGGGTGTGGGGTCGTCCACAAAAAAGGCTTTGCGGATATAACATGATGTGTTGATGTCTGTGAAAGAGGGAAGAGAGACATGAATATTCTTTAAACACACATATACAATCCATCAGAACAGAACATTTTTAAACACAATTGTATTCAGAAAATGTTTATCATAAACATGAATATTTCCCCATCATCTGCAAATCAAAAGCAAAGAAACATACTTGAGTCAGACAGAAATAATATAAACAATTGACTGTTAATTACTGTGGATGATTGTGTAGATCTAATATAGTTCTGTCCATTGAAGTTTGGCTGATATCTTGTGAAGTGACACTGATGTTCTTTGAGAATGGAGTTCACCTTGGATCTCTTTAGAAGTCTTTCTGGGCTCTTTTGTTACCCTTTGGATTATCCGTCTCTGATTTGTTGTAAATTTTCCTCCTGCGGCCACATCCAGGGAGGTTGAATACAGTCCCATGAATCTTACATTTCTGAATATGTACCAAAGTTCACAGGAACTTCAAGCTGCTTGGAGATGGTTTTAAATCCCTTTATCATGCTTTTCTAAAACATTATTTTAATCTCCTGAGACAACGCTTTCCTTCACTTGGCCTGGTCCCTGTTGAATGTAGTACACACCACGTCACAAGATAACACAGTGACTTCCTGAAGCCCTATAAATAGGCCCACTGACTGATTACAAGATTGTACACACCTGTGATGCATTAGCATTATTATCTACTAATTATAGTAGATATAAACTTCAGTTGGCTTGACCTTGAATTAACATGTCTCTTGTAAGTTTACTTTAACATGAGTTAACATGTCACTGACGAGAATGAATGTTATTTAACAAGTCACTAGTGAGATTTAATGTTTTAAAGAACACAAGAGTCAGTTGACGCAGAGACTGGAGGTTATTGATGATTCAGCTGAACAGTGAGTGGTCTGAAATATCAAAGAATAATAATGAATATTAAATATAAATCTAAAATAAACAACATTTACATTGGTAATAAACATGAGTAAATAATTAATTGATTACAGAAGTGTTGCAATACTTGGTTAGTGCACAAAATGGCATCTAGGGAACATACATGGAGTTTTTTCATCATGAGGGATCATCGGTGTTGTAACGAAATACCAAAAAATAAATAACAATGCTTTTTGATCCCCAAAGTGTTGAAAATTGCAATTAGTTTATAAAAATGTTTACGGTTTAATTACATCCTTGGCTTTTAACGGTCAGTTTTCACTAATGTGAATACTTTGTTTTATTTCTATTTTAAAGATGTAATTAAGCATTATTAATATAGTCTTACCACTTTCTAAACAGACTGCAGTTCCACTGCATATATATGGAGCCCTTTATACATTTATTTACTATATAAATGTGTGTATAGATAGATAGATATGTATGTGTGTGTATATATATATATATATATATATATATATATATATATATATATGTATATATATGTATATATGTGTGTGTGTGTGTGTATATAAAGCCTTTCTTCATGTGAAATAAAATAACTTAAATATTAGTATTTCTTAAATAATTCCTGCTAAAGTACAATGAGGAGAGTAATGCTGTTTTTTCTAATCTCAAGCAGTTTTCAGATTGACTTGATCTGCCATGTCAGACTTCAGTTCAACACGGAACACAGTTCAACATTATAGCAGATAAAGGAATCAACGCAATGTAATATTTGTATAAAGCCTTCCTCCATGGGAAACAAAATAACTTAAATATTAGTATTTTTAAAATAATTGTAATAAATGTAATGCAGCAGAGTAATGCAGTTTTTTTGAACTCAAGCAGTTTACAGTTTGAAGCGATCTGCCATCGTTTTTGCATCCTTTTAAATACCTTATTTCATTTATTGTTTAAGTGTTCACAAAACATCGATCTATCAGCGAATCTGCTCAGGAAACGCGTTTGAACTCGAGAACAGGAGTCAGACTTTAGTTAAAAGCAGATAAAAGAATTAACACAATGTAACTATATACTCAAGAATTAGTTATAAATAACTTTGACTGTTAGACGCTGCATTTGAAGAGAGTCAGCGCGTGCTGCTCAGGGAAGCCGTTTACATGTGTCTTCCCCGTGCAAACACGAGCGAGAGTCAGAATTCGGCAATAAAGTACATAAATGAGCGCTATAAATAAACGTAGGCGCTTAGACGGTTATGCTTTGGCGCGAGTCCAGGAGGACGCGCGTTTAAACTTCACTTACCTTTCCTATAGTATCATAGTGCTCAACAGCGAAAATCCGTCGCCATGTAAAGACGAATGAGAGTCAGAATTTGGCCATATAAGTACATAAATCTTCAAGGAAACACGCTGCAGCGGTTACTTGATAATCGGAAACAATTTCCGTTTGATCATAAACTCTCTCACATAAATCTATTTTAGGAGATTATGATCTCTCTCTCCAGCAGTAATGGCGTCTTTGAAAAGCTTTGAGGCTTTGAATTGCAGCGCTCTGATTCGTTCAAACGTCAGTGCTCTCACTGACAGGGGTGTAATTTTGTGATATTATGTATGTAAAATAGAGAGATTTAACTTACTAATTAAAGTAAAAAATCGATTGTAGACCTGCAAGTTTTTTTTTCAGGATTTAAAAAAATAAAATGCATGCCCATTGGAATGGACATGTTCACACATACTGTATTGAAATGTATTATATATCAGGTGTAATGTTGTGATGTTACCAACAGATGGAGTGGACGCTCTATCTAAAATTCAGTTTTCACTTCATTAGTGAAAGTCTATGGAGATTTTATGACTTTAATCTTCAGTTTTATCAAAAATCATAAGTCTGATCAGTCTGAAAAGGGATAGCAACTCAAGTCAGAACAGGTCTGAAGTCTGAGCAGAGTTTAGTGGTTGTAGCTTTAAAGCTCTAGGAGGAGATGCTCTGAGAATTTTAGGTAAGAAGAATAATAATAATAATAATAATAATAATAATAAGTTTAGATACAATATCACTAAGTTGGCTTTCTCAAGCCAACTTAATTATAGTAGACGCACCTTGAATTAACATGTCTCTTTAGTCACATTGTTTACAGTCTTTTCTAGGTGTACCATCATTTTTGTCTAGGCCTGTTCCATGAGTTTATTTTTATAAATAATTGTTGAAGCATGGTTGAAGAGCAATGTCTGACTGAAGTCTGACACATGAATGTTAACTGGTTACCAACAATTTTGACCAAGAGTATATATATATATATATATATATATATATATATATATATATATATATATATATATATATATATATATATATATATATATATATATATATGTGTGTGTGTATATAATATTGTATAATTTAACGGCACAAATGTTAGTATTGCACATTAATGAATAACATTTGTTTTGAATATGATAGAGATAAGACAGTAAAGAGAACATTTTCAATGAAGTTAAAAATGAACGATTCTTCCAACTAATTTCAGGTGAATTTGCACATCTGGTTTTGTCTTTATTGAACATGACTTAATGGCAGATTAAGAATACTTTCTTACTTCTGTATATATTATATATTCACAAATGTTTCTTTCATTAAGATGGTTAGAGGTTTACTAAAAGAAACTTTACATTTAAATAAGCTTTATAAACTTGGCAAAATCGTGCCAGTCTTACCAGTTTGCATTTGTACAAAAAAGTACTTATTTTTTAATCGTGCTGCAATTGAGCTATGTACAATATTTAACTCAAAGATTAAAGACTCCATATTTCTTAAGAGAGAATCATAATAATTAATTTTCCACTAGTGTATGCAATGAATATAGCTTCTAGCCATTGTTGCCAGATTGGACTGACGATTTCCAGCCCAACTACAGCATAAAACTCGCCCAAAAAACTAGAGAGACGATTGATGAAGGGGGAGACGATTGTTAATGGTATTTATATGCATTTATATATGAAATTTGGGCGGGTTTTTCCGTCAAAAATCACCCCATTTTATCAAACAGACCAATGCTTTTTTTTCCGGTGGGACTTGACCAAAACCCACCCAATCTGGCAACACAGTGTGTCTCCCTTTCACTTTCACGATTTGGGTCATGATTTGGCAAATTATCATTGGCTGTTCACATGTCACGCATAACCCAATTTTTGCAAATACAAATATATAGTTTATTAAGGCAAATATCAATAATGACCTATAGAACGTGACTTTTACGTGGCTTTTAATCATAATACCGAAATACTACACCGGGACTCTTATTTTGTCTGACTCGTTGGATTTCTGATATGGGACATAAAAGTGTTACTTAAACATTGTCATAATTCATCTTTACTTCATAAGATCGCTTGTGTGTGTGTGTGTGTGTGTTTTGTGTTTAACCATTAAATCCCTTAGTCATAAAAGCAACCGATAACTTCTAATTAATGCAAAGCTGGATATATATACATTTATTCCTTCAATCCCCCTTATGATCTTCTGTCACAGGAGTTCAACACCTTACAAAACAACCTCTTCATCTTCTTCATTTTCCTGGTCATGGTCCATCTCTTCCCTTCTGCCTCCATTCATTGTTTGCATATCTATTTCTATTTCTATATCTATTATATATCTATTTTTTTTAAATAAAATAATTATAATTTTTTTTATAGAATTTTACATCTATTTCTGGATGATCTTCCCCTCTCATCTACCTGAGCTTTACTTCCTTCAGAATCTCCTCCTTTTCTCTCAAACATCCTTCCTTCCATCTTTCTTTATCCTCCTCTTCACCTTCCCTTTCTTTCCCCATTATGGTTCATTGCTATAGCCCTCATCCGTATCATGTCTTCCATTTTCATCCTTCCCTTACTTGCTTTTTCTCTCTTTCTACTTCTTATGTCTAACCCCTCTGCTAGTTCTGCTTGATTCTTCCACATCTATCTGCCCATCCTTAACATTCCATCCTCCTCCTTGGCCTCGTCATGGATTCTCGTCAAAAGTCTCCTATCCCCAAATAGTTGTTTAGCCCTTGCCCAAGGGCCTATGATCTTGCCCTGAATATTATATTATTGTTTCACACCCGCCTTCATCTATTGCCCCTAAATAAATCTTTGGTTGTGATTTGATAAAGTTAAAACATGTGTAGTTCTTCTTTTTTTTTATCCGAAGTTTTTCCCAAAATCCTGGTTTCTCCCCTAAATCTACCAAAATCACTCTCTCAGGTACCCATGCCCCTGTGTACCCTATCACTAACCAGTTATCTGTAATGTATTTGTTTTTGTTGCACTGCTTGTTTTACCTCTTTATCCATGCACATTATAAAATGTCAACAAATAAAAAAAGTCCACTTTATACACAAATAAAGTGGTTGACCCTACCTCATAGTTAATTTCACATCCCCCAATGCCCCAATAATGGCACAAACAATAATCCCTCCTTTCCCTTTTTTCCCTTCGATTTGTTCTTAGGTAGTCTACTAAATATATTGTTCCTGTGATCAGGATGGCTAGTCCCACTAATTCCCCTAACAAACTCCTATTCTCTCACAACATGTTTAACCTTAGCGAGTACAATTTGAATTGTCAGAGTTTTCTGTGTGGTATTCTGTTTTTATCTGCACAATCAATCCTCCCCCTTTACTGTAGGAGCACTCTGGTCTCCTGTAGCGTTCTGGATGGGGGATCAGTTGCTTCAAGGAATGTCCAGGTGTGTTCTGTGAATGAGACCTCTACTATTGTTGTTAGTGATAAGATCTGCGCCTCGGGCTCATTGTCCTTCTTTGTGACCTGTGGAAAGTGGGCTGAGTGCTGACCTGGTCCCTATCTGATGCTCTTCTGTTTTCTTAACAACATTAATCATTAATCCTTAAAATTTAATCCATTATCCCTTATTCCCTTATAATATCTTTCTCAAAATGTAATGATTTGCATTTTTGAGGCCCTTTTATCCTTTACCATTAGTCTTGATTGTATTCACAACATAAACTCCATCATGATAATCTGTAAAGAAAGTTAAATGTTATTCGCTGCGCAAATGTGGCACTGTTGTTTCTTTCTGCCACAACAATATTAACCTAGGTTTTGACCAGGAAACATTCCAATATTATATATATATATATATATATATATATATATATATATATATATATATATATATATATATATATATCATCCATGGTCATTATTTTACTTGGGCATATTTTGCCCAGTAGGCCCACATTTTAAATTCAGATACAGCTGTTTTGGCAAAATTGTTTGATTTGCCTTAGTATCTCTTCAGACACCATCTCTCACCATCTCTCACTCCATTCATACTCATTCACACTCACACTGGCCATTTTCTCTGAGTCTGCTGATCAGCTGGTTCTGTTGTGGCAAAATCTGTAGAGTCTAAGTTCTCTCGCGGGGTCAATCAGAGAAAAAAGGCTAAGAGTCAAAGTTTCCAAGTCCGCAGAAGACAACTTTATTGCCGGCAAGAAAGTGAGATGATAGCTCTACACATGAGCGCAGACCACTATGCATCTGATCTCTTAGACAAAAACATGATCTTATATACTTTTCTCTTATCGTTCAATGTCAATCAGTAGATATCAGACCTCTTTTCATATACCTCCACCTGGACCATATGCAACCATAAATTTCACTTAAAAACATTATAATTGTCTTGGTGGGAGCGCATCTTTGTTGATCGCGCTTCAGAAGTTTTATTTTGAAGGCCACTGCCTATCTGTGCCGCTGTTTTGGCCCTCTTCCCAGACCTGGTGCTGTCCATCCAAACATAGGTTCTCCTCATTAGCAGGATTTATGTCCTTATTAGCTCTACACAAGGGTTTTTGAATGACATTTTTAATTACTTCAGTACATACTAGCTCGGCACTCGGTTTTCTGAATGATATGAATATCTTCAACAAAAACTAGTTCTACACTTAAGTTTTCAAAGACATATTAATTTCTCCAACACATCCCCCCTTTGGGGCTCTTTAAGCCCCACTACTCATACCCTCTTCCCACAGTATGTCACCACCGGTCAGTCTCTTTCATTCATCTTTCTTTTGTGACTTAATAATAGTCACCTTCTCTACCTTACCAAACGACTTCCCCATAATGACACACTCTGGAGGAGTTCTGAGACCAAACATCTTCTCTCTTACTTGACTAGAGAGAAGTAAAAGATCTCAGCTCCCTTCTAAACCCAGTCTTTGAAGGGGATTGTTGTCTTCATTTCAACTTGATCCATAGATTATAATATAGTAAATATCAGCAGATTACATATTCCAGTAAATACTTCATATTTTCGTGTATATGCAGTCCTTCGATGCCAGATGAACTCTCAGGCGCTTCCGGTGGCCTGGAGCGCTATCTGGGTTGCTCCTCTGTTGCCAGAGGTACCCTGGACCTGCCTAAGGTACTGTCTGGTGTTGGGGCTGGCAGTGGGTTTTTAAACCGCCAGTAGAGCCAACCCTTGCTGCTACTGGGGTGCTCGTCGATCCATCTTTCACTCATCATCGAACTTCCAGTGTAAATAAGTGCAAAATATACTTAACAGTGATTTGACTAATACTTAGCAAAAAATAGAGCATCATTCTTTATAGAGTGATACTCAAAAAATATATTTTTTAGCATTCATGTTATATGATAGCAAAGAAAACTAAATTAGAAAAAGGGTTAAATGCCAAAATAACAAACATAACCATTTCTACCTACCTGCCTACTCTACCCATTGTCTAAATACTTATCTAATTTTTTATCCCCAAAAGAAAGTACATACTTTGGCTAGCTCCCTCTCTCCCAAAAACATCGTCAAATTTTCAAAAGTAAAATTGGCACCCCTTCCTTTTTTGAAGACCTTACAGGAAGTCGTCCAGTTCATCTAGTCCTTGACCAATTGGATAGTATAATTTTATAGCATAAGCATATGGACCACTAGGTGAACATAGGATGAATCTCCACTTCTACGGTAAAGGCACAGGAGGGTCGGTAAGATATAAGATATCTGTGGTAAAACTTGGACCACGGATCAAATTAAAACTATAAAAACTATGTACCATCTTAATGCCCCGTTTGTGAATATACCTGTATCTTCTCTGAAGTTCACAAGAACGTTTTCTTAATGTGCCAGTAAGTCATACTTTCAATAAAGACAAAGCCATTGAATTAAATAAAATTGTAACATAAATTGGGGTGCTCGTCAAAAAGACTTTTGGCTTGGCTTGCTTTCATTTAAAGGTGGGAGGGATTCCAGGTAAACATGGAGTTTGATTTAACCGCATTTACACTGTCACCTTCTGTCGAGGAATTTGATCGCCGTAGGAAAGACGATCTAATTAAAATAGCGGATTTCTTTAAAATTCCTGTCGCGCGTTATGCTAGGAACAACGAAATTAAAACCGTATTACACATAAAACAGGTGGAAAATCAGATATTGCCAGAATTGTCACTTACAGGTGGTGCAGAAGCTGGAGCGGACGCGTTAGGTGTAGAAGAGAAACCTACCCAGTTATGCAGCCACCCAGCCCACACTTTTTACTGCAAGATCCGGCTGTAGCTGTCCGGTTGAAAGAGTTAGACTTGGAGGTGAAACGGCAAGAGCATCAAAATAAACTGCTACGTCTGAGGGAGTTAGAAATTGAGTACGATATGGATGTTCGCGATCAGTCGGTTGAGGATGCAGAGGTGCAGTCTCCAGTGTTACCCTCTTTCGCTCCCTTACCTTTATCTGCTCCCTTACATTCAGCCTGATGAGTTAGTGTTGGTCTTTCTTCCAGTTCCAGGCTCGGTATTGCAGGCAACATTTTGTGGTCCGTGTGAAATAGAGAGAAAGATCAGTGAAACAGATTATGTTGTACGTACTCCAGATCGCAGAAGAAAAACACGAGTGTGTCATGTGAATATGCTAAAGCCGTACTGTAATTTACATTCCTGCTGAGAAACGTGTTGATCTTTCATCTAAACTTCCAGTGACAACAGTAACATCTGTAACACCTTTCGAATCTGCAACGGCAAGATATTATGTTGTTGATTAAAGAATATCCAACCTTGTTTGCAGATACTCCTTCTCATACCACTGTGATAGTGCATGATATTGAGATCGATGGTTCTGGTCCCATGAGTCAACATCCCTACCGCGTGAATCCGGTAAAACGAGACATAATGAGGGAGGAAGTGAAGTACTTATTGAAGCAGGGGCTTGCAGGTACCCCCGGTGAATGCGAAGGTTACCGCCATCCTTCAGTATCCAACACCCAAGACAAAGCGAGAGTTGCGCCGTTTTCTTGGGATTATGGGCTATTACAGAGCATTTTGTAGAAATTTTGTTCCTGTTGTGTCACCACTAACTGATTTGCTGAGTTCATCAAGATCCTTTATCTGGTCTCCGTCGTGTGAAGACGCTTTTAAGGCGGCAAAAGATCTAATGTGTTTTGCTCCTGTTCTGGCTGCCCCCGTGTTCTCTCGTCCTTTTAAACTTGAGGTAGACGCCAGTGCTGTGGGAGCTGGAGCTGTGCTGCTACAAGAGGATGACCGAGGAATTGATCCCCCACTGTGTTACTTCTCCCGAAAGTTTTTAAAACACCAACAGAACTACAGCACTATTGAAAAATAAACACTTGCCTTAATATTGGCTCTTCAACATTTCGAAGTGTATTTAGGAAGCAGTTCACTCCCAATTGAAGTGTTCACTGATCATAATCATAACCCCTTGATTTTTCTTTCACGCATGTGTAATCACAATCAGCGATTAATGAGGTGGTCATTAATTGTGCAGGATTTTAATGTGAAAATACAGCACAAGAAAGGAACTGATAATGTTATTGCAGATGCTCTCTCTAGAGCTGTTATGTAATTGTTTACACACCATCAGATAGAAGAAGAAGAAATATTACATTTATATAGCGCTTTTCCAGAGCTCAAAGCGCTTTACGTAGTAGGGAGGGAATCTCCTCAACCAGATGTAAATTGTTGTTTATTATGTATTTTTTATTTTTTTTGTTAAAACCAAGTTGTCTCTTATTGGTGGGGGTGTTACGTCCTCTGACGTATTTTTGGAGAAATTGAAATTGTGGAAATTGTGTCCCCGTTGTTGTTGTGTTTTCTCTCTCTCTCTCTCTTTTAGCCAGGTTTCGGTTTTAATTATTAACAACCGCTGATTGGCCCGTCTTCAGAGGTGCAGCCTTTAAAACTGGAGTCTGCGCAAGCGAGAGGGGATGGGCTAGTGGCTCTGTGTGTTGAGTTGTGCCGGCAGGACGCGTTGTTGGCAGCGTCCCAAAGAACTCGTGAAAGAGCAGGCCAAAAGCTGTGGCTCCCTGCCATATAACGTTATAGTTCTCAGTGATTGTTGGGTATTAAAAAGGTAATCTGTGAACTGATGCCACTCCCCCGCCCAACACTGTTGATGTATTTTCTTTTGTTTCGGTTTGTTTGTATTCTTTTTCTCACTCTGACTGTGCCTATTTTTGTTTTTTGGAATCTTCTCCTTGTTTCTGTTAGACAGGGAGTTAGGGTTGAGCTATGTACTTTTATTTCATTTAATTTGTTAGGAAATTTTAGGTTTTAAAGACCCAGGCAGTCTGTTTTTGTTTGTTATTTTGACACACTTCATGTTTCTATAACGAAGATCGTTCCTGAATAAAAGGACTTTAAGTTGAAAACCTTGGACTTCGTTATAATTTATGTTACGCCCTGTTTCCCCTAGACTGGGGTCATAACATCTATAATCTTAATCTTTTTAACTATAATGATTTCTTTATCAACAAGCCATTTTGTATTTGTGTGGCCATGCCATTAATTAAAGTTTGAAATTCATTCAAAGTCATTTTGTGGTACGAGTTTAATTAATGGCATGGCCACACAAATACAAAATGGCTTGTTGATAAAGAAATCATTATAGTGGACTTGTGAAACAGTATTCTAAAAATAGAAACAAGCCTGTTAAAGAACGTTTAATAACAAGAAAAAAAAGGACTGATAATAACACTGGGGAAAATCTAAAAACATTTTTCAACTGCATAAACCGGATGTAAAGTGAAATGCAGTCTATTTGCCGTTCCTTAATTCTAGCTGGACTTCTGTCCATACATTTTTATTTATTTAACTGTAAGATAAACAATAATTATGATCATTAATGACCAACTTAGTACCATAAAATATCACAGAACTAAAATATAGTGATTTATTTTAATTGATAAATTGTATACTTAAAGTGTTTGGTTTTTGGTTCTGACCCATAGGCTATAAGGAATACCCGGGTTATGCACGAGGAAACATATTTATGTTGATAAAGTCAAAAATATTAATTCAAAATTTATTGACTGTGTACATTTTCCATTATTACACCGAAAATGATGTCGTTTTTAGAAAATGACGAAATCAAAGTAATTGTGCTTTTAAGCCACTCATATGTCAAACCAAAAGGTTTTGCAAAATAAGCCATCAAAAAACAAATGTACTGTTGTTTCAATTTCACAATCACAAAAAGTACAACAACTGTGATCAATGTTAAATCTATATCTAAGAAGCTCTAAGGATGGGTAAATATCATTAAAAAATTTGAAATGCACTTCCTTAGCTTAATTTTTGGAGATATTGGAAATTAGAAGGTGACCGGTCCATCCAATCATCCTGAACCTTGTTAAAATCCCCTCCTAATATGATATTGTCTGAGGAATATGTAAGTTTCAGGCCTGCTATTATTTCAGAAACTTCAGATAGCAATTATTTGTTTTGAGAAATATTATTATAACTATATATACTCCTGTGGCAGGAGGGGCGTGGTCTAGAGGCTGCTGCAGGCGGAGGAGGAGTCTTGGGAGGGCTAATGGTTAAGGAAACACGCCTCCGTTAACGAGATCTAACAGGTGTATTCATTTTGCAGTGACTCGAGAGACGGGATAAAAGCCGGGCCCAGAGAGAGAGAAGTGGGTGATCGTGGCAACACCACAAGAGACTGTGGAAAAGCCTTTGTTTGATGTTTGGTTGCACTTGATGCTGTTTGAGTTATTGTTGTTGGCAGCTCAATAAAATGCCCAAATCACTGCAGTCCAAGTGTGATCCTGTACTGGCGAGTGAAAAGTCGTCACAGTGGTGCTGAAACCGGGGACACACCCAAGGAACTGACAGTGGGAAGTATGGAGTCGCTGCCTTTGGAGGAAGTGGTAAAATCCCTTGCCAATCTTCACCACGCACAGCACCAGGCCCTTATGGAGATCAGGGAGGAACACCACAGGAAGTTCCAGGCCCTGATGGAGCTCCAACAAGAGGATCGCCGATTGCTGCGTGACGCTCTGAACACCGGTGCTGCGCCCACCTCATCTTCCAGGAGCCACTCACAGCCCCAGGTACCCCTGCAGAAAATGGGGCCGGGGGATGACCCTGAGGCGTTTATTGAACTGTTTGAGCACACGGCGGGGCGTGCCACTGGCCAGAGGGGGAGTGGGCTGTTCGACTAATCCCCCTGCTCTCAGGAGAAGCCCAGCTGGCAGCACGGCAGTTGCCGGCCCAGAATCTGCTGTGCTATGGGGACTTAAAGAGGGCGATTCTGCAACGGGTGGGGCGCAGCCCGGAACAACACCGGCAGCATTTCCGGTCCCTCATCCTCCAGGAGGGCGGATCTCCTTTCGCCTTCGCCCAACAGCTGCGGGGGGCCTGTCGGCAGTGGCTGCTCTCGGAGCCCCGGGACGTCGACGGGGTGATCGAGGTGGTCGTTCTCGAGCAGTACTGTCGACAACTTCCAAAGCGCACTGCGGAGTGGGTGCAGTGCCACCGCCCCGCCACTCTGGAGGAGGCGGTCCAGCTGGCTGAGGACCACCTGGCCGCCTATGGGGCAACCGATGGCCCTTCCTTTTTCCCATCTTTTCCCCCTCCCCTGTCTCTGCCTGTCTCCTCTCCCTCTGTCCCTCTTCCCAGGCCTCGGGAAGGACGTCGACCGCTGTCGGCTCTGAGAACCCGGCAAAGGAACCCTTCGCCGATCCCTGCCCAGCGGAGCCATATCCGGGGCCCGGTGGCCCGGCCCGTGCCGCCCCCACGTCGGGCAACGACGGACTCCGGCCCAGTATCCTTTATGAACCCCCCTCTCTCGTCTCACCTGCAGGAGGCTGTTTCTGCTGCCACCAGTGTGGAGGAGAGGTCTGGGCCGCTCTGCTGGCGTTGCGGGGAGCCGGGACATTTCCGGGATCAGTGCGCCTCGATGGAGGTGGACACGCTGATCCGGGTCCCCGAGACGCCACCCAGCGCCCCTGGTCGAGCCGGGCAGTATTACGTACCAGTAAGTGTCGGGGGAAATACCTATCAGGCTTTGGTGGATACAGGTTGTAACCAAACCTCTATGCACCAACGACTGATGCAAACCGGGGCATGGGATACAAGCCGTATGGTAAAGGTGAGGTGTGTGCACGGGGAGATTCGGGAATATCCACTTGCTTCGGTCATAGTTCAATTGGGGAACCAAAAGCATAGAGTGGAGGCGGCGGTTAATGCCCACCTCAGCCACCCTGTAATTTTGGGAACAGATTGGCCATCATTTCCAATACTATTAAGGGGATTGTTTAAGGGTGGCTCCTGCAAATACAAAGCTAAGGCAGGGGTGAGGACCGCTGGGGCAGGTGAGGTGACCCCAGGTCCGTCCGGGACAGCCCCAGGGGGGGGGAACCCATCGGGGGAGGGCCCTGTGGCCTTTTCCCCCTTTGGGGACTTCCCCCTGGAACAGTCCCGGGACGAGACACTGCGGCATGCTTTTGACCAGGTGCAATCCATTGATGGTCACCTCACGGACCCCACGCGTGTCCCCTCCTACCCCTATTTTGCAATAATCCAAGACCGGTTATATCGCGTGACGCAGGACACTCAGACAAAGGAAGATATAACCCAGTTGCTAGTACCAAAGGGCCGTCGGGAAATGCTATTCCAGGCGGCCCACCACAATCCGATGGCTGGGCATTTGGGTCAGGATAAGACACTCAACCGTATCATGGCCCGATTTTATTGGCCGGGCATTCACGGGGACGTGAATCGCACCTTAAAGATCATGATTCGAAAGTTTGTTCACAAGGATGCAAAAAATTGGGATCGCTGGTTGGAACCTCTGTTGTTTGCAGTGCGCGAGGTCCCCCAAGCCTCCACGGGGTTTTCCCCCTTCGAGCTTCTCTACGGTCGTCGACCCAGAGGGGTACTCGACGTCCTTAGAGAAGTTTGGGAGGACGGGCCTACAAACGCGAAAAACGAAATTCAGTATGTACTGGACCTGAGAGCAAAGCTCCACACACTGGGGCGGCTCAAAATGGAGAATTTGCTCCGGGCCCAGGAACATCAAAGCCAACTCTACAACCGTGGTACCCGGCTGCGCGAGTTCACTCCGGGAGAGAAAGTACTCCTTTTATTACCCACGTCTGGCTCAAAATTACTCGCCAAGTGGCAAGTGCCCTTCGTGGTCACACGGCGGGTGGGGGATGTCGACTATGAGGTGGTGCGGCCGGATAGGGCGGGGACACGTCAGATTTACCACGTCAACCTCCTAAAACCATGGAGAGAGGTGGGGTCGGTGCAGTTGGCCACGACAGTGAGAGAGAGGGACGAGCTGGGGCCAGAATCAACCGTAAAACCCGAATCCGTAGTTCCGGTCCCCTGTGGGCCGCACCTCTCGTCTGACCAGCTGGCCGACGTGAGTCAATTGCAGCAGGACTTTGCCGACATGTTTTCCCCTTTGCCCGGCCGCACGAATCTCATAGAGCACCACATAGAGACGACCCCCGGGGTGGTGGTACGATCCCGACCCTATCGGTTACCTGAACACAAAAAGAAAATAGTTCGGGAAGAATTAGAGGCCATGCTAGACATGGGGGTAGTTGAGGAGTCCCACAGTGACTGGTCCAGCCCAATAGTCTTGGTTCCGAAGGCTGATGGCTCGACCAGCTCAATAAAACGCCCAAATCACTGCAGTCCAAGTGTGATCCTGTACTGGCGAGTGAAAAGTCGTCACAACTCCCTACTATAATAAACAAATCATCAGTTGAAAGGACACAATGACCATTTGCGTTAGTTAAGCCTCTGTGGTGGGTTCAACTGCTCAACGAACAAACATCTTAGAAGGCTTTCGTTTGAAGTGAACCGATTTCTAGTGGAGGACAGAGCGAGGCTTCATAAAACACTGAAACGTTCAAAGCAAACGTGCCATGTGTCCAGGCTTTGAATCTATACCGACACCCGTCTCCACGGTGACACCTATAGTGCTCAATTGCACGTTATCTGAAACACCTTTGCAAACAAGCCATTTAAAAAATAAAAATGTGGTATTTTTGTTAGTTTGGCGAGTTTTTAACATCCTCACTGTATAACTATAATATATAGTAATAATAACTTATTCTGATCATAAAAAAATGAAAATTAATAACACAAATCAATCCACAATGGTCTCCTATTTGTTCATATTAATTGCTTTCAGCCTTTGAAAAAATCCTCTCACAAAAACCCAGGAGTTGAAGGTGCATTAACTCCTCTTTTAAAGTTTGTGGGAGTTGAGACAGATGTGCTATTGTGTGGTTTGCCAAACGTAGACTTGGCAAGCACCACCCTTCGAATAACTTGTGAAATGCGCAGAAGCTTCATTTAACCTCGGGTGACATGGATGCTTTGAACCACAGTTCGGAGCAGTATTTTGAAATACAGTGGAGTTCGATTATGTTGACAATCTCCCCAACTAACATTTTATGTTTTCCAGAACATTCTGTGAACTAAACATTAAAATGTTCCCGATATGTGTGCCAGGAAAGTAACGTCTTTTGAAAATCTCTATAATCTCAATCTCTTTGTAAAAACATACATATAATATAAGCATCTTTACATATATATAAGCCATGAAAATTTTTAAACACATATTAAACAGTTGTATTTAGAAAATGTAATCACGTTGTCATCTCAGCCATATACAAGTAGTGAAACGAAACGTTTCTCCAGGACCAAGGCACTATAGAACAAAAACCTCAAGTATAATATAAACAATTGACTGTTAATTACTGTGGATGATTGTGTAGATCTAATATAGTTCTGTCCATTGAAGTTTGACTGAGATCTTGTGAAGTGACACTGATTTTCCTTGAGCATGGAGTTCACCTTGGATCTCTTTAGAAGTCTTTCTGGGCTCTTTTGTTACCATTTGGATTATCCGTCTCTGATTTCTTATAAATTTTCCTCCTGCGGCCACATCCAGGGAGGTTGACTACAGTCCCATGAATCTTACATTTCTGAACATGTACTAAAGTTCACAGGAACTTCAAGCTGCTTGGAGATGGTTTTGTATCCCTTTATCATGCTTTTCTAAAACATTCATTTACTCTCCTGAGACACCGCTTTCCTTCATTTGGCCTGGTATATGTTGAATGTAGTACACACCATGTCACCAGATAACACAGTGACTTCCTGAAGCCCTATAAATAGGCCCACTGACTGATTACAAGATTGTACACACCTGTGATGCATTAGCATTATTATCTACTAATTATAGTAGACGCACCTTGAATTAACATGTCTCTTTAGTCACATTGTTTACAGTCTTTTCTAAGGGTACCATCATTTTTGTCTAGGCCTGTTCCATGAGTTTATTTTTATAAATAATTGTTGAAGCATGGTTGAAGAGCAATGTCTGACTGAAGTCTGACACATGAATGTTAACTGGTTACCAACAATTTTGTCCAAGTGTATGTATATATGTGTGTATATAATATTGTATAATTTAACGGCACAAATGTTAGTATTGCACATTAATGAATAACATTTGTTTTCATGTTTGTGAATATGATAAAGATAAGACAGTAAAGAGAACATTTTCAACAAAGTTAAAAATGAACGATTCTTCCAACTAATTTCAGGTGAATTTGCACATCTGGTTTTGTCTTTATTGAACATGACTTAATGGCAGATTAAGAATACTTTCTTACTTCTGTATATATATTATATATTCACAAATGTTTCTTTCATTAAGATGGTTAGAGGTTTACTAAAAGAAACTTTACATTTAAATAAGCTTTATAAACTTAGCAAAATCGTGCCAGTCCTACCAGTTTGCATTTGTACAAAAAAGTACTTATTTTTTTAATCGTGCTGCAATTGAGCTACAATATTTAACTCAAAGATTAAAGACTCCATATTCATTTCTTAAGAGAGAATCATAATAATTAATTTTCCACTAGTGTATGCAAGGAATATTGCTTCTAGCCATTGTTGCCAGATTGGACTGACGATTTCCAGCCCAACTACAGCATAAAACTCGCCCAAAAAACTAGAGAGACGATTGATGAAGGGGGAGACGATTGTAATGGTATTTATATGCATTTATATATGAAATTTGGGCGGGTTTTTCGTCAAAAATCAGCCCAATTTTTATCAACCAGACCAATGCATTTTTTTTCCGGTGGGACTTGACCAAAACCCGCCCAATCTGGCAACACAGTGTGTCTCCCTTTAACTTCCTTTCATTGCGGTCATGATTTGACGAATTATCATTGGCTGTTCACATGTCACGCATAACCCAATTTTTGCAAATATATAGTTTATTGTGTAAGGCAAATATCAATAATGACCTATAGAACGTGACTTTTAAGTGTCTTTTAATCATAATACCGAAATACTACACGATAAAACTCTTATTTTGTCTGACTCGTTGGATTTCTGATGTGGGACATAAAAGTGTTACTTAAACATTGTCATAATTCATCTTTACTTCATAAGATTTCTTGTGTGTGTGTTTTGTGTTTAACCTTTAAATCCCTTAGTCATAAAAGCAACCGATAACTTCTTATTAATGCAAAGCTGGATATATATACATTTATTCCGTCAATCCCCCTCATGATCTTCTGTCACAGGAGTTCAACACCTTACAGAACAACCTCTTCATCTTCTTCATTTTCCTGGTCATGGTCCATCTCTTCCCTTCTGCCTCCACTCATGTTTGCATATCTATTTCTATTTCTATATCTATTATATATCTATTTTTTTAAATAAAATAATTATAAAAATTATTTATAAAATTGTACATCTATTTCTGGATGATCTTCCCCTCTCATCTACCTGAGCTTTACTTCCTTCAGAATCTCCTCCTTTTCTCTCTTCCATCTTTCTTTATCCTCCTCTTCACCTTCCCTTTCTTTCCCCATGGTTCATTGCTATAGCCCTCATCCTTATCATGTCTTCCATTTTCATCCTTCCCTTACTTGCTTTTTCTCTCTTTCTACTTCTTATATCTAACCCCTCTGCTAGTTCTGCCTGATTCTTCCACATCTATCTGCCGATCCTTAACATTCCGTCCTCCTTGGCCTCGTCATGATTCTCGTCAAAAGTCTCCTATCCCCAAATAGTTGTTTAGCCCTTGCCCAAGGGCCTATGATCTGCCCTGAATATTATATTATTGTTTCACACCCGCCTTCATCTATTGCCCCTAAATAAATCTTTGGTTGTGATTTGATAAAGTTAAAACATGTGTGATTCTATTTTTTTTTTTATTCGAAGCTTTTCCCAAAATCCTGGTTTCTCCCCTAAATCTACCAAAATCACTCTCTCAGGTACCCATGCCCCTGTGTACCCTATCACTAACCAGTTATCTGTAATGTATTTGTTTTTGCTGCACTGCTTGTTTTACCCCTTTATCCATGCACATTATAAAATGTCAACAAATAAAAAATGTCCACTTTATCTACAAATAAAGTGGTTGACCCTACCTCATAGTTAATTTCACATCCCCCAATGCCCCAATAATGGCACAAACAATAATCCCTCCTTTCCCTTTTTTCCCTTCGATTTGTTCTTAGGTAGTCTACTAAATATATTGTTCCTGTGATCAGGATGGCTAGTCCCACTAATGCCCCTAACAAACTCCTATTCTCTCACAACATGTTTAACCTTAGCGAGTACAATTTGAATTGTCAGAGTTTTCTGTATGGTATTCCTTTTTTTATCTGCACAATCAATCCTCCCCCTTTACTGCAGGACCACTCTGGTCTACTGTAGCGTTTTGGATGGGGGATCAGTTGCTTCAAGGCATGTCCAGGTGTCTCCTGTGAATGAGACCTTTACTATTGTTTTTAGTGATAAAATCTGCGCCTCGGGCTCATTGTCCTTCTTTGTGACCTGTGGAAAGTGGGCTGAGTGCTGACCTGGTCCCTATCTGATGCTCTTCTGTTTTCTTAACAACATTAATCATTAATTCTTAAAATTTAATCCCTTATCCCCTTATAATATCTTTCTCCAAATTTAACGATTTGCATTTTGAGGCCCTTTTATCCTTTACCATTAGTCTTGATTGTATTCACTATCTCAAAATTTCTTAGGTCTTTGGAAAGCACTCAACCCACTGTGTTCAAGTTAAAAGTTACAAGGCAACATTTAATACTTTTGATACAACATAAGCTCCATCATGATAATCTGTAAAGAAAGTTAAAAGTTATTCGCTGCGCAAATGTGGCACTGTTGTTTCTTTCTGCCACAACAATATTAACCTAGGTTTTGACCAGGAAAACATTCCAATATTATATATATATATATATATATATATATATATATATATATATATATATCCATGGTCATTATTTTACTTGGGTATATTTTTCCCTGTAGGCCCACATTTTAAATTCAAATACAGCTGTTTTGGCAAAAGTTTGATTTGCCTTAGTATCTCTTCAGACACCATCTCTCACTCCATTCATACTCATTCACACTGGCCATTTTCTCTGAGTCTGCTGATCAGCTGGTTCTGATCTAAATGGGGCACACACAAGTTTAGATGTGTACGTCCACAAAATCTGAACACAACTTCGTCAAACCTTTCTGAATCTAGGCACTAGACCATTTTAGACTCTTATGAACCTCTTTTTCTGTTTTATCATAATTTACAATTGGAGGCCTAAGCATAGCAAATTTTTCTCAAATGCATTTTATTATTCGTCTCATTTAAGATTTTTCCTATACTTTTGTCACTTTTCATGAGCTATTTTTAAGAATACATTTTAGATTTCTGCATAATCATGGATCCATGGTCAACATTTCCATCTCGTTACCGCAGTGATGACAGCATTCCTGGTTTCATGAATTTAGACCTTAGAGTTAGTTTTTTTTTTTTTTTTTTCAATCTAGTTCTAGAAAATTACTATTAAACAAGAGGGAGTGGACCAGGAAAGGTATTTTAGATATAAGATATCTATGGTAAAACTTGGACCACTGATCATATTAAAACTATAAAAACTATATAAACATTCTTAATGCACCGTTTGTGAATATAGCTGTATCTTCTCTGAAGGTCACAAGAAAGTTTTCTTAATGTGGCAGTAAGTCATAATTCAATAAAGACAAAGCTATTGAATGTGACAACTCACCTGAAATATTTATTTAAAACCATGTTTGAAATCTTATCCATCCCAGACACGATACCAGCAGCATAATCTTTTAGTGTAAAATCAACTTTATACTAGTATAGTATTTGATATTATTTTACCTACATTAAAACATTTCTCTTTACCATCTATTTTGATATATATATATACACACACATTTACATTTATTCATTTAGCAGACGATTTTATCCAAAGCGACTTACAACTTGAGGAATTCATGAAGCGATCTGTCCTGAAGATACAAAAGTACATAGTGCTTACAATACAAAGTTTCGAACATTACATACAAAAGTAGTACATGCATGGGGAATAGAGGGAGTAAGAGAATTAATTAAAAAAAAAATTTGTGTGTGTCATGTTAGGTGCTTATGGAAGAGATGTGTTTTCAGTAGTCTTTTACACCTTGACAAGGAATCTGCATTCTGGATGAGGGCAGGGAGATTGTTCCACCAGCAAGGAGCGGTGAATAAAAATGTTCTTGAGAGTGATTTTTTGCCTCTCTGTGATGTAACCACGAGTCGTCGCTCATTGATCGAACAAAGGTTTCTGGTAGGTGTGTAGATTTGTAACATTGAGTGGAAGTATGAAGGTGCTGAGCTTATGTAAGTTCTGTATGCAAGTCAGTGCTTTGAATTTGATGCGTGCTGCAAGTGTAGTGAAATGAGGAGTGGTGTGACATGAGTTATTTTGGGTTGGTTGAAGACCAGACAAGCAGTGGCGTTTTGAACAGTTGCAGGGGTTTGATTCAACTAGCAGGAAGTCTGACCAAAAGAGCATTGCAGTAATCAAGCCTGGAAATGACCATGGCCTGTAACAGAAGTTGTTGTAGCTTGCTCCTCACTGGCAGACTTTGAAGGGGTAATCGTGATGGCGCCGATCTGGACGGTGAAATCATACTGCAGTGTTGGATCGGCGGGAAAGACTAGAAGCTCCATCTTTGCCAGGTTGAATTGCAGATGATGCTCTTTCATCCATGCCGAGATGTCCGCTAGCCAGCTTGTGATTCTCGCAGCCACCGTGGGATCATCTGGTTGAAACGGCAGGAATAGCTGTGTGTCATTGGCGTAGCGGTGATAGGAGAAGCCGTGTGCCTCTATGATGGGACTCAGTTATGTGGTGTACGTGGAGAAGAGAAGTGGTCCAAGAGGTCCTATGGAACACCGGTGACCAGTTGACATTCTTTGGAGACCTCCCCGCACCATGCAACCCTGAAGGACCCATCCGTGAGATAGGATTCAAACCACTGAAGAGGATGCCTAGTGACGAGAGGGTAGACAGAAGGATATGATGATTAACAGTGTCAAAGGCAGCAGATAGATCTATAAGAATGAGAACTGACAATTTTGAATCAGCTTTTGCACTCCTTAGAGCTTCAGCAATGGATAGTAATGCAGTCTCGGTTGAAGCCAGAATGGATGAAGCCACCTTAACCTTCTTGAAGACTGGTTGATGTCCAACTGGCCATTCTTAGAGAGGACAAGAAGATACCTGGTTAAAAATAACACGTTCAAGAGTTTTTGATATGAATGGTAGGAGAGAGCCATGTCTGTAATTATCAACGAGTGATATGAACTTTAGATACATCTACCTCTGTGAGTGGAGAGGTGGTTGAAAAAAGGTTTCTGGTTACATCAGAGGTCGGTCTATTTTCATGTGTGTGTAGAGCTGAGAACTGACTGCTGATAGTCGCAGTTTTGTTAATAAGGAAATGGGCAAAATCATTGGCAGTTAAAGAGGTAGAGGGTGGAGGGGGAAAGAGGAGAGAGCTGAATGTTTTGAAAAGTGCATGCATGTTAGAAGCGCTTTTAATCTTGGTGAGGAAATGCAAATATTTGCAGGTATGGACATCAGTAGAAAAGGTAGAGAGCAGAAATTTATACAAACTCAGGTCAGACGGGTCCTTTGATTTGTGCCATTCTCTCTAAGCTGCCCTTAACTTGGTTCACGAAGAACATCCGTTAGCCAGGGTTAGCCATAAGGTGTCTGTTGCAGTACTCACATCCAGAGATGAGAACTGTTTGGGAGAAGGAAGACAGGATGAAACGACAGAGAAAAAATAGGAAGGAGAAAGAGAAGCGCAAGTCTCACCTGAAAGTGACCGGTAGACTGGTTGGTGTTGCAGAAGTAGTAACTTGCATATGAAATGTAATGAAAGATGGTCAGAAACATGCAGGGGGTTTAATTAGAACGTTGTCTGTGTTGTGTCAAGTTGTGTCAAGTCGATCGAGTAGATCAAGACAAGTTGGTTGCCCGACCATATATTTATATATGTATAATAATATAAAATATATAAGATACAAAATATTTCACTTTCAAATCTTCAGACCTTTGTGCCTCAAGCTTAATAGCTTGAGGCACAAAGGTCTGAAGATTTGAAAGGGAACATTTTTGTATATTATTTATTTTATCCATGGCATTATCTCTATCCACAAATGTGCTGTATTGTATTACAATTGTATTAATTGTATAAAGTAATAAAGTGAACACTACATAATAATACATCAGTGTGTAGCTGCATATGTAGTAACCATTTAATGAAAACAATAAGCCCCCTGTGAAACATAAACATCATTTACACTGATTTCAGAACAGCTGAGGCATTTAACAATGCCATTTAGCTGTTCTGAAATCATATTCAGCACATTCGTGATGGGAGTTTGTGTGGAGTAGCTTGTACTGTGAACTGAAACACTGAATTAAAGAGCTGTCTTGCAAGAGACATCTTTCTAAGAACCATCATACACTTTAACATCTAAGCTTTGGCATCAAAGTACATTTCTCTGAGCAAACATTGTATAATAAAATGCATTGAAACACTACACCTTACCAGTAGTATTGATAAACTTTACTAAATGCTTTACTGTGCTTCTTCCTTTTTGGAAGCGTGGTCCTCAATGTCTTTCACGTTTGGTCCCGAACTCTAGACATGAACGTAATGAATTAATAATGCGGTCACTACATACAGCAAGCACTCCTAAACTAAAAACATGTCAATCAAATCACAACTAAACACTACAAAAAGAAATGACCACATATGCTGGTATCCAGCTAGTCATCGGTGTTGTAGCACGTGTCAAATCAAAATTAGACTAAGATCTAACATAAACTGCATATGCTGCTTTTTAGCTCCTGAGCCAAAAACACTTACTTTGGCTCCAACATTTGAGCCTGATTCTATAACTGGTCTGTGCAATTAATACATTTAATACATGGTTGTGAGACACAGCTTACCTCTGTGAATTTTAATGGACAATAACCCAGCAATAACCCTGTTTTGAGAGCCTCTGACTCCACTGTGATTGCCAGTCCCAGAGTTAATGTGGCACTGAACAGACCTCTTTTTCCCCCATTATAAATTCTCTCAGTACTTAAAATCATTATTAATTAAATAATCACAATGAACGCCCGTGTCATCTTCCGACGCTGTGTAAAGTTGTCAGGAATTTTTCCCTTTGAAAGAAATTCTTGCGTTCCATCATAAAACGTATATAAATCTTTTTTTTAATTTTTAATTTTTTTATTATGCATTACACAACAAAACAATACAACAACCACCTTAATGCCAGGAAGCAAGGGAAACATACAGAAAGGAAAGCAAAATACATAAAAAAAGACAAATATTCAAGGTCTCTACATCATTCGTGAATTTTAAACTCAGTACACCGCTGCACAGTTTTAATAGCTTTTCTATTAACACAAGTTGATAGTAGACAAATAGTTTTCAAACTCTTTAAGAAAAACTGAAAAAAGCAGGCCTTTAAATTCACGACGGCATCGACGGCAAATGCCGTCGTGCCTTTCATGTTTGCCGAACTGCTCCTATCATTTTTTATGAAATCGACGGCAATATTGCTGTGCCCTTTTTCAGAAATGCCTTTTGCCCTTATCCCTTGTAAACTGATGTTTGCGCGCGTGTAAATTACATCCGCGAGCGGAAAACAGAGCTACAAATATGGGCACCTGCGAGCTCATTTTAATCACTCGCGCGGCGTGACATCTAATCTGCGCGCGCGAACATCAACCGCTCTTGACGGCTGTTTTTTGCTCGCGCGAGCATTTTTATGCTCACAGGACGCCTGTGATTGTCAATCTAGAGCTGAGGTAAAGATATGATTCAGTCACATTGCGTTTTATGGTTTTTCTGTCGATTAAATTGTATTAATATTGTTTTGTTGTAATTTCACGTGTCCCAGTCGAGTGATTTAAGACCAAACTATACTTTATACAGGTTTTCTAGGATTTATTAAAAAGTAAATGCACAGGTACGACCTTCTGAAAAGAAGTTGTATGCTATAATATTTGACACAATCTTAAGAATTCTTCATGGATTTGTCAATAGATAATGAGCACAATAGATAGATCTGTTTTACTAAAAAAAAATCAACTTCGCATGTACTTGTTTACGAGATATATATGTGTGTCATTCTTCCTTTAAATGCCAATCTTCCTTTTATAAAGAGCTATTACTCGTAGTATGTTAACTATTCAGCTCTGTACCAATCACAAGAAAAGTGTTAAATCATCAGGTATTTATGTTTATGTGTTTATGCCAAACACGTGTTTATGTTTGGCATTCTATAGGGTATAACATCAATATCACAGAAAATTCATTTAAGAGTATGAAACGGACAACATAAAAAGTAGCAAACATTATGCTAATGTACATAAAATGTAAATTGCCTTAATGCCCTTGTGACGTTTTCAATATTGCCTTTGTGCCCTTATTAGACAACAAAAAATGCCTTGGTGCCCTTTAAATTTCTATAATTTCTAAGGCAACTTGGCAGTGCCCTCTTCGCAACGAATTTCAAGGCCTGAAAAAGTAATAACACATTTCCAGTCAAGGTCTTTAACAAATCTATTCCAGTAAACTATACAACCAGACCTGGTGACAACCTCCTTTAGAAATAAAGATCGGATAGACTTGTTCTTGTTTTTGGACTGTAAAAAGCAAATTTTACCACATTCTGTATCAAATGGGTTAATTTTGGGCATAGTAACCGATGGCAACACATCTTTACATAGGGAAATTAAACCAGAAGATATAGCAGAAAATACAAGAGAAAATTCTTTGGGAGTCACAGGAAAATTGTAATGCATAAGAAACTCGTCATATGTCATAAGGTATCCCTGAGTGTTGAGCAAATGACGCACTAAAACAATACCCTTATCAAACCAGTTTTTAAAAAATAAACTTTTATGTTTATATAAAATACATTGGTTATTCCAGATAAAACAACGTTGCGGAGAAAAGTTGTGCTTGTAGATCATTTTCCAAGCCAGTAAAGCTTGAGCATGAAAAGCAGACAATTTCACTGGCAGTTTGTCAACTTTATAGTCACACATTAACAAAAATGAAAGACCCCCAAGTTTGTCGAAAATAAAATTAGGAATGAAATTCCACAAAGAAGGTTTTTTTAAACAGAATTTTAACCAATTAATTTTGAAGGTATAATTTAACGTAGAGAAATCAATAAAATCAAGACCACCACTTTTAAGTGCATTTAAAACAACAGACTTGCGAATGTAATGCACACGATTCGCCCACAGAAAATTAAATAAAATCTGATCAATGGTTCTGTTAATTTTATTATCTAAATCAGAGGTGCCCAAACTAGGGCCCGCGGGCCACCTTTGATTTGGCCCGCCGAACCGTCCAAGGAGAGAGAGGGGGCGAGGGCGAGCATGAGATACCTTCGACACAGATTGTAATTTCTAATTTGACATAACAATTTTGTTTGTTTTATAATTAACTACAACAGAGTAAACTGAAATTAAATGTAAATTTATTAAATTTATTCTGAATGCGCAATTCAAGGCGCAGCACTGCGTGCTTTGCGACAAATGACGTCAATAAACGTCAACAAATTAAACGCAATAATGGGGAAATCAAGGCAGTGGCACACAGTCAAGAGATATTTTTTTTAAAAGCTGGGGAACATGAGTTTTTATTCACAGAAGTCAAATCAAAGGCAATATGTCTAGTTTGCAAACAGTCTGTTGCTGTTTTAAAAGAGTATAATATCCGTCGTCATTATGAAACAAAACATTGTGCAGATTTCTCAAAGTACAGCGGCGAGACGCGAAACAGCAGGCTCACGAGCTGCTTGCTGGACTTCGATCTGAACAGAGCGCTGCAGCGTCCTTCATCATCTCTGATGCGGTCTCTGTTTGGCAGTACAGTGAGTGAATCCCTCGTTTATTGCGGTTTATATGGACCGGAACTATCGCGATAGGTGAAAATCAGCGAAGTATCAGCCAATCAGCTCACGGGATACATCCACTCGTGCTCTCATTGGTCGAGCTCGCGCTGGGAACCAATCACGTGTCTTGTCTGAGTGCCGTGGGCGTGTTCAAAGCCTCTGAGATAGTTTCTCTCTTTGTCTGGCATCCTGGGAAACCGTTTCTCTCTCGTCACGAGGAAACAACGCTGCTTTCAGCAATACGGCTGTACATGGGGGTATTTTTTAACTTTTATTTTTTGATGAATATTTTTGAAAAATCCGCGATGCGCTGAGGCCGCGAAGTGGCGAGGGATTACTGTATCTACCTCTGCGAGCAGACTTTCAGTCTGATGAACTTGAACAAGAGTAAACTAAGAAGCCAAATAACTACATAATATCTTGTCTTTGTCTGTTAGTCAGCTACAGACCAATCTTCTGAAAAATAAGGAATAGCTTCATATCTCTCATTAGGTCACTGACATTGCAACCATATGGTTTTATTATTGATTGTGTATTTGGCACTGAAATGTATTGTACATTGAACACTTGGGGATTGTTGCCCATTTAAATTGTTCATTAAAATGCAAAGCTTTACAAATAAAACTGCATTAGTGAATCAGATTAAAGTTGTTTTATATTTATTTTAAATATTATGAAATAAATAAACCCATAGCAACTTTAATGTAATACAATTTGATTTATGATGCAAAATTTACTTTTGGCAACATAGCAACATAGGTTAGCCTAGAAATTCCTTCAGCTTTTGAGAGAAGAACTCTACCGCTAAGGGACAGATCTCTTAATAACCACAAATTAAACTTGCTTTTAATCTTTTCAAGGGCAGGATCAAAATTTAGAGACACACTATCTTTTTCACTCTTTGAAACTACAACACCTAAATAATTAACAGTTTCTTTAACAGGGATGCCATATACAGATACACAGGAGGAGCTTTTCAAGTCTAATAACTCACATTTCTTAATATTATGGTACAATCCCGAAGCATTTGAAAACAATTGAATGGTATTAATTGCCTGACTAACCTGGCCAGAGTTTTTTTTAAATAAGGCTGTGTCATCCGCAAGTTGACTAATTAAAATATTTGACAAAACACTTGTGCTACAATAAGAAAGAGATATACAGAGACTGGACAGCCTTGCCGGATTCCTTTTTCTAGATGAAATCTTTGTGTTGTACCATGTCCTAATTTCACTGAACTATGTCCTCCTGCATACAGAGTTTTCATGGCGTTACAAAAATAAGGCTCAAATCCAAAGCGTTCTAAAGAAAAAAATATGAAGGGAATCAATCAATAGAATCAAATGCTTTGTAAAAGTCCAAGAAAAGAATTAGACTATCATCCTCAATGAGATCAGAGTAATCAATGAGATCAAATACAAGTCTAATATTATTAAATATATGACGATTCTCCATAAAACCTGATTGATTCTCGTCAATAATGGAGTTCAAAACTGACTTGAAGCGGCTTGCGAAAATAAGAGCAAAGACTTTATAATCATTATTAAGAAGGGTAATAGGCCTCCAGTTGTCTAAAAAAAGAGCATCTTTTTTAGGTTTAGGAATCAAGCAAATGACACCTTGCTTCATACTGACAGTGAGCTCAGAGCAATTCAAGCTCTCTTTAAACACTTCCAGGAGGAAAGGGGATATAAGATCAGAGTAAAGCTTATAGAATTCAGCAGTTATACCGTCATTTCCAGGCGACTTGTTATTTTTTAATTGAGAAATCGCCCCCTTAATCTCATACACAGTAATTGGTGAATCACAAGCATTTTTTCCCTCCTGATTAACAGAATTAACACAATCAAGGTACTTACAGAAAATATCCAAATCAGCTAATTTAAATTTAGATTTATACAAGTTTGAATAAAAATTATAACTTAACTGGGAAATTTCTTTAGGATTATCTGTGACAGACCCTTCAATATTTAACTGATAAATGGAATTGTATTCTTCTCAAGCTTAAAAAAATAAGATGACATTTGCTCTCCATATTCCAGCCACCATTGCCTTGACCTAATGTAAGCACCTTCTGCTCTTAATTTATACAGATCATCTAATTTCATTTGCAATTCAACCAAATACGATTTTTGACAGTCTGATAAATTGTCAGGTAAAATCTTGGTAATAGATGAGATTTCACTAACAACTTTCACTTCTTCACACCGCTTTGATTTAGCCAAATTAGAACTAAATTTCCTTAAATATTTCCCAATTTCAAATTTTAACAATTCCCAATTAACACCAAATGAGTTTTCTTGCTTGGCTTTTTTCCAATAAAAATCAATAAGTCTTCCCAGCTCTGATTTAACCTCATTATGGTTCAGCAATGAGCTATTCATTTTCCCTGATATACCTGGTTTCGGGAGAAAGCAAAATGTTAATGCTAACAGCCCTATGATCTGTTAAAGGAGTCGCTGAGATATTTTTATTTTATTAAGAACTTTTATTGCTCCACGTATACATTCTGTCATTTATATTTTTAGCCCTCCATATATCTATAAGCTCAAACCTATTAATAAATGCTTTCAAAGCAGAATTTGCATTTGTAGAGCGACCAGAAGGCCACCTATCAAGGGATTCATTTAAGACCATGTTAAAGTCTCCACCAATCAGTAAATAGGCGTTTGGAAATTTTGATTGCCAGTAAGCGATTTTATCTTCCACAAGAGATAATAAGTGATTATTCTCTGATCTAGAATTATACCCATAGTAATTGACAACAATAAGACTCACATTATAACTATCAAAATTAGTAAAATAAAGTGCCCATACTCATCACAGTATGTATGTAAAATATCACCAACAAAGTTATTTTTCAAGCAAGAAACCCCTGCTGAATGCTCTGAACCATGAGAGAACCACATCTCACTACCCCATTGCGATTTCCAGAAATTTCTATCATTTTCTTTAGAATGAGACTCTTGAAAAAAAAACAAAAAAAAAATCAGAACTAAACTGTCTGGTAAACAAAAACTAAGCCTTACGTTTAACAGCATTTCTTAAACCCCTGGAATTCAAGGACACAACAGAAAAAGACATTTAGAAGAACACACAAAAACTGTTAACCTGCTATAAGAAAAAGGCAAAAATTTGTCAAAAAAATACCAAAAAAGGTCAGATAACAGCAGCACCATTTTAAACATCAAAATGTGCAAAAAGAACTGAACCAGAGACAGTGTCTAAAAATGTATCTCAAAATCTGAAATCTTGTCAGAAAGGCATCTCTGACGATAACAAACAATCAAAGTCAAAATTGGCAACGTCAGGTATTAAGATGGAAATCTCTCATGTAGAGAGAATGATTTCACCCTGTCCTTGAATGAATGCTCTACCTCCGACGAAATATGCCGTCTTGCCCTCTGCACGAGCCTTTTGAACCTCAGGCCACAGCTTCCTCCTCCTTTCACGATCTCCAGCCGAAAAATCCTCCATGAAACGCAGACGATTATCTTTCAAATATTGAGAATTCTTCGCGGCCTTCCAGACAGCATCTCTGTAAGAACGAGTGGAAAACTGCACAATGGTCACCCTGGGTCTCTCCGTGTCGCCCTGCTGAATCTTCCCGCGACGATGAACCACATCAATGACCAGGGTTGGGGAGTAACGAAATACATGTAACGACGTTACGCATTTAAAATACAAAATTTGAGTAACTGTATTTCGTTACAGTTACATTTTAAATTGATGGTAATCAGATTACAGTTACATTCAAAAAGTATTTTAGATTACCAAAGTGATTACTTTGAATTTTAGTGTCATTTATTTATTAATATTAACGTAAGCTGTCTGATGATTCTCCGACTCTGTCTCAAACAGCGAGTAATGCATTTCTTTTGTGGAAATTCAAAGACAATTTTACTTATAAACAAGAAAAAGGACGTAACATCACAGTGCGATGCAAACTATGTCTACCTGCAACAAAACTTCTATCGGCTTCAAATGATTCAAGATCTAATCTGAAAAAGCATCTTGAGGTAAGTTGTTCTTGGTCTTTGAAAATTATTTTCTTTATTCCTTATTTTCCCATTTACTCGTTGAGCTTTTTAGCCTACGTTTAATATTTATAAGAATTTGGTCTAATAAAATATAGAATTGACATCCAATTAATCATGCGTTAAATAATGTTTTATAAAGCCAATGGCTTTGTGTACTTAATAGACAAACTTTAAACCTTAATAATTCATTACAAATGTTCAGGAAATGGCGCCTTTGTGCGAGTTCATTATCCGAATTCATTATAATTCATTGACAAAAATATTGTCAATGAATTATTCACGAATTTGATAGATCTGGGGTGTGTTTCCCAAAAGCATCGCTAGATAACTATAGTCATAAATTCCATTGAACTTCATTGCGTCCATATTTGATTTGCGAAACGCATCCTGACTAAGTTTGACTGTTGACTCTCTCGATTCTGTTGTGGCGGTTGTCTTTCCATAGAGAGGATAATAAGTGAAAGAATCACTCAAAGTTTTCTCTATTCATTACCTAAATCTGTTGTGTTACTTGGAGAATTGTGCTAGTTGTTTTTTTTCTTGCTTTCATTTATTGTTAAGACCACACTTACTGACTGATAATTGCTGCAATAGAAACATATTTATACTAGGGATAGTTAAAATGACACAAAATGACTTTTGTCATATTTTCCCCCCAAACCTATTACTTTCTTGTGAAACACAAAAAGAGAATAATGGTGGTGGAGGGATGCAAAAAACTGTTGCGACACAGTAGGTGAGTCAGCTATGAATATATAAGCCAGAGATGCCCAAACTAGGGCCCGCGGGCCAACCTTTGATTTATGTCCCGCAATACAGTCCGAAGAGAGAGAGAGAGAGAGAGAGAGAGAGACAGAGACATACCTTCGACACAGATTGTAATTTCTAATTTGACATAATTTAATTTGTTTTATAGTTGAACTAGAACAGAGTAAACTGAAATTAAATGTTTAAATTAATTAAAACAAATATTGTAAATGCGCAATTCAAGGCGCAGCACTGCGTCACAGGCTTTGCGACACATGACGTCAAGAAACGTCAAAAAATTAAACGCATTAATGGAGAAATCAAGGCAGTGATTTCACACAGGCACACAGACAAGAGTGTCACTTTTTTCAAGTTGGAGAGTAAACATTTCATTGAATGTAATGCTTTAATTTCTTTGTAGTGTTTTTTGTCTACTACAAATTCAAGCTCCTGTTTACTGAAATTTAAAAAATGGTATGAATGATAAGCACTTTGAGTATGTTCTTGTTACATTAAAATGACACTTGTTGGTTTTATTGCAGCTAATTAATATTTAATTTATTTTGATACATTTTTGCACAAAGATTGCCCTCATTGTTTTAGAAGTGCTGTGGAAAACTGATGTTAAAAATAAAATGTAACAGAAAACCAAATCCTATGATGGGTCGAGTTAATTTTTATTTACAGGTTGTAAACTTAATACAGGACATCAAGTTAATATGGTCTTTTGTGTTAAGTATTTCAAAGTATTTAGATTACGTTACTAAACTTGAGTAATGTAACGAAATACGTTACAAATTACTTTTTAAAGCATGTATTTTGTAATCTGTAGTGAAATACATTTTAAAAGTAACCTACCCAACCCTGTCAATGACATCTGGCAGTTTGTCCTTTGCACTAGGAAGAACAGCTTGGCAGATTTTGACCACATGAAGGCGAATGTCTTCGTGCACCGATTCTGGAATCCCTCCGTTCCTCAGATTAAAAAAACGTATATAAATCCATTATATTGTACCTCACCACTAAATGATGTCGCTATAAAGCGCGCACATGCGCCGTACAAATCGTGCAGGTACGAAGCTGTCGTAAATTAAGAGGAAGTGGTCATAGAATCGCGCATTTCCGGTACGGAAATCAAGTAGTCAACAGCCAATCAGCACGTCGGTGTGCATTCGGCAGCTCAACATAAACGCCTGTGATTGGTTGATCGGCTCAACGTTGCAATAAACAACAGTTCAGTCTTTGAAATCAAGGCTTTTGAAGTCTTCCGTTTTTTTCAGCTCTTTGAAGTGAACCCATTCCGGCATTCGAAGCCTTTCACTCGGTTAATTTACGTTACCATACCTTGCAAGCACATACTTTCCACAAATGTCACAAGTAGTAGATGTTTTGCCGAAGGCGTCGTGACAGCTGTCCTGTAGCTCAGGCAGTAGGGCGTCAGTGCTTCCATCGGCAAGGTCGTGGGTGCGCTCCCGGGGAGAACAAGACCTAGCATAATGTCTTCCCTGCACGCAGTTTAGGTCGCTTTTAGGTCTGCCAAGAGGTAAGCAGACATTTATTCTCCATTCGTTCATAATGAATCCACTTGCTTTTTCCTCCTCTTATAGAGAAATTCAGAAGTACAGTATATTTATGCATGGTAAACCTGCGATATAGCGTCGGTAATTACCGACTAGCACCAACAGGGGGAAACCTCCGCTATAACGTCGGTAATTACACGGCACCCACTACCATAAATGACATTGAAATCATTTAAATCCACAATGGCAGGGAGACCACGAGCAGTAACAACTTTTGTACCAGATAACGGAACTAGTCATGCATTGTTTCTGTCATATCTGCAAGTATTGGCCTATCGTAACCAGTTTCGGCGCACAGACATGTTTCCGAACTTACTGATTATGCATGTGAATAATTATCCGTGATTGGTGAATGGTGCTTTAAATAAACTTGAAACTGTGTTAAAAACAGCTTTGTTTGGTGTCTTTCCATGTTATTAAAGCTGTTTTGGGTCTATTTTAATGTTACTAAGTACAGACGCTATAGCGGAGGTTTCCCCCTGTTGGTGCTAGTTGGTAATTACCGACGCTATATTGCAGGTTTACCTTATGCATTTATATCACATTTTCCTCTATAGACCTCTGCTAAACCTGCTAATGCACTTGCAAAGCTTTCGTGTAGCTCAATCAGTAGAGCCTGGCGCTTACGACGCCAAGGTCATGGGTTCGATCCCAGGGAAAGCATGAACTGATTCAATGTGCTCCTTGAGTACAATATTAGTCACATTGGATGAAAGCCTATGGAAAATGTACATGTCACGTCAATCATCAGTAATGAACAAAATGTTAAAGTGAAGCTCTTTTACCCCTGCCTCATACACTTTGTAATGAACCATTTTCGAATAGCTTTTACTTTAACAATAATAATATAGTTGGAACAGAGGACCCACCTACAGACAAAACTAATTTTGGTTACCATAATTTGCCTTTCAAATGACAAATGATTAAAACAATTAAATATCTATACAATAAAATATCGAATACTTTTATTTTTTCCCTTCCACATTTAGTTTTTATGTGCCACAAATAAAAGGCTTTTAGTTTTTTAGGAATGGAGGAAAAGCGACAAGATGATATACTGTGAACGACATATCTAAATAAATGCAGAAACCAGTTAAAGGTAAACAGCAGACAATCAATTCATGAGATAAAATTCATGTCGTTAAAAATCTGTTACCCTTATACAGTTGCTAGGGTAATGTAATCTAAGGGCGTGACAATTAATATAACAGATACAGAACACATTTCTAGGCAGAAAGACCCAATAATAAGTCAACAGTTCTATTTCATAGTACTCTGTTTATATTATCTGTTTACAAGAACTAATTTCTTCACTTGTGCACTAAAGAATAATAGTTCTCGTTGCATCCTTGTTTCTGGACTGAAGAAATAGCACTCAGATATCTGTTTCATTCCAGTGTATAGCCTTAAAGAACTGACTTAAAATTGCATCATTGGCAAAAGACTCATTGTGTGATCCTTAGCTGACATCTAGTGGCTGTAGTTGGAATGTTGTTATTTTCATGTTAACATCTTAAAATTGTTCCAGTAAATGCATCTCATAAATGTAGTTCTTTAAAAGTCGTTTACTTAAAGTCTTGCTTTTTTATTATAAATGAGAGCACATTTATGCTAATTATTACAATTAGCATAATTATAATAATTAACGTTATATTCATTAATTATTCATTAATTACGCTGACAAAACTAATTTTGATTGCCATAAATTTTCTTTCATTTATATAGATAAAAAAAATTTAGGAATAGAAGAAAAAAAACACTCAAAATACAACTTTTTTTTAGCTACAAGATAAGAATATAAAGAGTAATAGTTCTCGTTGCATCCTTGTCTCTGGACTGAAGACATAGCACTCAAATATCTGTTTCATTCCACTGTATAGCCTTAAAGAACTAACTTAAAAATGTGTAATTAGCAAAAGACATTGGCATTCATTGCGAATGAATGACATATTTAAATAAATACAGAAACCAGTTAAAGGTAAACAGCAGAGAATGAATTCATAAGTTAAAATGTATGTTGTTGAAAAATGTGTTATCCTAAACAGTTTACCTAGAGCAGTGCTTCTCAATTATTTTCTGTCGCGTCCCCCCTAGGAAGAAGTAAACATTTCACGCGCCCCCCTTCCCCCTATTTTGGAACTTTCGCTTTATTGTTTCCATGGCAACGCGTCATACTTGTCACGTGACAGACCGCAGTCACAAAGAGCGCTGTTTGATAGATGTTTCACATTTATTTAGTTTTTTCTTTCTTATTCAAAATAGTCACCAACTTGTTGGCTCTGTTATCAACTACCTGATATTCAGATTCTCAGATATGTGGAAGTGAATGTTTGTCGCTTAAAAACCTTTATAATGATCAAGTTCTCTGAGCTCTCTTTTTTGGATCAGTGCCAGATAGCGCGTGAAAACACTTGTGAATTTAGCGATTGATCACGTGACACATATGAACACTGGTGTGATCGTACACATCAACGGGTGAAGGGTTTGTTATCTGAACTTCATATCTGCTGCTCTTGTTCAGTGCAAGAAAACCTACTCCCTGACAAAAAAGCATGTTCCCCACGGTCACGCGCGCCCCCCCTGGCATCGCTCTGCGCCCCCCCAGGGGGGCGCGCCCCACTATTTGAGAACCACTGACCTAGAGTGAGGTAAAATTACCCTAAAATAACATGAACTAGTTTGTTTCATAGCATTCATGGCTTCATGTATAGAACTAATTTTAATGTGCATATGTGCATATGCATAATAATATTTTAATTGCATTGATTGAGATAAACAGTCCGCTGTGCATTAAGAAATAACATGAACTAATTTGTTTCAGTGCATAACTTCATGCATAGAACTATTGTTATTGTGCATATGTGATATGGCATTGCATAGGGCAAAACAATCTGTTGTTTATTGAGACATTATCTAATTAAGTGCATTGCATTGCTGACTTTATGCACAGAACTATTTCTCATGTGCATATGCATTGAACTAAACAATAACACGAACTAAACAATCTTTTGTGCATTGAGAAATATAATGAACTAGTTTGTTTCATTCCATTGCTTAAATCATGCATAGAACAAATGTTATTGTGTATATGTGATATTACATTGCACTGAGCAAAACAATATGTTGTGCATTGAGATATAACATTAACTAATTTGTTACATTGCATTGTTTACTTAGTGTATATAACTAATTTGTTGCATTGCTTTGTGCACAGAACTAAATGCAAATGCAAAGCAATAATGCAATGCAAAGCAATAATGCAAATGCACATGATAATTTGTTCTGTGCACAAAGCTATGCAACAAATTAGTTAATGTTATTTCTCAATGCACAACATATTGTTTTACTCAGTGCAATGAAATATCACATATGCACAAATTAGTTATAAGCACAAAGCAAGCAATGCAACAAACTAGTTAATGCTCTTATCAATGCACAACTGATTATTTTGCTCGAACAATGCAATGCAATAAAGCATATGCACATGATAAATAGTTTTGTGCACAGAGCAATGCAACAAATTAGTTAATGTTATTTCTCAATGCACAACATACTGTTTTGCTCAGTGCAATGAAATATCACATATGCACAAATTAGTTATGTGCACAAAGCAAGCAATTACAACAAACTAGTTCAAGCTATTTGTCAATGCACAACATTGTTTAGCTCGACTAATGCAAAGCAATAATGCAAATGCACATGATAATTTGTTCTGTGCACAAAGCTATGCAACAAATTAGTTAATGTTATTTCTCAATGCACAACATATTGTTTTACTCAGTGCAATGAAATATCACATATGCACAAATTAGTTATATGTACAAAGTAATGCAATGCAACAAATTAGTTCTATGCACAAAGTAATACAATGCAACAAACTAGTTCATGCTATTTCTCAACACACAACTGAATGTTTAGCACGGCCAATGCAAAGCAATACCGCATATGCACATGACAATTAGTTTTGTTCACAAAGCAATGCAACAAATTAGTTAATGCTATTTCTCAATGCACAACATACTGTTTTGCTCAGTGCAATGAAATATCACATTTGCACAAATTATTTCTATGCACAAAGCAAGCAATTGCAACAAACTAGTTCAAGCTATTTCTCAATGCACAACTTATTGTTTAGCTCGACTAATGCAAAGCAATAATGCAAATGCACATGATAAATAGTTTGGTGCACAAAGCAATGCAACAAATTAGTTAATGTTATTTCTCAATGCACAACATACTGTTTTACTCAGTGCAATGAAATATCACATATGCACAAATGAGTTATAAGCACAAAGCAAGCAATGCAACAAACTAGTTCATGCTCTTATCAATGCACAACTGATTATTTTGCTCGAACAATGCAATGCAATAAAGCATATGCACATGATAAATAGTTTTGTGCACAGAGCAATGCAACAAAATAGTTAATGTTATTTCTCAATGCACAACATACTGTTTTGCTCAGTGCAATGAAATATCACATATGCACAAATTAGTTATGTGCACAAAGCAAGCAATGCAACAAACTAGTTCATGCTATTTCTCAATGCACAACTGAATGTTTAGCACGGCCAATGCAAAGCAATAACGCATATGCACATGACAATTAGTTTTGTGCACAAAGCAATGCAACAAATTAGTTAATGCTATTTCTCAATGCACAACATACTGTTTTGCTCAGTGCAATGAAATATCACATTTGCACAAATTATTTCTATGCACAAAGCAAGCAATTGCAACAAACTAGTTCAAGCTATTTCTCAATGCACAACTTATTGTTTAGCTCGACTAATGCAAAGCAATAATGCAAATGCACATGATAAATAGTTTGGTGCACAAAGCAATGCAACAAATTAGTTAATGTTATTTCTCAATGCACAACATACTGTTTTACTCAGTGCAATGAAATATCACATATGCACAAATGAGTTATAAGCACAAAGCAAGCAATGCAACAAACTAGTTCATGCTCTTATCAATGCACAACTGATTATTTTGCTCGAACAATGCAATGCAATAAAGCATATGCACATGATAAATAGTTTTGTGCACAGAGCAATGCAACAAATAGTTAATGTTATTTCTCAATGCACAACATACTGTTTTGCTCAGTGCAATGAAATATCACATATGCACAAATTAGTTATGTGCACAAAGCAAGCAATGCAACAAACTAGTTCATGCTATTTCTCAATGCACAACTGAATGTTTAGCACGGCCAATGCAAAGCAATAACGCATATGCACATGACAATTAGTTTTGCGCACAAAGCAATGCAACAAATTAGTTAATGCTATTTCTCAATGCACAACATACTGTTTTGCTCAGTGCAATGAAATATCACATATGCACAAATTAGTTATGTGCACAAAGCAAGCAATTACAACAAACTAGTTCATGCTCTTATCAATGCACAACTGATTATTTTGCTCGAACAATGCAATGCAATAAAGCATATGCACATGATAAATAGTTTTGTGCACAGAGCAATGCAACAAAATAGTTAATGTTATTTCTCAATGCACAACATACTGTTTTGCTCAGTGCAATGAAATATCACATATGCACAAATTAGGTATGTGCACAAAGCAAGCAATGCAACAAACTAGTTCATGCTATTTCTCAATGCACAACTGAATGTTTAGCACGGCCAATGCAAAGCAATAATGCAAATGCACATGATAATTTGTTCTGTGCACAAAGCTATGCAAGAAATTAGTTAATGTTATATCTCAATGCACAACATATTGTTTTACTCAGTGCAATGAAATATCACATATGCACAAATTAGTTATGTGCACAAAGCAAGCAATGCAACAAACTAGTTCATTGTATTTCAAAGCAATAATGCATATGCACATGAGAATTAGTTCTGTAAACAGAGCAATGCAATGCAACAAACTAGTTCATACTACTTGTCAATGCACAACTCAATGTTTTGCTCGAACAATGTAAAGCAAAGCAAACAATGCAAAGCAGTCCATCATATGCACATGATAATTAGTTCTGTGCACAAAGCAATGCAATGCAACAAATGAGTTCTATATACAGAGTAAACAAGGCAATCAACAAACTATTACATGCTATTTGTCAATGTACAACTGATTGTGTAGCTCAAAAAATGCAAAGCAATAATGCATTTGCACATGAGATTTAGTTCTGTGCACAAAGCAATGTAACAAATTAGTTAATGTTATATCTCAATGCACAACATATTGTTTTGCTCAGTGCAATGGAATATCACATATACACAATAACATTTGTTCTATGCATGATTTAAGCAATGGAATGAAACAAACTAGTTCATTATATTTCTCAATGCACAAAAGATTGTTTAGTTCGTGTTATTGTTTAGTTCAATGCATATGCACATGAGAAATAGTTCTGTGCATAAAGTCAGCAATGCAATGCACTTAATTAGATAATGTCTCAATAAACAACAGATTGTTTTGCCCTATGCAATGCCATATCACATATGCACAATAACAATAGTTCTATGCATGAAGTTATGCACTGAAACAAATTAGTTCATGTTATTTCTTAATGCACAGCGGACTGTTTATCTCAATCAATGCAATTAAAATATTATTATGCATATGCACATATGCATATTAAAATTAGTTCTATACATGAAGCCATGAATGCTATGAAACAAACTAGTTCATGTTATTTTAGGGTAATTTTACCTCACTCTAGGTAAACTGTTTAGGATAACACATTTTTCAACAACATACATTTTAACTTATGAATTCATTCTCTGCTGTTTACCTTTAACTGGTTTCTGTATTTATTTAAATATGTCATTCATTCGCAATGATGCCAATGTCTTTTGCTAATTACACATTTTTAAGTTAGTTCTTTAAGGCTATACAGTGGAATGAAACAGATATTTGAGTGCTATGTCTTCAGTCCAGAGACAAGGATGCAACGAGAACTATTACTCTTTATATTCTTATCTTGTAGCTAAAAAAAAAAGTTGTATTTTGAGTGTTTTTTTTCTTCTATTCCTAATTTTTTTTTATCTATATAAATGAAAGAATATTTATGGCAACCAAAATTAGTTTTGTCAGCGTAATTAATGAATAATTAATGAATATAATGTTAATTATTATAATTATGCTAATTGTAATAATTAGCATAAATGTGCTCTCATTTATAATAAAAAAGCAAGACTTTATGTAAACGACTTTTAAAGAACTACATTTATGAGATGCATTTACTGGAACAATTTTAAGATGTTAACATGAAAATAACAACATTCCAACTACAGCCACTAGATGTCAGCTAAGGATTACACAATGAGTCTTTTGCCAATGATGCAATTTTAAGTCAGTTCTTTAAGGCTATACACTGGAATGAAACAGATATCTGAGTGCTATTTCTTCAGTCCAGAAACAAGGATGCAACGAGAACTATTATTCTTTAGTGCACAAGTGAAGAAATTAGTTCTTGTAAACAGATAATTGAAACAGAGTATTATGAAACAGAACTGTTGACTTATTTTTGGGTCTTTCTGCCTAGAAATGTGGTCTGTAACTGTTGTATTAATTGTCACGCCCTTAGATTACATTACCCTAGCAACTGTATAAGGGTAACAGATTTTTAACGACATGAATTCATTGATTGTCTGCTGTTTACCTTTAACTGGTTTCTGCATTTATTTAGATATGTCGTTCACAGTATATCATCTTGTCGCTTTTCCTCCATTCCTAAAAAACTAAAAGCCTTTTATTTGTGGCACATAAAAACTAAATGTGGAAGGGAAAAAATAAAAGTATTCGATATTTTATTGTATAGATATTTAATTGTTTTAATCATTTGTCATTTGAAAGGCAAATTATGGTAACCAAAATTAGTTTTGTCTGTAGGTGGGTCCTCTGTCCCAACTATATTATTATTGTTAAAGTAAAAGCTATTCGAAAATGGTTCATTACAAAGTGTATGAGGCAGGGGTAAAAGAGCTTCACTTTAACATTTTGTTCATTACTGATGATTGACGTGACATGTACATTTTCCATAGGCTTTCATCCAAGGTGACTAATATTGTACTCAAGGAGCACATTGAATCAGTTCTTGCTTTCCCTGGGATCGAACCCATGACCTTGGCGTCGTAAGTGCCAGGCTCTACTGATTGAGCTACACGAAAGCTTTGCAAGTGCATTAGCAGGTTTAGCAGAGGTCTATGGAGGAAAATGTGATATAAATGCATGAGGTAAACCTGCGATATAGCGTCGGTAATGACCAACTAGCACCAACAGGGGGAAACCTCCGCTATAGCGTCTGTACTTAGTAACATTAAAATAGACCCAAAACAGCTTTAATAACATGGAAAGACACCAAACAAAGCTGTTTTTAACACAGTTTCAAGTTTATTTAAAGCACCATTCACCAATCACGGATAATTATTCACATGCATAATCAGTAAGTTCGGAAACATGTCTGTGCGCCGAAACTGGTTACGATAGGCCAATACTTGCAGATATGACAGAAACAATGCATGACTAGTTCCGTTATCTGGTACAAAAGTTGTTACTGCTCGTGGTCTCCCTGCCATTGTGGATTTAAATGATTTCAATGTCATTTATGGTAGTGGGTGCCGTGTAATTACCGACGTTATAGCGGAGGTTTCCCCTGTTGGTGCTAGTCGGTAATTACCGACGCTATATCGCAGGTTTACCATGCATAAATATACTGTACTTCTGAATTTCTCTATAAGAGGAGGAAAAAGCAAGTGGATTCATTATGAACGAATGGAGAATAAATGTCTGCTTACCTCTTGGCAGACCTAAAAGCGACCTAAACTGCGTGCAGGGAAGACATTATGCTAGGTCTTGTTCTCCCCAGGAGCGAACCCACGACCTTGCCGATGGAAGCGCTGACGCCCTACTGCCTGAGCTACAGGACAGCTGTCACGATGCCTTCGGCAAAACATCTACTACTTGTGACATTTGTGGAAAGTATGTGCTTGCAAGGTATGGTAACGTAAATTAACCGAGTGAAAGGCTTCGAATGCCGGAATGGGTTCACTTCAAAGAGCTGAAAAAAACGGAAGACTTCAAAAGCCTTGATTTCAAAGACTGAACTGTTGTTTATTGCAACGTTGAGCCAATCAACCAATCACAGGCGTTTATGTTGAGCTGCCGAATGCACACCGACGTGCTGATTGGCTGTTGACTACTTGATTTCCGTACCGGAAATGCGCGATTCTATGACCACTTCCTCTTAATTTACGACAGCTTCGTACCTGCACGATTTGTACGGCGCATGTGCGCGCTTTATAGCGACATCATTTAGTGTTAATGTACAATATAATGGATTTATATACGTTTTTTTAATCGGAGGAACGGAGGGATTCCAGAATCGGTGCACGAAGACATTCGCCTTCATGTGGTCAAAATCTGCCAAGCTGTTCTTCCTAGTGCAAAGGACAAACTGCCAGATGTCATTGACAGGGTTGGGTAGGTTACTTTTAAAATGTATTTCACTACAGATTACAAAATACATGCTTTAAAAAGTAATTTGTAACGTATTTCGTTACATTACTTAAGTTTAGTAACGTAATCTAAATACTTTGAAATACTTAACACAAAAGACCATATTAACTTGATGTCCTGTATTAAGTTTACAACCTGTAAATAAAAATTAACTCGACCCATCGTAGGATTTGGTTTTCTGTTACATTTTATTTTTAACATCAGTTTTCCACAGCACTTCTAAAACAATGAGGGCAATCTTTGTGCAAAAATGTATCAAAATAAATTAAATATTAATTAGCTGCAATAAAACCAACAAGTGTCATTTTAATGTAACAAGAACATACTCAAAGTGCTTATCATTCATACCATTTTTTAAATTTCAGTAAACAGGAGCTTGAATTTGTAGTAGACAAAAAACACTACAAAGAAATTAAAGCATTACATTCAATGAAATGTTTACTCTCCAACTTGAAAAAAGTGACACTCTTGTCTGTGTGCCTGTGTGAAATCACTGCCTTGATTTCTCCATTAATGCGTTTAATTTTTTGTCGTTTCTTGACGTCATGTGTCGCAAAGCCTGTGACGCAGTGCTGCGCCTTGAATTGCGCATTTACAATATTTTTTTTAATTAATTTAAACATTTAATTTCAGTTTACTCTTTTCTAGTTCAACTATAAAACAAACTAAATTATGTCAAATTAGAAATTACAATCTGAGTCGAAGGTATGTCTCTGTCTCGCGCTCTCTCTCTCTCCCTCTCTCTCTCTCTCTCTCTCTCTTCGGACTGTACGGCGGGACATAAATCAAAGGTTGGCCCGCGGGCCCTAGTTTGGGCACAGCGCTTCCACTAAGATTTTTTTTTTGGAAGTCCAGACTTCCAGATGTTAGTTTTTGGAAGTCCCATGTATTATCTTTGGAAGTCCCAGGTATTATTTTTGGAAGTCCCTTTTACAGTACTACTACATCGTAAATCACAATAATTTTATGCCTGTTACATATAAAATATACTAGAAAAGATACTAGAGGGTTAAAGTAACAAATACTTATGAGTTTTGTGCAGATACATGAAAAACACACTGTCATACAATTTCACATAAATTTAAGATCGAATATATATATATATATATATATATATATATATATATATATATATATATATATATATACGGTAGTAGATGAAGGATCCGTAGTGGTAGATAATTATTAACATATCCACAAATTTCATGGAGGCGGAGCATTCCGTATCATGCACAGATAACCAGGCTATTTTGGGGAGTTTCGGGAAAGTTTACCCGTCAATATAACACATCTCTCACAGTTTCGCGATCCCCGCACGTTTGTGCATAGTTATCAATTAGTTTATGGCCATAGCTCTCGCTTTTGGCTTTCGCGATCCCCGCAGTAGGCGGAGTTTCAGTAGTTCGCGGGAATTACCATAGTTACATCACTAGTGTACATCTTGACAGGAGTTGTATGGCGAAAGAGATTAAGTGACCTGCTGTGTCCTTATCAATGGAGTCGCTTAGCATACACGCCTACGGCGCATGTGGTGATTTACAATGCATTTGGTCACTTTGCAATGCACATGTACGTCGAGCGCTCTGTGATCTGGCGTAAAACCATTAAACAGGACGTCCCGCGGACTTCCTGAACTTAAAATTTCGGCGTACGCTGGCGATTTTCGGACGTAAATTACGCCCGGACGCCCGTTAACGGAGGCGCTGTTGGGCATCTCTGGCTTATATATTCATAGCTGACTCACCTACTGTGTCGCAACAGTTTTTTGCATCCCTCCACCACCATTATTCTCTTTTTGTGTTTCACAAGAAAGTAATAGGTTTGGGGGGAAAATATGACAAAAGTCATTTTGTGTCATTTTAACTATCCCTAGTATAAATAGGTTTCTATTGCAGCAATTATCAGTCAGTAAGTGTGGTCTTAACAATAAATGAAAGCAAGAAAAAAAACAACTAGCACAATTCTCCAAGTAACACAACAGATTTAGGTAATGAATAGAGAAAACTTTGAGTGATTCTTTCACTTATTATCCTCTCTATGGAAAGACAACCACCACAACAGAATCGAGAGAGTCAACAGTCAAACTTAGGATGCGTTTCGCAAATCAAATATGGACGCAATGAAGTTCAATGGAATTTATGACTATAGTTATCTAGCGATGCTTTTGGGAAACACACCCCAGATCTATCAAATTCGTGAATAATTCATTGACAATATTTTTGTCAATGAATTATAATGAATTCGGATAATGAACTCGCACAAAGGCGCCATTTCCTGAACATTTGTAATGAATTATTAAGGTTTAAAGTTTGTCTATTAAGTACACAAAGCCATTGGCTTTATAAAACATTATTTAACGCATGATTAATTGGATGTCAATTCTATGTTTTATTAGACCAAATTCTTATTAAACGTAGGCTAAAAAGCTCAACGAGTAAATGGGAAAATAAGGAATAAAGAAAATAATTTTCAAAGACCAAGAACAACTTACCTCAAGATGCTTTTTCAGATTAGATGTTGAATCATTTGAAGCCGATAGAAGTTTTGTTGCAGGTAGACATAGTTTGCATCGCACTGTGATGTTACGTCCTTTTTCTTGTTTATAAGTAAAATTGTCTTTGAATTTCCACAAAAGAAATGCATTACTCGCTGTTTGAGACAGAGTCGGAGAATCATCAGACAGCTTACGTTAATATTAATAAATAAATGACACTAAAATTCAAAGTAATCACTTTGGTAATCTAAAATACTTTTTGAATGTAACTGTAATCTGATTACCATCAATTTAAAATGTAACTGTAACGAAATACAGTTACTCAAATTTTGTATTTTAAATGCGTAACGTCGTTACATGTATTTCGTTACTCCCCAACCCTGGTCATTGATGTGGTTCATCGTCGTGGGAAGATTCAGCAGGGCGACACGGAGAGACCCAGGGTGACCATTGTGCAGTTTTCCACTCGTTCTTACAGAGATGCTGTCTGGAAGGCCGCGAAGAATTCTCAATATTTGAAAGATAATCGTCTGCGTTTTATGGAGATCGTTTTTCGGCTGGAGATCGTGAAAGGAGGAGGAAGCTGTGGCCTGAGGTTCAAAAGGCTCGTGCAGAGGGCAAGACGGCATATTTCGTCGGAGGTAGAGCATTCATTCAAGGACAGGGTGAAATCATTCTCTCTACATGAGAGATTTCCATCTTAATACCTGACGTTGCCAATTTTGACTTTGATTGTTTGTTATCGTCAGAGATACCTTTCTGACAAGATTTCAGATTTTGAGATACATTTTTAGACACTGTCTCTGGTTCAGTTCTTTTTGCACATTTTGATGTTTAAAATGGTGCTGCTGTTATTTGACCTTTTTTGGTATTTTTTTGACAAATTTTTGCCTTTTTCTTATAGCAGGTTAACAGTTTTTGTGTGTTCTTCTAAATGTCTTTTTCTGTTGTGTCCTTGAATGCCAGGGGTTTAAGAAATGCTGTTAAACGGAAGGCTTTGTTTTTGTTTACCAGACAGTTTAGTTCTGATTTTTTTTTGGGTTTTTTTCAAGAGTCTCATTCTAAAGAAAATGATAGAAATTTCTGGAAATCGCAATGGGGTAGTGAGATGTGGTTCTCTCATGGTTCAGAGCATTCAGCAGGGGTTTCTTGCTTGAAAAATAACTTTGTTGGTGATATTTTACATACATACTGTGAGTATGGGCACTTTATTTTACTAATTTTGATAGTTATAATGTGAATCTTATTGTTGTCAATTACTATGGGTATAATTCTAGATCAGAGAACAATCACTTATTATTTCTTGTGGAAGATAAAATCGCTTACTGGCAATCAAAATTTCCAAACGCCTATTTACTGATTGGTGGAGACTTTAACATGGTCTTAAATGAATCCCTTGATAGGTGGCCTTCTGGTCGCTCTCGCTCTACAAATGCAAATTCTGCTTTGAAAGCATTTATTAATAGGTTTGAGCTTATAGATATATGTAGGGCTAAAAATATAAATGACAGAATGTATACGTGGAGCAATAAAAGTTCTTAATAAAATAAAAATATCTCAGCGACTCCTTTAAAAGATCATAGGGCTGTTAGCATTAACATTTTGCTTTCTCCCGAAACCAGGTATATCAGGGAAAATGAATAGCTCATTGCTGAACCATAATGAGGTTAAATCAGAGCTGGGAAGACTTATTGATTTTTATTGGAAAAAAGCCAAGCAAGAAAACTCATTTGGTGTTAATTGGGAATTGTTAAAATTTGAAATTGGGAAATATTTAAGGAAATTTAGTTCTAATTTGGCTAAATCAAAGCGGTGTGAAGAAGTGAAAGTTGTTAGTGAAATCTCATCTATTACCAAGATTTTACCTGACAATTTATCAGACTGTCAAAAATCGTATTTGGTTGAATTGCAAATTAAATTAGATGATCTGTATAAATTTCATTTGCTTGATTCCTAAACCTAAAAAAGATGCTCTTTTTTTAGACAACTGGAGGCCTATTACCCTTCTTAATAATGATTATAAAGTCTTTGCTCTTATTTTCGCAAGCCGCTTCAAGTCAGTTTTGAACTCCATTATTGACGAGAATCAATCAGGTTTTATGGAGAATCGTCATATATTTAATAATATTAGACTTGTATTTGATCTCATTGATTACTCTGATCTCATTGAGGATGATAGTCTAATTCTTTTCTTGGACTTTTACAAAGCATTTGATTCTATTGATTGATTCCCTTCATATTTTTTTGTTTAGAACGCTTTGGATTTGAGCCTTATTTTTGTAACGCCATGAAAACTCTGTATGCAGGAGGACATAGTTCAGTGAAATTAGGACATGGTACAACACAAAGATTTCATCTAGAAAAAGGAATCCGGCAAGGCTGTCCAGTCTCTGTATATCTCTTTCTTATTGTAGCACAAGTGTTTTGTCAAATATTTTAATTAGTCAACTTGCGGATGACACAGCCTTATTTAAAAAAAACTCTGGCCAGGTTAGTCAGGCAATTAATACCATTCAATTGTTTTCAAATGCTTCGGGATTGTACCATAATATTAAGAAATGTGAGTTATTAGACTTGAAAAGCTCCTCCTGTGTATCTGTATATGGCATCCCTGTTAAAGAAACTGTTAATTATTTAGGTGTTGTAGTTTCAAAGAGTGAAAAAGATAGTGTGTCTCTAAATTTTGATCCTGCCCTTGAAAAGATTAAAAGCAAGTTTAATTTGTGGTTATTAAGAGATCTGTCCCTTAGCGGTAGAGTTCTTCTCTCAAAAGCTGAAGGAATTTCTAGGCTAACCTATGTTGCTTCTTGTATTCATTTAGATCAGGGGTGCCCAAACTTTTTCCTATGAAGGGCCAAAAATCAAACTTGATTGAGAGCCGTGGGCCAAAAGTAAATTTTGCATCATAAATCAAATTGTATTACATTAAAGTTGCTATGGGTTTATTTATTTCATAATATTTAAAATAAATATAAAACAACTTTAATCTGATTCACTAATGCAGTTTTATTTGTAAAGCTTTGCATTTTAATGAACAATTTAAATGGGCAACAATCCCCAAGTGTTCAATGTACAATACAGTTCAGTGCCAAATACACAATCAATAATAAAACCATATGGTTGCAATGTCAGTGACCTAATGAGATATGAAGCTATTCCTTATTTTTCAGAAGATTGGTCTGTAGCTGACTAACAGACAAAGACAAGATATTATGTAGTTATTTGGCTTCTTAGTTTACTCTTGTTCAAGTTCATCAGACTGAAAGTCTGCTCGCAGAGGTAGATACAGTAATCCCTCGCCACTTCGCGGCCTCAGCGCATCGCGGATTTTTCAAAAATATTCATCAAAAAATAAAAGTTAAAAAATACCCCCATGTACAGCCGTATTGCTGAAAGCAGCGTTGTTTCCTCGTGACGAGAGAGAAACGGTTTCCCAGGATGCCAGACAAAGAGAGAAACTATCTCAGAGGCTTTGAACACGCCCACGGCACTCAGACAAGACACGTGATTGGTTCCCAGCGCGAGCTCGACCAATGAGAGCACGAGTGGATGTATCCCGTGAGCTGATTGGCTGATCCTACTTCGCTGATTTTCACCTATCGCGATAGTTCCGGTCCATATAAACCGCAATAAACGAGGGATTCACTCACTGTACTGCCAAACAGAGACCGCATCAGTGATGATGAAGGACGCTGCAGCGCTCTGTTCAGATCGAAGTCCAGCAAGCAGCTCGTGAGCCTGCTGTTTCGCGTCTCGCCGCTGTACTTTGAGAAATCTGCACAATGTTTTGTTTCATAATAATCTCTTTTAAAACAGCAACAGACTGTTTGCAAACTAGACATATTGCCTTTGATTTGACTTCTGTGAATAAAAACTCATCTTCCCCAGCTTTTAAAAAAAATATCTCTTGCGTTTATTGACGTCATTTGTCGCAAAGCACGCAGTGCTGCGCCTTGAATTGCGCATTTAGAATAAATTTAATAAATTTACATTTGATTTCAGTTTACTCTGTTGTAGTTAATTATAAAACAAACAAAATTGTTGTCAAATTAGAAATTACAATCTGTGTCGAAGGTATCTCACGCTCGCCCTCGCCCCCTCTCTCTCTCTCCTTGGACGGTTCGGCGGGCCAAATCAAAGGTGGCCCGCGGGCCCTAGTTTGGGCACCTCTGATTTAGATAATAAAATTAACAGAACCATTGATCAGATTTTATTTAATTTTCTGTGGACGAATCGTGTGCATTACATTCGCAAGTCTGTTGTTTTAAATGCACTTAAAAGTGGTGGTCTTGATTTTATTGATTTCTCTACGTTAAATTATACCTTCAAAATTAATTGGTTAAAATTCTGTTTAAAAAAACCTTCTTTGTGGAATTTCATTCCTAATTTTATTTTCGACAAACTTGGGGGTCTTTCATTTTTGTTAATGTGTGACTATAAAGTTGACAAACTGCCAGTGAAATTGTCTGCTTTTCATGCTCAAGCTTTACTGGCTTGGAAAATGATCTACAAGCACAACTTTTCTCCGCAACGTTGTTTTATCTGGAATAACCAATGTATTTTATATAAACATAAAAGTTTATTTTTTAAAAACTGGTTTGATAAGGGTATTGTTTTAGTGTGTCATTTGCTCAACACTCAGGGATACCTTATGACATATGACGAGTTTCTTATGCATTACAATTTTCCTGTGACTCCCAAAGAATTTTCTCTTGTATTTTCTGCTATATCTTCTGGTTTAATTTCCCTATGTAAAGATGTGTTGCCATCGGTTACTATGCCCAAAATTAACCCATTTGATACTGAATGTGGTAAAATTTGCTTTTTACAGTCCAAAAACAAGAACAAGTCAATCCGATCTTTATTTCTAAAGGAGGTTGTCACCAGGTCTGGTTGTATAGTTTACTGGAATAGATTTGTTAAAGAACTTGACTGGAAATGTGTTTGGTTATTACCCCACAAGTTCTTTGTCACAAATAAGGTGAAAGAAATTTCCTTCAAGATAATACAAAAATTTTACCCTGTAAAACATTTTCTTAGTAGGTTTAAGAAAGACATTGATGTTAGTTGCTCTTTTTGTTCTTTGCACTTGGAAACAGTTCCCCACATTTTTTGGTATTGCTGTCATGTGAAAAAGTTATGGCAAGATGTATCTGTGTTTATTAAGGAAAAGATTCTCCCCGACTTTGATTTATATTTTGAAAATGTCATTTTTGGTTATGCAAAGTTTGATGTGAAAGTGTACAAGGAAGCTTTTGTAATTAACTAATTAATTATGTTAGTCAAGTTTCATACAAATTTTCTAACAAAAAGCCCCTTTTTCAGGCCTTGAAATTCGTTGCGAAGAGGGCACTGCCAAGTTGCCTTAGAAATTATAGAAATTTAAAGGGCACCAAGGCAATTTTTTGTTGTCTAATAAGGGCACAAAGGCAATATTGAAAACGTCACAAGGGCATTAAGGCAATTTACATTTTATGTACATTAGCATAATGTTTGCTACTTTTTATGTTGTCCGTTTCATACTCTTAAATGAATTTTCTGTGATATTGATGTTACACCCTATAGAATGCCAAACATAATTATCTATGATGATTTAACACTTTTCTTGTGATTGGTAAAGAGCTGAATAGTTAACATACTACGAGTAATAGCTCTTTATAAAAGGAAGATTTGGCATTTAAAGGAAGAATGACACGCATATATACACGTGAAATTACAACAAAACAATATTAATACAATTTAATCGATTAGATGTCACGCCGCGCGAGTGATTAAAATGAGCTCGCGGGTGCCCGTATTTACGCGTGTAGCTCTGTTTTCCGCTCGCGGATGTAATTTACACGCGCGCAAACATCAGTTTACAAGGGATAGGGGCAAAAGGCATTTCTGAAAAAGGGCACAGCAATATTGCCGTCGATTTCATAAAAAATGATAGGGGCAGTTCGGCAAACATGAAAGGCACGACGGCATTTGCCGTCGATGCCGTCGTGAATTAAAAGGCCTGCTTTTTTCAGTTTTTCTTAAAGAGTTTGAAAACTATTTGTCTACTATCAACTTGTGTTAATAGAAAAGCTATTAAAACTGTGCAGCGGTGTACTGAGTTTAAAATTCACGAATGATGTAGAGACCTTGAATATTTGTCTTTTTTTTATGTATTTGCTTTTCTTTCTGTATGTTTCCCTTGCTTCCTGGCATTAAGGTGGTTGTTGTATTGTTTTGTTGTGTAATGCATAATAAAAAAAAAAGATTTATATACGTTTTATGATGGAACGCAAGAATTTCTTTCAAAGGGAAAAATTCCTGACAACTTTACACAGCGTCGGAAGATGACACGGGCGTTCATTGTGATTATTTAATTAATAATGATTTTAAGTACTGAGAGAATTTATAATGGGGAAAAAGAGGTCTGTTCAGTGCCACATTAACTCTGGGACTGGCAATCACAGTGGAGTCAGAGGCTCTCAAAACAGGATTATTGCTGGGTTATTGTCCATTAACATTCACAGAGGTAAGCTGTCTCTCACAACCATGTATTAAATGTATTAATTGCACAGACCAGTTATAGAATCAGGCTCAAATGTTGGAGCCAAAGTAAGTGTTTTTGGCTCAGGAGCTAAAAAGCAGCATATGCAGTTTATGTTAGATCTTAGTCTAATTTTGATTTGACACGTGCTACAACACCGATGACTAGCTGGATACCAGCATATGTGGTCATTTCTTTTTGTAGTGTTTAGTTGTGATTTGATTGACATGTTTTTAGTTTAGGAGTGCTTGCTGTAATGTAGTGACCGCATTATTAATTCATTACGTTCATGTCTAGAGTTCGGGACCAAACGTGAAAGACATTGAGGACCACGCTTCCAAAAAGGAAGAAGCACAGTAAAGCATTTAGTAAAGTTTATCAATACTACTGGTAAGGTGTAGTGTTTCAATGCATTTTATTATACAATGTTTGCTCAGAGAAATGTACTTTGATGCCAAAGCTTAGATGTTAAAGTGTATGATGGTTCTTAGAAAGATGTCTCTTGCAAGACAGCTCTTTAATTCAGTGTTTCAGTTCACAGTACAAGCTACTCCACACAAACTCCCATCACGAATATGCTGAATGTGATTTCAGAACAGCTAAATGGCATTGTTAAATGCCTCAGCTGTTCTGAAATCAGTGTAAATGATGTTTATGTTTCACAGGGGGCTTATTGTTTTCATTAAATGGTTACTACATATGCAGCTACACACTGATGTATTATTATGTAGTGTTCACTTTATTACTTTATACAATTAATACAATTGTAATACAATACAGCACATTTGTGGATAGAGATAATGCCAAGGATAAAATAAATAATATACAAAAATGTTCCCTTTCAAATCTTCAGACCTTTGTGCCTCAAGCTATTAAGCTTGAGGCACAAAGGTCTGAAGATTTGAAAGTGAAATATTTTGTATCTTATATATTTTATATTATCATACATATATAAATATATGGTCGGGCAACCAACTTGTCTTGATCTACTCGATCGACTTGACACAACTTGACACAACACAGACAACGTTCTAATTAAACCCCCTGCATGTTTCTGACCATCTTTCATTACATTTCATATGCAAGTTACTACTTCTGCAACACCAACTAGTCTACCGGTCACTTTCAGGTGAGACTTGCGCTTCTCTTTCTCCTTCCCATTTTTTCTCTGTCGTTTCATCCTGTCTTCCTTCTCCCAAACAGTTCTCATCTCTGGATGTGAGTACTGCAACAGACACCTTATGGCTAACCCTGGCTAACGGATGTTCTTCGTGAACCAAGTTAAGGGCAACTTAGAGAGAATGGCACAAATCAAAGGACCCGTCTGACCTGAGTTTGTATAAATTTCTGCTCTCTACCTTTTCTACTGATGTCCATACCTGCAAATATTTGCATTTCCTCACCAAGCGCTTCTAACATGCATGCACTTTTCAAAACATTCAGCTCTCTCCTCTTTCCCCCTCCACCCTCTACCTCTTTAACTGCCAATGATTTTGCCCATTTCTTTATTAACAAAACTGCGACTATCAGCAGTCAGTTCTCAACTCTACACACACATGAAAATAGACCGACCTCTGATGTAACCAGAAACCTTTTTTCAACCACCTCTCCACTCACAGAGGTAGATGTATCTAAACTTCACATCACTCGTTGATAATTACAGACATGGCTCTCTCCTACCATTCATATCAAAAACTCTTGAACGTGTTATTTTTAACCAGTTATCTTCTTGTCCTCTCTAAGAATGGCCAGTTGGACATCAACCAGTCTTCAAGAAGGTTAAGGTGGCTTCATCCATTCTGGCTTCAACCGAGACTGCATTACTATCCATTGCTGAAGCTCTAAGGAGTGCAAAAGCTGATTCAAAATTGTCAGTTCTCATTCTTATAGATCTATCTGCTGCCTTTAACACTGTTAATCATCATATCCTTCTGTCTACCCTCTCGTCACTAGGCATCCTCTTCAGTGGTTTGAATCCTATCTCACGGATGGGTCCTTCAGGGTTGCATGGTGCAGGGAGGTCTCCAAAGAATGTCAACTGGTCACCGGTGTTCCACAGGACCTCTTGGACCACTTCTCTTCTCCACGTACACCACATAACTGAGTCCCATCATAGAGGCACACGGCTTCTCCTATCACCGCTACGCCAATGACACACAGCTATTCCTGCCGTTTCAACCAGATGATCCCACGGTGGCTGCGAGAATCACAAGCTGGCTAGCGGACATCTTGGCATGGATGAAAGAGCATCATCTGCAATTCAACCTGGCAAAGATGGAGCTTCTAGTCTTTCCCGCCGATCCAACACTGCAGTATGATTTCACCGTCCAGATCGGCGCCACCACGATTACCCCTTCAAAGTCTGCCAGTGAGGAGCAAGCTACAACAACTTCTGATACAGGCCATGGTCATTTCCAGGCCTGATTACTGCAATGCTCTTTTGGTCAGACTTCCTGCTAGTTGAATCAAACCCCTGCAACTGTTCAAAACGCCACTGCTTGTCTGGTCTTCAACCAACCCAAAATAACTCATGTCACACCACTCCTCATTTCACTACACTTGCAGCACGCATCAAATTCAAAGCACATGACTTGCATAAGCTCAGCACCTTCATACTTCCACTCAATGTTACAAATCTACACACCTACCAGAAACCTTTGTTCGATCAATGAGCGACGACATGTGGTTACATCACAGAGAGGCAAAAAATCACTCTCAAGAACATTTTTATTCACCGCTCCTTGCTGGTGGAACAATCTCCCTGCCCTCATCCAGAATGCAGATTCCTTGTCAAGGTGTAAAAGACTACTGAAAACACATCTCTTCCATAAGCACCTAACATGACACACACAAAAAAATTTTTTTAATTAATTCTCTTACTCCCTCTATTCCCCATGCATGTACTACTTTTGTATGTAATGTTCGAAACTTTGTATTGTAAGCACTATGTACTTTTGTATCTTCAGGACAGATCGCTTCATGAATTCCTCAAGTTGTAAGTCGCTTTGGATAAAATCGTCTGCTAAATGAATAAATGTAAATGTGTGTGTATATATATATATATATCAAAATAGATGGTAAAGAGAAATGTTTTAATGTAGGTAAAATAATATCAAATACTATACTAGTATAAAGTTGATTTTACACTAAAAGATTATGCTGCTGGTATCGTGTCTGAGATGGATAAGATTTCAAACATGTTTTTAAATAAATATTTCAGGTGAGTTGTCACATTCAATTGCTTTGTCTTTATTGAATTATGACTTACTGCCACATTAAGAAAACTTTCTTGTGACCTTCAGAGAAGATACAGGTATATTCACAAACGGTGCATTAAGATGGTAGGGGAGCGCGGGGCACAAAGTAACGCGGGGTAAATAGTAACACAGACTTTTTAGATAGTTGCACGGTCTTAAATGTGACGTGCTAACGGGCTTTTCACCACACTGTTTGCACACGTCTTCTGACCATCTTTCGAGAAATTTCAGCGAAATTTGGATGAGAACCACAGGAAAAACTCTTTTGAAAGCATGAAAATATTTTTTGTTATAGTAGTTGTTTTTCGATTTTCAAAGAATGTGTGAAAGTATGTTAGTCCAATCTTATATTGTTATGATTACCATCTTCTTGGCTAAAAGACGGTACCATTTTGAAAGATGTGAGAAACACACATTGACTGCTAGCCGGTCCTGAAGTGAACACGACACCGCGGGGTTAGTTGTAACGCGGTGTTACAACTAAGCCGCATTGAATAGGCTCCATCAATAATCATATATTTTGCATTGTATTAACCTATTAAAACGTTTTTCATGTCATTTCATTGTTCAAAGCATAACAATGTAATAAATAAAAGAAAAAAATATATATTCCATTCATAAGTTATGCTTATAATCATTAAGACTAAACTTTTATTAAGAAATAAAAATACGCCAATGAACACCCATTGGATAACATGGTGTTACAACGAGCCCCGCACACGGGGTAAGTTGTCACATTTCACTCCTTGCGCTTTTGGTGATACTGCGCAGAAACTGTAGGTCCGACGAACATCAAACCAGTGCTCATTTGTAGGAGAGGCTTGTGTGTTGTTTGTATAAAAATATAGTTTGTATAACCCAATTACTTTGTTCATTATTTGGCTAAAACCAAAAAGTGTTACGTTTGTCCCCGCGCTCCCCTACATAGTTTTTATAGTTTTAATATGATCAGTGGTCCAAGTTTTACCATAGATATCTTATATCTAAAATACCTTTCCTGGTCCACTCCCTCTTGTTTAATAGTAATTTTCTAGAACTAGATTGAATTAAAAAAAAAAACTAACTCTAAGGTTTCATGAAACCAGGAATGTTGTCATCACTGCGGTAACGAGATGGAAATGTTGACCATGGATCCATGATTATGCAGAAATCTAAAATGTATTCTTAAAAATAGCTCATGAGCAGTGACAAAAGTATAGGAAAAATCTTAAATGAGACGAATAATAAAATGCATTTGAGAAAAATTTGCTATGCTTAGGCCTACAATTGTAAATTATGATAAAACAGAAAAAGAGGTTCATAAGAGTCTAAAATGGTCTAGTGCCTAGATTCAGAAAGGTTTGACGAAGTTGTGTTCAGATTTTGTGGACGTACACATCTAAACTTGCCCCATTTAGATCAGAACCAGCTGATGAGCAGACTCAGAGAAAATGGCCAGTGTGAATGAGTATGAATGGAGTGAGAGATGGTGTCTGAAGAGATACGAAGGCAAATCAAACTTTTGCCAAAACAGCTGTATTTGAATTTAAAATGTGGGCCTACAGGGAAAAATATACCCAAGTAAAATAATGACCATGGATAATATATATATATATATATATATATATATATATATAATATTGGAATGTTTTCCTGGTCAAAACCTAGGTTAATATTGTTGTGGCAGAAAGAAACAACACTGCCACATTTGCGCAGCGAATAACTTTTAACTTTCTTTACAGATTATCATGATGGAGCTTATGTTGTATCAAAAGTATTAAATGTTGCCTTGTAACTTTTAACTTGAACACAGTGGGTTGAGTGCTTTCCAAAGACCTAAGAAATTTTGAGATAGTGAATACAATCAAGACTAATGGTAAAGGATAAAAGGGCCTCAAAATGCAAATCGTTAAATTTGGAGAAAGATATTATAAGGGAATAAGGGATAAGGGATTAAATTTTAAGAATTAATGATTAATGTTGTTAAGAAAACAGAAGAGCATCAGATAGGGACCAGGTCAGCACTCAGCCCACTTTCCACAGGTCACAAAGAAGGACAATGAGCCCGAGGCGCAGATTTTATCACTAAAAACAATAGTAAAGGTCTCATTCACAGGAGACACCTGGACATGCCTTGAAGCAACTGATCCCCCATCCAGAACGCTACAGTAGACCAGAGTGGTCCTGCAGTAAAAGGGGAGGATTGATTGTGCAGATAAAAACAGAATACCACACAGAAAACTCTGACAATTCAAATTGTACTCGCTAAGGTTAAACATGTTGTGAGAGAATAGGAGTTTGTTAGGGGCATTAGTGGGACTAGCCATCCTGATCACAGGAACAATATTTTTAGTAGACTACCTAAGAACAAATCGAAAGGGAAAAAAGGGAAAGAAGGGATTATTGTTTGTGCCATTATTGGGGCATTGGGGGATGTGAAATTAACTATGAGGTAGGGTCAACCACTTTATTTGTGGATAAAGTGGACATTTTTTATTTGTGGACATTTTTTAATGTGCATGGATAAAGGGGTAAAACAAGCAGTGCAGCAAAAACAAATACATTACAGATAACTGGTAGGTGATACACAGGGGCATGGGTACCTGAGAGAGGGATTTTGGTAGATTTAGGGGAGAAACCAAGATTTTGGGAAAAGCTTTGAATAAAAAAAACGAAGAGAATCACACATGTTTTAACTTTATCAAATCACAACCAAAGATTTATTTAGGGACAATAGATGAAGGCGGGTGTAAAACAATAATATAATATTCAGGGCAGATCATAGGCCCTTGGGCAAGGGCTAAACAACTATTTGGGGATAGGAGACTTTTGACGAGAATCCATGACGAGGCCAAGGAGGACGGAATGTTAAGGATGGGCAGATAGATGTGGAAGAATCAGGCAGAACTAGCAGAGAGGTTAGTTATAAGAAGTAGAAAGAGAGAAAAAGCAAGTAAGGGAAGGATGAAAATGGAAGACATGATAAGGATGAGGGCTATAGCAATGAACCATAATGGGGAAAGAAAGGGAAGGTGAAGAGGAGGATAAAGAAAGATGGAAGAGAGAAAAGGAGGAGATTCTGAAGGAAGTAAAGCTCAGGTAGATGAGAGGGGAAGATCATCCAGAAATAGATGTACAATTTTATAAATAATTTTTATAATTATTTTATTTTTAAAAATAGATATATAATAGATATAGAAATAGAAATAGATATGCAAACATGAGTGGAGGCAGAAGGGAAGAGATGGACCATGACCAGGAAAATGAAGAAGATGAAGAGGTTGTTTTGTAAGGTGTTGAACTCCTGTGACAGAAGATCATAAGGGGGATTGAAAGAATAAATGTATATATATCCAGCTTTGCATTAATTAGAAGTTATCGGTTGCTTTTATGACTAAGGGATTTAAAGGTTAAACACAAAACACACACACACAAGCGATCTTATGAAGTAAAGATGAATTATGACAATGTTTAAGTAACACTTTTATGTCCCACATCAGAAATCCAACGAGTCAGACAAAATAAGAGTTTTATCGTGTAGTATTTCGGTATTATGATTAAAAGCCACGTAAAAGTCACGTTCTATAGGTCATTATTGATATTTGCCTTACACAATAAACTATATATTTTTTCAAAAATTGGGTTATGCGTGACATGTGAACAGCCAATGATAATTCGCCAAATCATGACCGCAATGAAAGGAAGTGAAAGGGAGACACACTGTGTTGCCAGATTGGGCGGGTGCAAAAAAAATGCATTGGTCTGGTTGATAAAAATTGGGCGGATTTGAGTTAAATATTGTAGCTCAATTGCAGCACGATTAAAAAAATAAGTACTTTTTTGTACAAATGCAAACTGGTAGGACTGGCACGATTTTGCTAAGTTTATAAAGCTTATTTAAATGTAAAGTTTCTTTTAGTAAACCTCTAACCATCTTAATGAAAGAAACATTTGTGAATATATAATATATATACAGAAGTAAGAAAGTATTCTTAATCTGCCATTAAGTCATGTTCAATAAAGACAAAACCAGATGTGCAAATTCACCTGAAATTAGTTGGAAGAATCGTTCATTTTTAACTTCATTGAAAATGTTCTCTTTACTGTCTTATCTCTATCATATTCACAAACATGAAAACAAATGTTATTCATTAATGTGCAATACTAACATTTGTGCCGTTAAATTATACAATATTATATACACACATATATACATACACTTGGACAAAATTGTTGGTAACCAGTTAACATTCATGTGTCAGACTTCAGTCAGACATTGCTCTTCAACCATGCTTCAACAATTATTTATAAAAATAAACTCATGGAACAGGCCTAGACAAAAATGATGGTACCCTTAGAAAAGACTGTAAACAATGTGACTAAAGAGACATGTTAATTCAAGGTGCGTCTACTATAATTAGTAGATAATAATTCTAATGCATCACAGGTGTGTACAATCTTGTAATCAGTCAGTGGGCCTATTTATAGGGCTTCAGGAAGTCACTGTGTTATCTGGTGACATGGTGTGTACTACATTCAACATGTACCAGGCCAAATGAAGGAAAGCGGTGTCGCAGGAGATTAAATGAATGTTTTAGAAAAGCATGATAAAGGGATACAAAACTATCTCCAAGCAGCTTGAAGTTCCTGTGAACTTTAGTACATATTCAGAAATGTAAGATTCATGGGACTGTGGTCAACCTCCCTGGATGTGGCCGCAGGAGGAAAATTTATAAGAAATCAGAGACGGATAATCCAAATGGTAACAAAAGAGCCCAGAAAGACTTCTAAAGAGATCCAAGGTGAACTCCATGCTCAAGGAAAATCAGTGTCACTTCACAAGATCTCAGTCAAACTTCAATGGACAGAACTATATTAGATCTACACAATCATCCACAGTAATTAACAGTCAATTGTTTATATTATACTTATGAGGTTTTTGTTCTATAGTGCCTTGGTCCTGGAGAAACGTTTCGTTTCACTACTTGTATATGGCTGAGATGACAACATGATTACATTTTCTAAATGCAACTGTTTAATATGTGTTTAAAAATGTTCATGGCTTATATATATGTATGTTTTTACAAAGAGATTGAGATTATAGAGATTTTCAAAAGACGTTACTTTCCTGGCACACATATCGGGAACATTTTAATGTTTAGTTCACAGAATGTTCTGGAAAACATAAAATGTTAGTTGGGGAGATTGTCAACATAATCGAACTCCACTGTATTTCAAAATACTGCTCCGAACTGTGGTTCAAAGCATCCATGTCACCCGAGGTTAAATGAAGCTTCTGCGCATTTCACAAGTTATTCGAAGGGTGGTGCTTGCCAAGTCTACGTTTGGCAAACCACACAATAGCACATCTGTCTCAACTCCCACAAACTTTAAAAGAGGAGTTAATGCACCTTCAACTCCTGGGTTTTTGTGAGAGGATTTTTTCAAAGGCTGGAGGGGAAAAAAAGAGTAGGTTAAGCGACAGCACACAGCAGAGCAATTAATATTAACAAATAGGAGACCATTGTGGATTGATTTGTGTTATTAATTTTCATTTTTTTATGATCAGAATAAGTTATTATTACTATATATTATAGTTATACAGTGAGGATGTTAAAAACTCGCCAAACTAACAAAAATACAACATTTTAATTTTTTAAATGGCTTGTTTGCAAAGGTGTTTCAGATAACGTGCAATTGAGCACTATAGGTGTCACCGTGGAGACGGGTGTCGGTATAGATTCAAAGACTCGACACATGGCACATTTGCTTTGAACGTTTCAGTGTTTTATGAAGCCTCGCTCTGTCTACCACTAGAAATCAGTTCACTTCAAATGAAAGCCTTTTAACATGTTTGTTCGTTGAGCAGTTGAACCCACCATAGAGGCTTATGTAGAGCTTGAAGAACGGGAGCTGCTATATTATTTTATAATTGCCCTGCGAAAGTAGTTGTACACAAAACTAACGCAAATGGTCATTGTTTCCTTTCAACTGATGTTTTGTTTATTATCGTAGGGAGTATATATAGTTATAATAATATTTCTCAAAACAAAGAATTGTTATCTGAAGTTTCTGAAATAATAGCAGGCCTGAAACTTACATATTCCACAGACAATTTCATATTAGTAGGGGATTTTAACAAGGTTCAGGATGATTGGATGGACCGGTCACCTTCTAATTTCCAATATCTCCCAAAGCTAAAAGAAGTGCAATTCAAATTTTTTAATGATATTTACCCATCCTTAGAGCTTCTTAGATATAGATTGTTGTACTTTTTGTGATTTTGAAATTGAAACAAAAGTACATTTGTTTTTTTAATGGCTTATGTTGCAAAACCTTTTGGTTTGACATATGAGTGGCTTAAAAGTACAATTACTTTGATTTCGTCATTTTCTAAAAACGACATAATTTTCAGTGTAATACTGGAAAATGTACACAGTCAATACATTTTGAGTAATATTCTCATTCTGGGGAAATTTTATATTCATTGCTGTAAGTGCCTTAAAACAAATCCACTGTTTTTTGTTTTTCAGAAAGAATTTTGGATTTATTGTAAATCATTAAGATTACTAAAATCGAGAAGTGGAAGAAGACTTTTGGTTTATTGAAGAAATTTAAGCTGTTGTATTATTCTTTTTTCCTTTCTTTCTATCTCTTTGTTTCTCTTGCTATGTTTCTTTTTTGGAGTTGTGCTCTGTAAGTGATTTTGTATTGCCTTATTGTAATTGTTTTTCTTGCAATAAAAAAAAAGAAAAAAGAAAAAAGTTTAATCACTCCTGTCCTGTGAGAAATGTAAGGAAATCATTGTAATGAGAGGTTTTACAGAGCGTATTTTTCGAGGGAGTTTCGACTACCTGTGATTTCCCGCACGCAGTCACGTGGCTCAACTTCACATGCTGTCAGTCTGTTTGAATTTATAAACTATATGAAGGAGACCACTGGCCTTATAGCCAGCAGCTTCAATATATTTGCTATGAGTTTTGGTAAATATTAATGCATAATGTGACATGATGCATTGAATACTGAATACGATGTACTGTGATGTACCTTAGTATTTTATGTTTGGGGAGAGATGGATTAATATTTTTAACTTTATCAACATAAATATGTTTCCTCGGTATTCCTTATAGCCTATGGGTCAGAACCAAAAACCAAACACTTTAAGTAAGCAATTTATCAATTAAAATAAATTAGTATATTTTAGTTCTTTTAGTTCTGGGATATTTTATGGTACTAAGTTGGTCATTAATTTATCATGTTTCACAAGTCCACTATAATGATTTCTTTATCAACAAGTCATTTTGTATTTGTGTGGCCATGCCATTAATTAAACTCGTACCACAAAATGACTGAATGAATTTCAAACTTTAATTAATGGCATGGCCACACAAATACAAAATGGCTTGTTGATAAAGAAATCATTACAGTTAAAAAGATTAAGATTATAGATGTTATGACCCCAGTCTAGGGGAAACAGGGCGTAACATAAATTATAACGAAGTCCAAGGTTTTCAACTTAAAGTCCTTTTATTCAGGAACGGTCTTCGTTATAGAAACATAAAGTGTGTCAAAATAGCAAACAAAAACAGACTGCCTGGGTCTTTAAAACCTAAAATGTCCTAACAAATTAAATTAAATAAAAGTACATAGCCCTAACTCCCTGTCTAACAGAAACCAGGAAAAATTTCAATAAACAAAAATAGGCACAGTCAGAGTGTGACCAGAGTGAGAAAAAGAATACAAACAAACCGAAACAAAAGAAAATACGTCAACAGCGTTGGGCCGGGGGAGTGGCATCAGTTCACATATTACCTTTTTAATACCCAACAATCACTGAGAACTATAATGTTATATAGCAGGAAGCCACAGCTTTTGGCCTGCTCTTTGGGACGCTGCCAACAACGCGTCCTGCCGGCACAACTCAACACAATGAGCCACTAGCCCCGACCCTCTCTCTTGCGCAGACACCAGTTTTAAAGGCTGCACCTCCGAAGACGGGCCAATCCACGTTGTTAATAATTAAAATCGGAACCTGGCAAAGAGAGAGAGAGAGAGAGAGAGAGAGAGAGAGAGAGAGAAGAGAGAGAGAAAACACAACAACAACAGGGACTCCTGTCCACAATTTCAATTTCTCCAAAAATACATCAGAGGACGTAACAATAGAAAACAATACAATAAAAAAGCTATGTATTGACCACTAAGACGACATTCAGCCGTCCATTGTCCATTGTATCTATACTTGATTGATGGCAAGTTTTAAGCCAATATCTGACAACTCGGCTTCTTAAAAATATGTAGTATTTATATAGAAAAAGTACATATATCAAGAAAAAGATGTGCTTGAGATAAATTTGTAAAATGATATTCCAAATTATGATTAAATATATAGTTAATATTTAACAAAAGTTGTTAACATTGGTTTATTTTTATTACCCAAAAAAAAGATCTGATTATTTAAAAAAAAAATTTTTTTTACTAGATTACCAAAATAATTATTAGTGGCGGCATATATATTAATCAACTTTTCAAAATTGTCTGGCATTTTGTCACTTTCAGTCAGATAGACAGTTTTTCAAGTCGTTGAAGATTTCTTGAAAATATATTTTTTTAATATTCTTATTCTGTTAGTAATTAATATGTACCCTTCTATAATACTTCAGAAACAGTTTGGAGACTATTAGACTGGATGATTCTTCGAAGTACCATCCAAAGCTACGTATTTAAAGATTTCGCTTCAGTAACTAATATAAGATAAAATTCATGTCGTTAAAAATGTGTTACCCTTACACAGTTGCTAGGGTAATGTAATCTAAGGGCGTGACAATTAATATAACAGTTACAGACCAGTATACATTTCTTATATTAAATATTCTATTTAAGTTCAGGACAGGTCAACCACCCGATAATCTCACCAAACTTCATATACGAACAGTAAGGAAGTTCATAAGAACTGATTTGTGTCACGGTCTTTGTCCATGGTCTATAAGGATATTGGCGTATCTCAAAAAACATGGCCATCATCGATCGTAATTCAATAAAGACAAAACTAGATGTGCCAATTCACCTGAAATCTTTATTTTTTTAAAGTAGCACTTATAGTATTGGACTAACTATATATTAGCATAGTATTCGATATAATTTTAACTTCCATGAAAATGTTCTCTTTACTGTCTTATCTCTATCATATTTACAAACATGAAAACAAATGTTATTCATTACTGTGCATTAATACATTTTTGCCGTTAAATTCTATAATATTACACTTAAAATATTTCAGACCGTTGTGCCTCAAGCTTTTATCTCGAAAATGATAAGTGTTGGAAGTTTCAGTAAGCAAGGATAGCCCATCCTCCTCTGGCACATCCCATACTTTACACCAGTGGTTCTCAAATAGTGGGGCGGAGTGGCGGAGCGATGCCAGGGGGGGCGCGCGTGACCGTGGGGAACATGCTTTTTTTGTCAGGGAGTAGGTTTTCTTGCACTGAACAAGAGCAGCAGATATGAAGTTCAGATAACAAACCCTTCACCCCCTTGATGTGTATGATGTGTTCATGTGTCACGTGATCAATCGCTAAATTCACACGTGTTTTCAAGCGCTATCTGGCCCTGATCCAAAAAAGACCTGCTCAGAGAACTTGATCATTATAAAGGTTTTTAAGAGACAAACATTCACTTCCACATATCTGAGAATCTGAATATCAGGTAGTTGATAACAGAGCCAACAAGTTGGTGACTATTTTGAATAAAAAAGAAAAAACTAAATAAATGTGAAACATCTATCAAACAGCGCTTTTTGTGACTGTGGTCTGTCACGTGACAAGCATGTTGCCATGGAAACAATAAAGCAAAGTTCCAAAATAGGGGGAGGGGGGGCGCGCAAAATGTTTACTTCTTCCTAGGGGGGGCGCGACAGAAAATAATTGAGAAGCACTGCTTTACACTAACATACAAATATATGAAATATTAATATATCTAGAGATCGAAACCAATTATTACATACAATATATACATATATTCCTTAGTCACGTTAGTAATTCCACACCCAAAAAGGATTTTAAGCCAGTTATTTATATCTTTTGCTCTACTATACTGTGACAGTTTACATTTCCAACTATTCCTTTTGCCATTAATTGTAATAAGTCAGATTTTTGTATGCACAAGGATTTTGACGACAGCTGGAGTTTTGATCTCACCATCTTCGAATCTGGATTATATGAAGAAGCAGAAAAAATGGAGACAGACTGAATCCAGAGAAACTGTGGCAACCTCAAAAGAAGATATAACTGGGTTAAAACCCTTTTGAATAAACAAACAAAATAAAAGTAAACCCACAACTAAATATTACAGTGCGTTGACTCTCACACAGTGCGGACGTGTTTCTATCTGTCCCCGCCTTGTGCTGTGCTATTTTTGTCTCTTTCTGACCTGCTGCTGGCTGGATTCCTGAAAATATACTGAAATGGAATTGATTAACTGGTCAATCAGCGCGATCGACAAGATTTTTTCACAAAGGAAGGTTAGTCCGGGAGAACCTACATGTCCAGACGGGGTATGTGATGGACTCATGGAAAAACTGGCAAGTCCTGTGCCTGGAAGCGCTATCCATGGAAGATGCGGAAGATCTATATGTGATTGTATTATAGGTGTCGGGGGTCCTATTTTTTGGCTTTGGGATTGCCTTGATCCATCGAAAGATTGGTAAGACAGCTGCGAGCAAATTCACCCAGCCGCTGTCTGTGGAAATTAAGGACCGCGTCAGTGCTGTGGGTAACCGTTTGAAGGAACTAGACCGGAGAGTGATACAGATTGAGGAGCTGAGCCGTAACATCGCAGTCCGGACTGCGGACACGCAGGGAAGAATGGACTCCATTGGTGGTCAGGTCGGTGAACTTGTACGAACAGTAACCGGTCTGGTCGTGAGGCTAGACGAAATGTCTAGGGAACTGCATCGACCGGTCGAGTGCTGAGGACCAGAACTGAATGATTATGATCCGGACAAATAACCGAAGATCATCAAAATGGATTAAAAACTGTATGTTCCTGTCCTAATGTCTCTAACTTTGTCCCTGTCTCTCGGTTGGGAATCCAGCCTGTTTCTCTCAGCCAGTCTACTATCTCCTGTGCACTCTTATCTCCTTCAAGTACAAAAACATAGAAACTGAGCTCCACCCCCACCCCCCTTCCACCCCCCTTCCACCCGTCTGTCTGTCCTTATCTATCTCCTCCTCCCAATCTGATTCTGATTTCTGATTCTGATTCTGATTCTGATTCTGATTCTGATTCTGATTCTGATATTACAGTAAGACATGAAATAATTATAAAATAATATAGCAGCTCCCGCGGAACAATTTGTTCCATGACCAAATATAGACTTTTGTCCCACCCAATCCCAAAGGTTAGTCCAAAATTTCTCATCTGATTCACTTGAGTGAGTTTCCTGTAGCATGTTTACCTTTACAAAATAAAAAAACAGCTTTACGTTTCACATGATCTCGATGTATTCCTCAACTCAACTCCACAACTGTGTGCTTGAATGTTGCATGCGTAAACGCGTCATCAGCAAACTTCATCAAACGCGCAAACGCGTCATTTGTCGTAGCAAACTTGATCTTCTCAGACTTCATTTCATTTATTAGGACATTTTAGGTTTTAAAGACCCAGGCAGTCTGTTTTTGTTTGCTATTTTGACACACTTTATGTTTCTATAACGAAGACCGTTCCTGAATAAAAAGGACTTTAAGTTGAAAACTTTGGACTTCGTTATAATTTATGTTACGCCCTGTTTCCCCTAGACTGGGGTCATAACATCTATAATCTTAATCTTTTTAACTGTAATGATTTCTTTATCAACAAGCCATTTTGTATTTGTGTGGCCATGCCATTAATTAAAGTTTGAAATTCATTCAAAATCATTTTGTGGTACGAGTTTAATTAATGGCATGGCCACACAAATACAAAATGACTTGTTGATAAAGAAATCATTATAGTGGACATGTGAAACAGTATTCTGAAAATAGAAACATGATAAATTAATGACCAACTTAGTCCATAAAATATCCCAGAACTAAAAGAACTAAAATATACTAATTTATTTTAATTGATAAATTGCTTACTTAAAGTGTTTGGTTTTTGGTTCTGACCCATAGGCTATAAGGAATACCGAGGAAACATATTTATGTTGATAAAGTTAAAAATATTAATCCATCTCTCCCCAAACATAAAATACTAAGGTACATCACAGTACATCACAGTACATCATGTCACATTATGCATTAATATTTACCAAAACTCACAGCAAATATATTGAAGCTGCTGGCTATAAGGCCAGTGGTCTCCTTCATATAGTTTATAAATTCAAACAGACTGACAGCATGTGAAGTTGAGCCACGTGACTGCGTGCGGGAAATCACAGGTAGTCGAAACTCCCTCGAGAAATACGCTCTGTAAAACCTCTCATTACAATGATTTCCTTACATTTCTCTCAGGACAGGAGTGATTAAACTTTTTTCTTTTTTCTTTTTTTTATTGCAAGAAAAACAATTACAATAAGGCAATACAAAATCACTTACAGAGCACAACTCCAAAAAAGAAACATAGCAAGAGAAACAAAGAGATAGAAAGAGAGAAAAGAAAAAAGAATAATACAACAGCTTAAATTTCTTCAATAAACCAAAAGTCTTCTTCCACTTCTCGATTTTAGTAATCTTAATGATTTACAATAAATCCAAAATTCTTTCTGAAAAACAAAAAACAGTGGATTTGTTTTAAGGCACTTACAGCAATGAATATAAAATTTCCCCAGAATGAGAATATTATTCAAAATGTATTGACTGTGTACATTTTCCAGTATTACACTGAAAATTATGTCGTTTTTAGAAAATGACGAAATCAAAGTAATTGTACTTTTAAGCCACTCATATGTCAAACCAAAAGGTTTTGCAACATAAGCCATTAAAAAAACAAATGTACTTTTGTTTCAATTTCAAAATCACAAAAAGTACAACAATCTATATCTAAGAAGCTCTAAGGATGGGTAAATATCATTAAAAAATTTGAATTGCACTTCTTTAGCTTTGGGAGATATTGGAAATTAGAAGGTGACCGGTCCATCCAATCATCCTGAACCTTGTTAAAATCCCCTCCTAATATGATATTGTCTGTGGAATATGTAAGTTTCAGGCCTGCTATTATTTCAGAAACTTCAGATAACAATTCTTTGTTTTGAGAAATATTATTATAACTATATGTACTCCCTACGATAATAAACAAAACATCAATTGAAAGGAAACAATGACCATTTGCGTTAGTTTTGTGTACAACTTTCGCAGGGCAATTATAAAATAATATAGCAGCTCCCGTTCTTCAAGCTCTACATAAGCTTCTGTGGTGGGTTCAACTGCTCAACGAACAAACATCTTAAAAGGCTTTCATTTGAAGTGAACTGATTTCTAGTGGAGGACAGAGCGAGGCTTCATAAAACACTGAAACGTTCAAAGCAAAGGTGCCATGTGTCGAGTCTTTGAATCTATACCGACACCCGTCTCCACGGTGACACCTATAGTGCTCAATTGCACGTTATCTGAAACACCTTTGCAAACAAGCCATTTAAAAAATAAAAATGTGGTATTTTTGTTAGTTTGGCGAGTTTTTAACATCCTCACTGTATAACTATAATATATAGTAATAACAACTTATTCTGATCATAAAAAAATGAAAATTAATAACACAAATCAATCCACAATGGTCTCCTATTTGTTAATATTAATTGCTCTGCTGTGTGCTGTCGCTTAGCCTACTCTTTTTTTCTCCTCCAGCCTTTGAAAAAATCCTCTCACAAAAACCCAGGAGATGAAGGTGCATTAACTCCTCTTTTAAACTTTGTGGGAGTTGAGACAGATGTGCTATTGTGTGGTTTGTCAAACGTAGACTTGGCAAGCACCACCCTTCGAAAAACTTGTGAAATGCGCAGAAGCTTCATTTAACCATAGTCGGGTGACATGAATGCTTTGAACCACAGTTCGGAGCAGTATTTCGAAATACAGTGGAGTTCGGTTATGTTGACAATCTCCCCAACTAACATTTTATGTTTTCCAGAACGTTCTGTGAACCAAACATTAAAATGTTCCCGATATGTGTGCTAGGAAAGTTTTCTTTATGGAAATAGAACATTCTGGGAACGTTCGCGGTTGGTTCCAGGTATGTTCGCAGTAGGTTCTCTCAAACTCTACATCTAGTTATGCTTGTACACAAATAATCATCTTACAAACTACATCCTCTAAATTACTTATTGATCAAAAACATTAGAATGAATAGAAAGTTATTACAAGTTATTTAAAGTTATTTTCTTTTGAAAATCTCTATAATCTCAATCTCTTTGTAAAAACATACTTACACATATATAAGCCATTAACATATTTAAACACATATTACACAGTTGTATTTAGAAAATTTAATCACAAACAAAGCCAAAGTGGATTTTATTGTCATTTCAGCCATATACAAGTAGTGAAACGAAACGTTTCTCCAGGACCAAGGCACTATAGAACAAAAACCTCATAAGAGCACAAAGTGCAAACAGACAGCACAGACCATAACGCAGACATAATACACAGTAGGTACAGAAAAAAAACTATATACATAAAGTGCACAGTTTAATTTTGTCACAGTTTGATGGTAAGAGTCCAAAAGTAGTGCAGCTTCTATGAGTTATGAGTTTAGCAGCCTGATACCATGGGGAAAAAATCTGTTGTAAAGTCTGGTTGTCAGAGACGACATTTTTCGATACCGTTTTCCGGACAGCAGGAGGGTGGGTGAAAAGTGTGTGTGAGGGGTGTGGGGTCGTCCACAAAAAAGGCTTTGCGGATATAACATGATGTGTTGATGTCTGTGAAAGAGGGAAGAGAGACATGAATATTCTTTAAACACACATATACAATCCATCAGAACAGAACATTTTTAAACACAATTGTATTCAGAAAATGTTTATCATAAACATGAATATTTCCCCATCATCTGCAAATCAAAAGCAAAGAAACATACTTGAGTCAGACAGAAATAATATAAACAATTGACTGTTAATTACTGTGGATGATTGTGTAGATCTAATATAGTTCTGTCCATTGAAGTTTGGCTGATATCTTGTGAAGTGACACTGATGTTCTTTGAGAATGGAGTTCACCTTGGATCTCTTTAGAAGTCTTTCTGGGCTCTTTTGTTACCATTTGGATTATCCGTCTCTGATTTGTTGTAAATTTTCCTCCTGCGGCCACATCCAGGGAGGTTGACTACAGTCCCATGAATCTTACATTTCTGAATATGTACCAAAGTTCACATGAACTTCAAGCTGCTTGGAGATGGTTTTATATCCCTTTATCATGCTTTTCTAAAACATTATTTTAATCTTCTGAGACAACACTTTCCTTCACTTGGCCTGGTCCATGTTGAATGTAGTACACACCATGTCACAAGATATCACAGTGACTTCCTGAAGCCCTATAAATAGGCCCACTGACTGATTACAAGATTGTACACACCTGTGATGCATTAGCATTATTATCTACTAATTATAGTAGACGCACCTTGAATTAACATGTCTCTTTAGTCACATTGTTTACAGTCTTTTCTAGGTGTACCATCATTTTTGTCTAGGCCTGTTCCATGAGTTTATTTTTATAAATAATTGTTGAAGCATGGTTGAAGAGCAATGTCTGACTGAAGTCTGACACATGAATGTTAACTGGTTACCAACAATTTTGTCCAAGAGTATATATATATATATATATATATATATATATATGTGTGTATATAATATTGTATAATTTAACGGCACAAATGTTAGTATTGCACATTAATGAATAACATTTGTTTTCATGTTTGTGAATATGATAGAGATAAGACAGTAAAGAGAACATTTTCAATGAAATTAAAAATGAACGATTCTTCCAACTAATTTCAGGTGAATTTGCACATCTGGTTTTGTCTTTATTGAACATGACTTAATGGCAGATTAAGAATACTTTCTTACTTCTGTATATATATTATATATTCACAAATGTTTCTTTCATTAAGATGGTTAGAGGTTTACTAAAAGAAACTTTACATTTAAATAAGCTTTATAAACTTAGCAAAATCGTGCCAGTCCTACCAGTTTGCATTTGTACAAAAAAGTACTTATTTTTTTAATCGTGCTGCAATTGAGCTACAATATTTAACTAAAAGATTAAAGACTCCATATTCATTTCTTAAGAGAGAATCATAATAATTAATTTTCCACTAGTGTATGCAAGGAATATTGCTTCTAGCCATTGTTGCCAGATTGGACTGACGATTTCCAGCCCAACTACAGCATAAAACTCGCCCAAAAAACTAGAGAGACGATTGATGAAGGGGGAGACGATTGTAATGGTATTTATATGCATTTATATATGAAATTTGGGCGGGTTTTTCGTCAAAAATCAGCCCAATTTTTATCAACCAGACCAATGCATTTTTTTTTGCACCCGCCCAATCTGGCAACACAGTGTGTCTCCCTTTCACTTCCTTTCATTGCGGTCATGATTTGGCGAATTATCATTGGCTGTTCACATGTCACGCATAACCCAATTTTTGAAAAAATATATAGCTTATTGTGTAAGGCAAATATCAATAATGATGCTATAGCCCTCATCCTTATCATGTCTTCCATTTTCATCCTTCCCTTACTTGCTTTTTCTCTCTTTCTACTTCTTATAACTAACCTCTCTGCTAGTTCTGCCTGATTCTTCCACATCTATCTGCCCATCCTTAACATTCCGTCCTCCTTGGCCTCGTCATGGATTCTCGTCAAAAGTCTCCTATCCCCAAATAGTTGTTTAGCCCTTGCCCAAGGGCCTATGATCTGCCCTGAATATTATATTATTGTTTTACACCCGCCTTCATCTATTGTCCCTAAATAAATCTTTGGTTGTGATTTGATAAAGTTAAAACATGTGTGATTCTCTTCGTTTTTTTTATTCAAAGCTTTTCCCAAAATCTTGGTTTCTCCCCTAAATCTACCAAAATCCCTCTCTCAGGTACCCATGCCCCTGTGTACCCTATCACCTACCAGTTATCTGTAATTTTTTTGTTTTTGCTGCACTGCTTGTTTTACCCCTTTATCCATGCACATTAAAAAATGTCCACAAATAAAAAATGTCCACTTTATCCACAAATAAAATGGTTGACCCTACCTCATAGTTAATTTCACATCCCCCAATGCCCCAATAATGGCACAAACAATAATCCCTTCTTTCCCTTTTTTCCCTTTCGATTTGTTCTTAGGTAGTCTACTAAAAATATTGTTCCTGTGATCAGGATGGCTAGTCCCACTAATGCCCCTAACAAACTCCTATTCTCTCACAAAATGTTTAACCTTAGCGAGTACAATTTGAATTGTCAGAGTTTTCTGTGTGGTATTCTGTTTTTATCTGCACAATCAATCCTCCCCTTTTACTGCATGACCACTCTGGTCTACTGTAGCGTTCTGGATGGGGGATCAGTTGCTTCAAGGCATGTCCAGGTGTCTCCTGTGAATGAGACCTTTACTATTGTTTTTAGTGATAAAATCTGCGCCTCGGGCTCATTGTCCTTCTTTGTGACCTGTGGAAAGTGGGCTGAGTGCTGACCTGGTCCCTATCTGATGCTCTTCTGTTTTCTTAACAACATTAATCATTAATTCTTAAAATTTAATCCCTTATCCCTTATTCCCTTATAATATCTTTCTCCAAATTTAACGATTTGCATTTTGAGGCCCTTTTATCCTTTACCATTAGTCTTGATTGTATTCACTATCTCAAAATTTCTTAGGTCTTTGGAAAGCACTCAACCCACTGTGTTCAAGTTAAAAGTTACAAGGCAACATTTAATACTTTTGATACAACATAAGCTCCATCATGATAATCTGTAAAGAAAGTTAAAAGTTATTCGCTGCGCAAATGTGGCAGTGTTGTTTCTTTCTGCCACAACAATATTAACCTAGGTTTTGACCAGGAAAACATTCCAATATTATATATATATATATATATATATATATATATATATATATATATATATATATATATATAATATCATCCATGGTCATTATTTTACTTGGGTATATTTTTCCCTGTAGGCCCACATTTTAAATTCAAATACAGCTGTTTTGGCAAAAGTTTGATTTGCCTTAGTATCTCTTCAGACACCATCTCTCACTCCATTCATACTCATTCACACTGGCCATTTTCTCTGAGTCTGCTCATCAGCTGGTTCTGATCTAAATGGGGCACACACAAGTTTAGATGTGTACGTCCACAAAATCTGAACACAACTTCGTCAAACCTTTCTGAATCTAGGCACTAGACCATTTTAGACTCTTATGAACCTCTTTTTCTGTTTTATCATAATTTACAATTGTAGGCCTAAGCATAGCAAATTTTTCTCAAATGCATTTTATTATTCGTCTCATTTAAGATTTTTCCTATACTTTTGTCACTGCTCATGAGCTATTTTTAAGAATACATTTTAGATTTCTGCATAATCATGGATCCATGGTCAACATTTCCATCTCGTTACCGCAGTGATGACAACATTCCTGGTTTCATGAAACCTTAGAGTTAGTTTTTTTTTTTAATTCAATCTAGTTCTAGAAAATTACTATTAAACAAGAGGGAGTGGACCAGGAAAGGTATTTTAGATATAAGATATCTATGGTAAAACTTGGACCACTGATCATATTAAAACTATAAAAACTATGTAGGGGAGCGCGGGGACAAACGTAACACTTTTTGGTTTTAGCCAAATAATGAACAAAGTAATTGGGTTATACAAACTATATTTTTATACAAACAACACACAAGCCTCTCCTACAAATGAGCACTGGTTTGATGTTCGTCGGACCTACAGTTTCTGCGCAGTATCACCAAAAGCGCAAGGAGTGAAATGTGACAACTTACCCCGTGTGCGGGGCTCGTTGTAACACCATGTTATCCAATGGGTGTTCATTGGCGTATTTTTATTTCTTAATAAAAGTTTAGTCTTAATGATTATAAGCATAACTTATGAATGGAATATATATTTTTTTCTTTTATTTATTACATTGTTATGCTTTGAACAATGTAATGACATGAAAAACGTTTTAATAGGTTAATACAATGCAAAATATATGATTATTGATGGAGCCTATTCAATGCGGCTTAGTTGTAACACCGCGTTACAACTAACCCCGCGGTGTCGTGTTCACTTCAGGACCGGCTAGCAGTCAATGTGTGTTTCTCACATCTTTCAAAATGGTACCGTCTTTTAGCCAAGAAGATGGTAATCATAACAATATAAGATTGGACTAACATACTTTCACACATTCTTTGAAAATCGAAAAACAACTACTATAACAAAAAATATTTTCATGCTTTCAAAAAAGTTTTTCCTGTGGTTCTCATCCAAATTTCGCTGAAATTTCTCGAAAGATGGTCAGAAGACGTGTGCAAACAGTGTGGTGAAAAGCCCGTTAGCACGTCACATTTAAGACCGTGCAACTATCTAAAAAGTCTGTGTTACTATTTACCCCGCGTTACTTTGTGCCCCGCGCTCCCCTACCATCTTAATGCACCGTTTGTGAATATACCTGTATCTTCTCTGAAGGTCACAAGAAAGTTTTCTTAATGTGGCAGTAAGTCATGATTCAATAAAGACAAAGCAATTGAATGTGACAACTCACCTGAAATATTTATTTAAAAACATGTTTGAAATCTTATCCATCCCAGACACGATACCAGCAGCATAATCTTTTAGTGTAAAATCAACTTTATACTAGTATAGTATTTGATATTATTTTACCTACATTAAAACATTTCTCTTTACCATCTATTTTGATATATATATATACACACACATTTACATTTATTCATTTAGCAGACGATTTTATCCAAAGCGACTTACAACTTGAGGAATTCATGAAGCGATCTGTCCTGAAGATACAAAAGTACATAGTGCTTACAATACAAAGTTTCGAACATTACATACAAAAGTAGTACATGCATGGGGAATAGAGGGAGTAAGAGAATTAATTAAAAAAAAATTTTTGTGTGTGTCATGTTAGGTGCTTATGGAAGAGATGTGTTTTCAGTAGTCTTTTACACCTTGACAAGGAATCTGCATTCTGGATGAGGGCAGGGAGATTGTTCCACCAGCAAGGAGCGGTGAATAAAAATGTTCTTGAGAGTGATTTTTTGCCTCTCTGTGATGTAACCACGTGTCGTCGCTCATTGATCGAACAAAGGTTTCTGGTAGGTGTGTAGATTTGTAACATTGAGTGGAAGTATGAAGGTGCTGAGCTTATGCAAGTCATGTGCTTTGAATTTGATGCGTGCTGCAAGTGTAGTGAAATGAGGAGTGGAGTGACATGAGTTATTTTGGGTTGGTTGAAGACCAGACAAGCAGTGGCGTTTTGAACAGTTGCAGGGGTTTGATTCAACTAGCAGGAAGTCTGACCAAAAGAGCATTGCAGTAATCAAGCCTGGAAATGACCATGGCCTGTATCAGAAGTTGTTGTAGCTTGCTCCTCACTGGCAGACTTTGAAGGGGTAATCGTGGTGGCGCCGATCTGGACGGTGAAATCATACTGCAGTGTTGGATCGGCGGGAAAGACTAGAAGCTCCATCTTTGCCAGGTTGAATTGCAGATGATGCTCTTTCATCCATGCCGAGATGTCCGCTAGCCAGCTTGTGATTCTCGCAGCCACCGTGGGATCATCTGGTTGAAACGGCAGGAATAGCTGTGTGTCATTGGCGTAGCGGTGATAGGAGAAGCCGTGTGCCTCTATGATGGGACTCAGTTATGTGGTGTACGTGGAGAAGAGAAGTGGTCCAAGAGGTCCTGTGGAACACCGGTGACCAGTTGACATTCTTTGGAGACCTCCCTGCACCATGCAACCCTGAAGGACCCATCCGTGAGATAGGATTCAAACCACTGAAGAGGATGCCTAGTGACGAGAGGGTAGACAGAAGGATATGATGATTAACAGTGTTAAAGGCAGCAGATAGATCTATAAGAATGAGAACTGACAATTTTGAATCAGCTTTTGCACTCCTTAGAGCTTCAGCAATGGATAGTAATGCAGTCTCGGTTGAAGCCAGAATGGATGAAGCCACCTTAACCTTCTTGAAGACTGGTTGATGTCCAACTGGCCATTCTTAGAGAGGACAAGAAGATAACTGGTTAAAAATAACACGTTCAAGAGTTTTTGATATGAATGGTAGGAGAGAGCCATGTCTGTAATTATCAACGAGTGATGTGAAGTTTAGATACATCTACCTCTGTGAGTGGAGAGGTGGTTGAAAAAAGGTTTCTGGTTACATCAGAGGTCGGTCTATTTTCATGTGTGTGTAGAGTTGAGAACTGACTGCTGATAGTCGCAGTTTTGTTAATAAAGAAATGGGCAAAATCATTGGCAGTTAAAGAGGTAGAGGGTGGAGGGGGAAAGAGGAGAGAGCTGAATGTTTTGAAAAGTGCATGCATGTTAGAAGCGCTTTTAATCTTGGTGAGGAAATGCAAATATTTGCAGGTATGGACATCAGTAGAAAAGGTAGAGAGCAGAAATTTATACAAACTCAGGTCAGACGGGTCCTTTGATTTGTGCCATTCTCTCTAAGTTGCCCTTAACTTGGTTCACGAAGAACATCCGTTAGCCAGGGTTAGCCATAAGGTGTCTGTTGCAGTACTCACATCCAGAGATGAGAACTGTTTGGGAGAAGGAAGACAGGATGAAACGACAGAGAAAAAATGGGAAGGAGAAAGAGAAGCGCAAGTCTCACCTGAAAGTGACCGGTAGACTGGTTGGTGTTGCAGAAGTAGTAACTTGCATATGAAATGTAATGAAAGATGGTCAGAAACATGCAGGGGGTTTAATTAGAACGTTGTCTGTGTTGTGTCAAGTTGTGTCAAGTCGATCGAGTAGATCAAGACAAGTTGGTTGCCCGACCATATATTTATATATGTATGATAATATAAAATATATAAGATACAAAATATTTCACTTTCAAATCTTCAGACCTTTGTGCCTCAAGCTTAATAGCTTGAGGCACAAAGGTCTGAAGATTTGAAAGGGAACATTTTTGTATATTATTTATTTTATCCTTGGCATTATCTCTATCCACAAATGTGCTGTATTGTATTACAATTGTATTAATTGTATAAAGTAATAAAGTGAACACTACATAATAATACATCAGTGTGTAGCTGCATATGTAGTAACCATTTAATGAAAACAATAAGCCCCCTGTGAAACATAAACATCATTTACACTGATTTCAGAAAAGCTGAGGCATTTAACAATGCCATTTAGCTGTTCTGAAATCACATTCAGCACATTCGTGATGGGAGTTTGTGTGGAGTAGCTTGTACTGTGAACTGAAACACTGAATTAAAGAGCTGTCTTGCAAGAGACATCTTTCTAAGAACCATCATACACTTTAACATCTAAGCTTTGGCATCAAAGTACATTTCTCTGAGCAAACATTGTATAATAAAATGCATTGAAACACTACACCTTACCAGTAGTATTGATAAACTTTACTAAATGCTTTACTGTGCTTCTTCCTTTTTGGAAGCGTGGTCCTCAATGTCTTTCACGTTTGGTCCCGAACTCTAGACATGAACGTAATGAATTAATAATGCGGTCACTACATTACAGCAAGCACTCCTAAACTAAAAACATGTCAATCAAATCACAACTAAACACTACAAAAAGAAATGACCACATATGCTGGTATCCAGCTAGTCATCGGTGTTGTAGCACGTGTCAAATCAAAATTAGACTAAGATCTAACATAAACTGCATATGCTGCTTTTTAGCTCCTGAGCCAAAAACACTTACTTTGGCTCCAACATTTGAGCCTGATTCTATAACTGGTCTGTGCAATTAATACATTTAATACATGGTTGTGAGACACAGCTTACCTCTGTGAATGTTAATGGACAATAACCCAGCAATAACCCTGTTTTGAGAGCCTCTGACTCCACTGTGATTGCCAGTCCCAGAGTTAATGTGGCACTGAACAGACCTCTTTTTCCCCATTATAAATTCTCTCAGTACTTAAAATCATTATTAATTAAATAATCACAATGAACGCCCGTGTCATCTTCCGACGCTGTGTAAAGTTGTCAGGAATTTTTCCCTTTGAAAGAAATTCTTGCGTTCCATCATAAAACGTATATAAATCTTTTTTTTTTTATTATGCATTACACAACAAAACAATACAACAACCACCTTAATGCCAGGAAGCAAGGGAAACATACAGAAAGGAAAGCAAAATACATAAAAAAAGACAAATATTCAAGGTCTCTACATCATTCGTGAATTTTAAACTCAGTACACCGCTGCACAGTTTTAATAGCTTTTCTATTAACACAAGTTGATAGTAGACAAATAGTTTTCAAACTCTTTAAGAAAAACTGAAAAAAGCAGGCCTTTAAATTCACGACGGCATCGACGGCAAATGCCGTCGTGCCTTTCATGTTTGCCGAACTGCCCCTATCATTTTTTATGAAATCGACGGCAATATTGCTGTGCCCTTTTTCAGAAATGCCTTTTGCCCCTATCCCTTGTAAACTGATGTTTGCGCGCGTGTAAATTACATCCGCGAGCGGAAAACAGAGCTACACGCGTAAATACGGGCACCCGCGAGCTCATTTTAATCACTCGCGCGGCGTGACATCTAATCGATTAAATTGTATTAATATTGTTTTGTTGTAATTTCACGTGTCCCAGTCGAGTGATTTAAGACCAAACTATACTTTATACAGGTTTTCTAGGATTTATTAAAAAGTAAATGCACAGGTACGACCTTCTGAAAAGAAGTTGTATGCTATAATATTTGACACAATTTTAAGAATTCTTCATGGATTTGTCAATAGATAATGAGCACAATAGATAGATCTGTTTTACTAAAAAAAAAATCAACTTCGCATGTACTTGTTTACGAGATATATATGTGTGTCATTCTTCCTTTAAATGCCAAATCTTCCTTTTATAAAGAGCTATTACTCGTAGTATGTTAACTATTCAGCTCTGTACCAATCACAAGAAAAGTGTTAAATCATCATAGATAATTATGTTTGGCATTCTATAGGGTGTAACATCAATATCACAGAAAATTCATTTAAGAGTATGAAACGGACAACATAAAAAGTAGCAAACATTATGCTAATGTACATAAAATGTAAATTGCCTTAATGCCCTTGTGACGTTTTCAATATTGCCTTTGTGCCCTTATTAGACAACAAAAAATGCCTTGGTGCCCTTTAAATTTCTATAATTTCTAAGGCAACTTGGCAGTGCCCTCTTCGCAACGAATTTCAAGGCCTGAAAAAGGGGCTTTTTGTTAGAAAATTTGTATGAAACTTGACTAACATAATTAATTAGTTAATTACAAAAGCTTCCTTGTACACTTTCACATCAAACTTTGCATAACCAAAAATGACATTTTCAAAATATAAATCAAAGTCGGGGAGAATCTTTTCCTTAATAAACACAGATACATCTTGCCATAACTTTTTCACATGACAGCAATACCAAAAAATGTGGGGAACTGTTTCCAAGTGCAAAGAACAAAAAGAGCAACTAACATCAATGTCTTTCTTAAACCTACTAAGAAAATGTTTTACAGGGTAAAATTTTTGTATTATCTTGAAGGAAATTTCTTTCACCTTATTTGTGACAAAGAACTTGTGGGGTAATAACCAAACACATTTCCAGTCAAGGTCTTTAACAAATCTATTCCAGTAAACTATACAACCAGACCTGGTGACAACCTCCTTTAGAAATAAAGATCGGATTGACTTGTTCTTGTTTTTGGACTGTAAAAAGCAAATTTTACCACATTCAGTATCAAATGGGTTAATTTTGGGCATAGTAACCGATGGCAACACATCTTTACATAGGGAAATTAAACCAGAAGATATAGCAGAAAATACAAGAGAAAATTCTTTGGGAGTCACAGGAAAATTGTAATGCATAAGAAACTCGTCATATGTCATAAGGTATCCCTGAGTGTTGAGCAAATGACGCACTAAAACAATACCCTTATCAAACCAGTTTTTAAAAAATAAACTTTTATGTTTATATAAAATACATTGGTTATTCCAGATAAAACAACGTTGCGGAGAAAAGTTGTGCTTGTAGATCATTTTCCAAGCCAGTAAAGCTTGAGCATGAAAAGCAGACAATTTCACTGGCAGTTTGTCAACTTTATAGTCACACATTAACAAAAATGAAAGACCCCCAAGTTTGTCGAAAATAAAATTAGGAATGAAATTCCACAAAGAAGGTTTTTTTAAACAGAATTTTAACCAATTAATTTTGAAGGTATAATTTAACGTAGAGAAATCAATAAAATCAAGACCACCACTTTTAAGTGCATTTAAAACAACAGACTTGCGAATGTAATGCACACGATTCGTCCACAGAAAATTAAATAAAATCTGATCAATGGTTCTGTTAATTTTATTATCTAAATCAGAGGTGCCCAAACTAGGGCCCGCGGGCCACCTTTGATTTGGCCCGCCGAACCGTCCAAGGAGAGAGAGAGAGGGGGTGAGGGCGAGCGTGAGATACCTTCGACACAGATTGTAATTTCTAATTTGACATAACAATTTTGTTTGTTTTATAATTAACTACAACAGAGTAAACTGAAATCAAATGTAAATTTATTAAATTTATTCTAAATGCGCAATTCAAGGCGCAGCACTGCGTGCTTTGCGACAAATGACGTCAATAAACGTCAACAAATTAAACGCAATAATGGGGAAATCAAGGCAGTGGCACACAGTCAAGAGATATTTTTTTTAAAAGCTGGGGAAGATGAGTTTTTATTCACAGAAGTCAAATCAAAGGCAATATGTCTAGTTTGCAAACAGTCTGTTGCTGTTTTAAAAGAGATTATTATGAAACAAAACATTGTGCAGATTTCTCAAAGTACAGCGGCGAGACGCGAAACAGCAGGCTCACGAGCTGCTTGCTGGACTTCGATCTGAACAGAGCGCTGCAGCGTCCTTCATCATCACTGATGCGGTCTCTGTTTGGCAGTACAGTGAGTGAATCCCTCGTTTATTGCGGTTTATATGGACCGGAACTATCGCGATAGGTGAAAATCAGCGAAGTAGGATCAGCCAATCAGCTCACGGGATACATCCACTCGTGCTCTCATTGGTCGAGCTCGCGCTGGGAACCAATCACGTGTCTTGTCTGAGTGCCGTGGGCGTGTTCAAAGCCTCTGAGATAGTTTCTCTCTTTGTCTGGCATCCTGGGAAACCGTTTCTCTCTCGTCACGAGGAAACAACGCTGCTTTCAGCAATACGGCTGTACATGGGGGTATTTTTTAACTTTTATTTTTTGATGAATATTTTTGAAAAATCCGCGATGCGCTGAGGCCGCGAAGTGGCGAGGGATTACTGTATCTACCTCTGCGAGCAGACTTTCAGTCTGATGAACTTGAACAAGAGTAAACTAAGAAGCCAAATAACTACATAATATCTTGTCTTTGTCTGTTAGTCAGCTACAGACCAATCTTCTGAAAAATAAGGAATAGCTTCATATCTCTCATTAGGTCACTGACATTGCAACCATATGGTTTTATTATTGATTGTGTATTTGGCACTGAACTGTATTGTACATTGAACACTAGGGGATTGTTGCCCATTTAAATTGTTCATTAAAATGCAAAGCTTTACAAATAAAACTGCATTAGTGAATCAGATTAAAGTTGTTTTATATTTATTTTAAATATTATGAAATAAATAAACCCATAGCAACTTTAATGTAATACAATTTGATTTATGATGTAAAATTTACTTTAGGCAACATAGGTTAGCCTAGAAATTCCTTCAGCTTTTGAGAGAAGAACTCTACCGCTAAGGGACAGATCTCTTAATAACCACAAATTAAACTTGCTTTTAATCTTTTCAAGGGCAGGATCAAAATTTAGAGACACACTATCTTTTTCACTCTTTGAAACTACAACACCTAAATAATTAACAGTTTCTTTAACAGGGATGCCATATACAGATACACAGGAGGAGCTTTTCAAGTCTAATAACTCACATTTCTTAATATTATGGTACAATCCCGAAGCATTTGAAAACAATTGAATGGTATTAATTGCCTGACTAACCTGGCCAGAGTTTTTTTTAAATAAGGCTGTGTCATCCGCAAGTTGACTAATTAAAATATTTGACAAAACACTTGTGCTACAATAAGAAAGAGATATACAGAGACTGGACAGCCTTGCCGGATTCCTTTTTCTAGATGAAATCTTTGTGTTGTACCATGTCCTAATTTCACTGAACTATGTCCTCCTGCATACAGAGTTTTCATGGCGTTACAAAAATAAGGCTCAAATCCAAAGCGTTCTAAAGAAAAAAATATGAAGGGAATCAATCAATAGAATCAAATGCTTTGTAAAAGTCCAAGAAAAGAATTAGACTATCATCCTCAATGAGATCAGAGTAATCAATGAGATCAAATACAAGTCTAATATTATTAAATATATGACGATTCTCCATAAAACCTGATTGATTCTCGTCAATAATGGAGTTCAAAACTGACTTGAAGCGGCTTGCGAAAATAAGAGCAAAGACTTTATAATCATTATTAAGAAGGGTAATAGGCCTCCAGTTGTCTAAAAAAAGAGCATCTTTTTTAGGTTTAGGAATCAAGCAAATGACACCTTGCTTCATACTGACAGTGAGCTCAGAGCAATTCAAGCTCTCTTTAAACACTTCCAGGAGGAAAGGGGATATAAGATCAGAGTAAAGCTTATAGAATTCAGCAGTTATACCGTCATTTCCAGGCGACTTGTTATTTTTTAATTGAGAAATCGCCCCCTTAATCTCATACACAGTAATTGGTGAATCACAAGCATTTTTTCCCTCCTGATTAACAGAATTAACACAATCAAGGTACTTACAGAAAATATCCAAATCAGCTAATTTAAATTTAGATTTATACAAGTTTGAATAAAAATTATAACTTAACTGGGAAATTTCTTTAGGATTATCTGTGACAGACCCTTCAATATTTAACTGATAAATGGAATTGTACGTGGCTCTATTCTTCTCAAGCTTAAAAAAATAAGATGACATTTGCTCTCCATATTCCAGCCACCATTGCCTTGACCTAATGTAAGCACCTTCTGCTCTTAATTTATACAGATCATCTAATTTCATTTGCAATTCAACCAAATACGATTTTTGACAGTCTGATAAATTGTCAGGTAAAATCTTGGTAATAGATGAGATTTCACTAACAACTTTCACTTCTTCACACCGCTTTGATTTAGCCAAATTAGAACTAAATTTCCTTAAATATTTCCCAATTTCAAATTTTAACAATTCCCAATTAACACCAAATGAGTTTTCTTGCTTGGCTTTTTTCCAATAAAAATCAATAAGTCTTCCCAGCTCTGATTTAACCTCATTATGGTTCATCAATGAGCTATTCATTTTCCCTGATATACCTGGTTTCGGGAGAAAGCAAAATGTTAATGCTAACAGCCCTATGATCTGTTAAAGGAGTCGCTGAGAAATCAACAAAAACATTACCTTCATCAAGATTTTTAGATATTAACCAAAAATCTATTCGCGAATGACTAGAAGAACTTTTATTGCTCCACGTATACATTCTGTGACGTAACATCACAGTGCGATGCAAACTATGTCTACCTGCAACAAAACTTCTATCGGCTTCAAATGATTCAAGATCTAATCTGAAAAAGCATCTTGAGGTAAGTTGTTCTTGGTCTTTGAAAATTATTTTCTTTATTCCTTATTTTCCCATTTACTCGTTGAGCTTTTTAGCCTACGTTTAATATTTATAAGAATTTGGTCTAATAAAACATAGAATTGACATCCAATTAATCATGCGTTAAATAATGTTTTATAAAGCCAATGGCTTTGTGTACTTAATAGACAAACTTTAAACCTTAATAATTCATTACCTTTGTGCGAGTTCATTATCCGAATTGTGAACAAATTGTTGTTGTTTTTTTCCATCTTTTTAAATGAATCAATTTGTTTTGTTTACAAAAATATTGTCAATGAATTATTCACGAATTTGATAGATCTGGGGTGTGTTTCCCAAAAGCATCGCTAGATAACTATAGTCATAAATTCCATTGAACTTCATTGCATCCATATTTGATTTGCGAAACGCATCCTGACTAAGTTTGACTGTTGACTCTCTCGATTCTGTTGTGGCGGTTGTCTTTCCATAGAGAGGATAATAAGTGAAAGAATCACTCAAAGTTTTCTCTATTCATTACCTAAATCTGTTGTGTTACTTGGAGAATTGTGCTAGTTGTTATTTTTCTTGCTTTCATTTATTGTTAAGACCACACTTACTGACTGATAATTGCTGCAATAGAAACATATTTATACTAGGGATAGTTAAAATGACACAAAATGACTTTTGTCATATTTTCCCCCCAAACCTATTACTTTCTTGTGAAACACAAAAAGAGAATAATGGTGGTGGAGGGATGCAAAAAACTGTTGCGACACAGTAGGTGAGTCAGCTATGAATATATAAGCCAGAGATGCCCAACAGCGCCTCCGTTAACGGGCGTCCGGGCGTAATTTACGTCCGAAAATCGCCAGCGTACGCCGAAATTTTAAGTTCAGGAAGTCCGCGGGACGTCCTGTTTAATGGTTTTACGCCAGATCACAGAGCGCTCGACGTACATGTGCATTGCAAAGTGACCAAATGCATTGTAAATCACCACATGCGCCGTAGGCGTGTATGCTAAGCGACTCCATTGATAAGGACACAGCAGGTCACTTAATCTCTTTCGCCATACAACTCCTGTCAAGATGTACACTAGTGATGTAACTATGGTAATTCCCGCGAACTACTGAAACTCCGCCTACTGCGGGGATCGCGAAAGCCAAAAGCGAGAGCTATGGCCATAAACTAATTGATAACTATGCACAAACGTGCGGGGATCGCGAAACTGTGAGAGATGTGTTATATTGGCGGGTAAACTTTCCCGAAACTCCCCAAAATAGCCTGGTTATCTGTGCATGATACGGAATGCTCCGCCTCCATGAAATTTGTGGATATGTTAATAATTATCTACCACTACGGATCCTTCATCTACTACCGTATATATACATATATATATATATATTCGATCTTAAATTTATGTGAAATTGTATGACAGTGTGTTTTTCATGTATGTGTTGTTCCTGTTAAATAAATATATCTGCACAAAATTCATAAGTATTTGTTACTTTAACCCTCTAGTATCTTTTCTAGTATATTTTATATGTAACAGGCATAAAATTATTGTGCTTTACGATGTAGTAGTACTGTAAAAGGGACTTCCAAAAATAATACCTGGGACTTCCAAAGATAATACATGGGACTTCCAAAAACTAACATCTGGAAGTCTGGACTTCCAAAAAAAAAATCTTAGTGGAAGCGCTGTGCCCAAACTAGGGCCCGCGGGCCAACCTTTGATTTATGTCCCGCCGTACAGTCCGAAGAGAGAGAGAGAGAGAGAGAGAGAGGGAGAGAGAGAGAGCGCGAGACAGACAGAGACATACCTTCGACACAGATTGTAATTTCTAATTTGACATAATTTAGTTTGTGTTATAGTTGAACTAGAACAGAGTAAACTGAAATTAAATGTTTAAAGTAATTAAAAAAAATATTGTAAATACGCAATTCAAGGCGCAGCACTGCGTCACAGGCTTTGCGACACATGACGTCAAGAAACGTCAAAAAATTAAACGCATTAATGGAGAAATCAAGGCAGTGATTTCACACAGGCACACAGACAAGAGTGTCACTTTTTTCAAGTTGGAGAGTAAACATTTCATTGAATGTAATGCTTTAATTTCTTTGTAGTGTTTTTTGTCTACTACAAATTCAAGCTCCTGTTTACTGAAATTTAAAAAATGGTATGAATGATAAGCACTTTGAGTATGTTCTTGTTACATTAAAATGACACTTGTTGGTTTTATTGCAGCTAATTAATATTTAATTTATTTTGATACATTTTTGCACAAAGATTGCCCTCATTGTTTTAGAAGTGCTGTGGAAAACTGATGTTAAAAATAAAATGTAACAGAAAACCAAATCCTATGATGGGTCGAGTTAATTTTTATTTACAGGTTGTAAACTTAATACAGGACATCAAGTTAATATGGTCTTTTGTGTTAAGTATTTCAAAGTATTTAGATTACGTTACTAAACTTGAGTAATGTAACGAAATACGTTACAAATTACTTTTTAAAGCATGTATTTTGTAATCTGTAGTGAAATACATTTTAAAAGTAACCTACCCAACCCTGTCAATGACATCTGGCAGTTTGTCCTTTGCACTAGGAAGAACAGCTTGGCAGATTTTGACCACATGAAGGCGAATGTCTTCGTGCACCGATTCTGGAATCCCTCCGTTCCTCCGATTAAAAAAACGTATATAAATCCATTATATTGTACCTCACCACTAAATGATGTCGCTATAAAGCGCGCACATGCGCCGTACAAATCGTGCAGGTACGAAGCTGTCGTAAATTAAGAGGAAGTGGTCATAGAATCGCGCATTTCCGGTACGGAAATCAAGTAGTCAACAGCCAATCAGCACGTCGGTGTGCATTCGGCAACTCAACATAAACGCCTGTGATTGGTTGATCGGCTCAACGTTGCAATAAACAACAGTTCAGTCTTTGAAATCAAGGCTTTTGAAGTCTTCCGTTTTTTTCAGCTCTTTGAAGTGAACCCATTCCGGCATTCGAAGCCTTTCACTCGGTTAATTTACGTTACCATACCTTGCAAGCACATACTTTCCACAAATGTCACAAGTAGTAGATGTTTTGCCGAAGGCGTCGTGACAGCTGTCCTGTAGCTCAGGCAGTAGGGCGTCAGCGCTTCCATCGGCAAGGTCGTGGGTTCGCTCCCGGGGAGAACAAGACCTAGCATAATGTCTTCCCTGCACGCAGTTTAGGTTGCTTTTAGGTCTGCCAAGAGGTAAGAAGACATTTATTCTCCATTCGTTCATAATGAATCCACTTGCTTTTTCCTCCTCTTATAGAGAAATTCAGAAGTACAGTATATTTATGCATGGTAAACCTGCGATATAGCGTCGGTAATTACCGACTAGCACCAACAGGGGGAAATCTCCGCTATAACGTCGGTAATTACACGGCACCCACTACCATAAATGACATTGAAATCATTTAAATCCACAATGGCAGGGAGACCACGAGCAGTAACAACTTTTGTACCAGATAACGGAACTAGTCATGCATTGTTTCTGTCATATCTGCAAGTATTGGCCTATCGTAACCAGTTTCGGCGCACAGACATGTTTCCGAACTTACTGATTATGCATGTGAATAATTATCCGTGATTGGTGAATGGTGCTTTAAATAAACTTGAAACTGTGTTAAAAACAGCTTTGTTTGGTGTCTTTCCATGTTATTAAAGCTGTTTTGGGTCTATTTTAATGTTACTAAGTACAGACGCTATAGCGGAGGTTTCCCCCTGTTGGTGCTAGTTGGTCATTACCGACGTTATATCGCAGGTTTACCTCATGCATTTATATCACATTTTCCTCCATAGACCTCTGCTAAACCTGCTTATGCACTTGCAAAGCTTTCGTGTAGCTCAATCAGTAGAGCCTGGCGCTTACGACGCCAAGGTCATGGGTTCGATCCCAGGGAAAGCAAGAACTGATTCAGTGTGCTCCTTGAGTACAATATTAGTCACCTTGGATGAAAGCCTATGGAAAATGTACATGTCACGTCAATTATCAGTAATGAACAAAATGTTAAAGTGAAGCTCTTTTACCCCTGCCTCATACACTTTGTAATGAACCATTTTCGAATAGCTTTTACTTTAACAATAATAATATAGTTGGGACAGAGGACCCACCTACAGACAAAACTAATTTTGGTTACCATAATTTGCCTTTCAAATGACAAATGATTAAAACAATTAAATATCTATACAATAAAATATCGAATAGTTTTATTTTTTCCCTTCCACATTTAGTTTTTATGTGCCACAAATAAAAGGCTTTTAGTTTTTTAGGAATGGACGAAAAGCGACAAGATGATATACTGTGAACGACATATCTAAATAAATGCAGAAACCAGTTAAAGGTAAACAGCAGACAATCAATGAATTCATGTCGTTAAAAATCTGTTAAATTGCATCATTGGCAAAAGACTCATTGTGTAATCCTTAGCTGACATCTAGTGGCTGTAGTTGGAATGTTGTTATTTTCATGTTAACATCTTAAAATTGTTCCAGTAAATGCATCTCATAAATGTAGTTCTTTAAAAGTCGTTTACATAAAGTCTTGCTTTTTTATTATAAATGAGAGCACATTTATGCTAATTATTACAATTAGCATAATTATAATAATTAACATTATATTCATTAATTATTCATTAATTACGCTGACAAAACTAATTTTGGTTGCCATAAATTGTCTTTCATTTATATAGATAAAAAAAATTTAGGAATAGAAGAAAAAAAACACTCAAAATACAACTTTTTTTTTTAGCTACAAGATAAGAATATAAAGAGTAATAGTTCTCGTTGCATCCTTGTCTCTGGACTGAAGACATAGCACTCAAATATCTGTTTCATTCCACTGTATAGCCTTAAAGAACTAACTTAAAAATGTGTAATTAGCAAAAGACATTGGCATCATTGCGAATGAATGACATATTTAAATAAATACAGAAACCAGTTAAAGGTAAACAGCAGAGAATGAATTCATAAGTTAAAATGTATGTTGTTGAAAAATGTGTTATCCTAAACAGTTTACCTAGAGTGAGGTAAAATTACCCTAAAATAACATGAACTAGTTTGTTTCATAGCATTCATGGCTTCATGTATAGAACTAATTTTATTTGTGCATATGCATAATAATATTTTAATTGCATTGATTGAGATAAACAGTCCACTGTGCATTAAGAAATAACATGAACTAATTTGTTTCAGTGCATAACTTCATGCATAGAACTATTGTTAGTGTGCATATGTGATATGGCATTGCATAGGGCAAAACAATCTGTTGTTTATTGAGACATTATCTAATTAAGAGCATTGCATTGCTGACTTTATGCACAGAACTATTTCTCATGTGCATATGCATTGAACTAAACAATAACACGAACTAAACAATGTTTTGTGCATTGAGAAATATAATGAACTAGTTTGTTTCATTCCATTGCTTAAATCATGCATAGAACAAATGTTATTGTGTATATGTGATATTACATTGCACTGAGCAAAACAATATGTTGTGCATTGAGATATAACATTAACTAATTTGTTACATTGCATTGTTTACTTAGTGTATATAACTAATTTGTTGCATTGCTTTGTGCACAGAACTAAATCTCATTAGTACAACATTAGCATCTTAGTATCTAGTAAATCTCATCTTAGTAAATCTCATTAGCACAACATACTGTTTTACTCAGTGCAATGAAATATCACATATGCACATATTAGTTATGTGCACAAAGCAATTAATGCAACAAATTAGTTCTAGGCACAAAGTAATGCAATAAACTCGTTCATGCTGTTTCTCAATGCACAACTGAATGTTTAGCACGGCCAATGTAAAGCAATGTTATTGCATGTTTATTGCATTGCAATATTTTTATATGCACATGACAATAAGTTTTGTGCACAAAGCAATGCAACAAATTAGTTAATGCTATTTCTCAATGCACAACATACTGTTTTACTCAGTGCAATGAAAAATCACATATGCACAAATTAGTTATGTGCACAAAGCAAATAATGCAACAAATTAGTTCATGCTCATCAATGCACAACTGAATATTTTGTTCGAACACTGAAATGCAATAAAGCATATGCACATGATAAATAGTTTTTTGCACAAAGCAAAGCAACAAATTAGTTAATGTTATTTCTCAATGCACAACATACTGTTTTGCTCAGTGCAATGAAATATCACATATGCACAAATTAGTTCTATGCACAAAGCAAGCAATTGCAACAAACTAGTTCAAGCTATTTCTCATTGCACAACTTATTGTTTAGCTCGACTAATGCAAAGCAATAATGCAAATGCACATGAGAATTTGTTCTGTGCACAAAGCAATTAATGCAACAAATTAGTTCTAGGCACAAAGTAATGCAATGCATCAAACTAGTTCATGCTGTTTCTCAATGCACAACTGAATGTTTAGCACGGCCAATGCAAAGCAATGTTATTGCATATTTATTGCATTGCAATATTATTATATGCACATGACAATTAGTTTTGTGCACAAAGCAATGCAACAAATTAGTTAATGCTATTTCTCAATGCACAACATACTGTTTTACTCAGTGCAATGAAATATCACATATGCACAAATTAGTTATATGCACAAAGCAAGCAATGCAACAAACTAGTTCAAGCTATTTCTCAATGCACAACTTATTATTTAGCTCGACTAATGCAAAGCAATAATGCAAATGCACATGAGAATTTGTTCTGTGCACAAAGCTATGCAACAAATTAGTTAATGTTATTTCTCAATGCACAACATATTGTTTTACTCAGTGCAATGAAATATCACATATGCACAAATTAGTTATAAGCACAAAGCAAGCAATGCAACAAACTAGTTCATGCTATTTCTCAATGCACAACTGAATGTTTAGCACGGCCAATGCAAAGCAATAACGCATATGCACATGACAATTAGTTTTGTGCACAAAGCAATGCAACAAATTAGTTAATGCTATTTCTCAATGCACAAAATACTGTTCTGCTCAGTGCAATGAAATATCACATTTGCACAAATTAGTTCTATGCACAAAGAAAGCAATTGCAGCAAACTAGTTCAAGCTATTTCTCAATGCACAACTTATTGTTTAGCTCGACTAATGCAAAGCAATAATGCAAAAGCACATGATAATTTGTTCTGTGCACAAAGCTATGCGACAAATTAATGTTATTTCTCAATGCACAACATATTGTTTTACTCAGTGCAATGAAATATCACATATTGCACCAATTAGTTATGTGCACAAAGCAAGCAATGCAACAAACTAGTTCATGCTATTTCTCAATGCACAACTGAATGTTTAGCACGGCCAATGCAAAGCAATAATGCAAATGCACATGAGAATATGTTCTGTGCACAAAGCTATGCAACAAATTAGTTAATGTTATTTCTCAATGCACAGCATATTGTTTTGCTCAGTGCAATGAAAAATCACATATGCACAAATTAGTTATAAGCACAAAGCAATTAATGCAACAAATTAGTTCTAGGCACAAAGTAATGCAACAAACTAGTTCATGCTCTTATTAATGCACAACTGATTTTTTTGTTCGAACAATGAAATGCTATAAAGCATATGCACATGATAAATAGTTTTGTGCACAAAGCAATGCAACAAATTAGTTAATGTTATTTCTCAATGCACAACATACTGTTTTGCTCAGTGCAATGAAATATCACATATGCACAAATTAGTTCTATGCACAAAGCAAGCAATTACAACAAACTAGTTCAAGCTATTTGTCAAATGCACATGATAATTTGTTCTGTGCACAAAGCTATGCAACATATTAGTTAATGTTATTTCTCAATGCACAACATACTTTTTTGCTCAGTGCAATGAAATATCACATATGCACAAATTAGTTATAAGCACAAAGCAAGCAATGCAACAAACTAGTTCATGCTATTTCTCAATGCACAACTGAATGTTTAGCACGGCCAATGCAAAGCAATAACGCATATGCACATGACAATTAGTTTTGTGCACAAAGCAAAGCAACAAATTAGTTAATGTTATTTCTCAATGCACAACATACTGTTTTACTCAGTGCAATGAAATATCACATATGCACAAATTAGTTCTATGCACAAAGCAAGCAATTGCAACAAACTAGTTCAAGCTATTTCTCATTGCACAACTTATTGTTTAGCTCGACTAATGCAAAGCAATAATGCAAAAGCACATGATAATTTGTTCTGTGCACAAAGCTATGCAACAAATTAGTTAATGTTATTTCTCAATGCACAACATATTGTTTTACTCAGTGCAATGAAATATCACATATGCACAAATTAGTTATGTGCACAAAGCAAGCAATGCAACAAACTAGTTAATGCTCTTATCAATGCACAACTGATTATTTTGCTCGAACAATGCAATGCAATAAAGCATATGCACATGACAATTAGTTTTGTGCACAAAGCAATGCAACAAATTAGTTAATGCTATTTCTCAATGCACAACATACTGTTTTGCTCAGTGCAATGAAAAATCACATATGCACAAATTAGTTATAAGCACAAAGCAATTAATGCAACAAATTAGTTCTAGGCACAAAGTAATGCAATAAACTAGTTCATGCTGTTTCTCAATGCACAACTGAATGTTTAGCACGGCCAATGTAAAGCAATGTTATTGCATGTTTATTGCATTGCAATATTATTATATGCACATGACAATTAGTTTTGTGCACAAAGCAATGCAACAAATTAGTTCATGCTATTTCTCAATGCACAACATACTGTTTTACTCAGTGCAATGAAATATCACATATGCAAAAATGAGTTATAAGCACAAAGCAAGCAATGCAACAAACTAGTTCATGCTCTTATTAATGCACAACTGATTTTTTTGTTCGAACAATGAAATGCAATAAAGCATATGCACATGATAAATAGTTTTGTGCACAAAGCAATGCAACAAATTAGTTAATGTTATTTCTCAATGCACAACATACTGTTTTGCTCAGTGCAATGAAATATCACATATGCACAAATTAGTTCTATGCACAAAGCAAGCAATTACAACAAACTAGTTCAAGCTATTTGTCAAATGCACATGACAATTAGTTTTGTGCACAAAGCAATGCAACAAATTAGTTAATGTTATTTCTCAATGCACAACATACTGTTTTGCTCAGTGCAATGAAATATCACATTTGCACAAATTAGTTCTATGCACAAAGCAAGCAATTGCAACAAACTAGTTCAAGCTATTTCTCATTGCACAACTTATTGTTTAGCTCGACTAATGCAAAGCAATAATGCAAATGCACATGAGAATTTGTTCTGTGCACAAAGCAATTAATGCAACAAATTATAGTTCTAGGCACAAAGTAATGCAATAAACTAGTTCATGCTGTTTCTCAATGCACAACTGAATGTTTAGCACGGCCAATGCAAAGCAATGTTATTGCTTATTTATTGCATTGCAATATTATTATATGCACATGACAATTAGTTTTGTGCACAAAGCAATGCAACAAATTAGTTAATGCTATTTCTCAATGCACAACATACTGTTTTGCTCAGTGCAATGAAATATCACATATGCACAAATTAGTTCTATGCACAAAGCAAGCAATTACAACAAACTAGTTCAAGCTATTTGTCAAATGCACATGAGAATTTGTTCTGTGCACAAAGCTATGCAACAAATTAGTTAATGTTATTCCTCAATGCACAACATACTGTTTTGCTCAGTGCAATGAAATATCACATATGCACAAATTAGTTATAAGCACAAAGCAAGCAATGCAACAAACTAGTTCATGCTATTTCTCAATGCACAACTGAATGTTTAGCATGGCCAATGCAAAGCAATAACGCATATGCACATGACAATTAGTTTTGTGCACAAAGCAATGCAACAAATTAGTTAATGCTATTTCTCAATGCACAACATACTGTTTTGCTCAGTGCAATGAAATATCACATTTGCACAAATTAGTTCTATGCACAAAGCAAGCAATTGCAACAAACTAGTTCAAGCTATTTCTCAATGCACAACTTATTGTTTAGCTCGACTAATGCAAAGCAATAATGCATATGCACATGATAATTTGTTCTGTGCACAAAGCTATGCAACAAATTAGTTAATGTTATTTCTCAATGCACAACATATTGTTTTACTCAGTGCAATGAAATATCACATTTGCACAAATTAGTTCTATGCACAAAGAAAGCAATTGCAACAAACTAGATCAAGCTATTTCTCAATGCACAACTTATTGTTTAGCTCGACTAATGCAAAGCAATAATGCAAAAGCACATGATAATTTGTTCTGTGCACAAAGCTATGCAACAAATTAGTTAATGTTATTTCTCAATGCACAACATATTGTTTTACTCAGTGCAATGAAATATCACATATGCACAAATTAGTTATGTGCACAAAGCAAGCAATGCAACAAACTAGTTAATGCTCTTATCAATGCACAACTGATTATTTTGCTCGAACAATGCAATGCAATAAAGCATATGCACATGACAATTAGTTTTGTGCACAAAGCAATGCAACAAATTAGTTAATGCTATTTCTCAATGCACAACATACTGTTTTGCTCAGTGCAATGAAATATCACATATGCACAAATTAGTTCTATGCACAAAGCAAGTAATTGCAACAAACTAGTTCAAGCTATTTCTCAATGCACAACTTATTGTTTAGCTCGACTAATGCAAAGCAATAAATGCAAATGCACATGAGAATTTGTTCTGTGCACAAAGCAATTAATGCAACAAATTAGTTCTAGGCACAAAGTAATGCAATAAACTAGTTCATGCTGTTTCTCAATGCACAACTGAATGTTTAGCACGGCCAATGCAAAGCAATGTTATTGCATATTTATTGCATTGCAATATTATTATATGCACATGACAATTAGTTTTGTGCACAAAGCAATGCAACAAATTAGTTAATGCTATTTCTCAATGCACAACATACTGTTTTGCTCAGTGCAATGAAATATCACATTTGCACAAATTAGTTCTATGCACAAAGCAAGCAATTGCAACAACTTAGTTCAAGCTATTTCTCAATGCACAACTTATTGTTTAGCTCGACTAATGCAAAGCAATAATGCATATGCACATGATAATTTGTTCTGTGCACAAAGCTATGCAACAAATTAGTTAATGTTATTTCTCAATGCACAACATATTGTTTTACTCAGTGCAATGAAATATCACATTTGCACAAATTAGTTCTATGCACAAAGAAAGCAATTGCAACAAACTAGATCAAGCTATTTCTCAATGCACAACTTATTGTTTAGCTCGACTAATGCAAAGCAATAATGCAAAAGCACATGATAATTTGTTCTGTGCACAAAGCTATGCAACAAATTAGTTAATGTTATTTCTCAATGCACAACATATTGTTTTACTCAGTGCAATGAAATATCACATATGCACAAATTAGTTATGTGCACAAAGCAAGCAATGCAACAAACTAGTTAATGCTCTTATCAATGCACAACTGATTATTTTGCTCGAACAATGCAATGCAATAAAGCATATGCACATGACAATTAGTTTTGTGCACAAAGCAATGCAACAAATTAGTTAATGCTATTTCTCAATGCACAACATACTGTTTTGCTCAGTGCAATGAAATATCACATATGCACAAATTAGTTCTATGCACAAAGCAAGTAATTGCAACAAACTAGTTCAAGCTATTTCTCAATGCACAACTTATTGTTTAGCTCGACTAATGCAAAGCAATAATGCAAATGCACATGAGAATTTGTTCTGTGCACAAAGCAATTAATGCAACAAATTAGTTCTAGGCACAAAGTAATGCAATAAACTAGTTCATGCTGTTTCTCAATGCACAACTGAATGTTTAGCACGGCCAATGCAAAGCAATGTTATTGCATATTTATTGCATTGCAATATTATTATATGCACATGACAATTAGTTTTGTGCACAAAGCAATGCAACAAATTAGTTAATGCTATTTCTCAATGCACAACATACTGTTTTGCTCAGTGCAATGAAATATCACATTTGCACAAATTAGTTCTATGCACAAAGCAAGCAATTGCAACAAACTAGTTCAAGCTATTTCTCAATGCACAACTTATTGTTTAGCTCGACTAATGCAAAGCAATAATGCATATGCACATGATAATTTGTTCTGTGCACAAAGCAATGCAACAAATTAGTTAATGTTATTTCTCAATGCACAACATATTGTTTTACTCAGTGCAATGAAATATCACATATGCACAAATTAGTTATGTGCACAAAGCAAGCAATGCAACAAACTAGTTAATGCTCTTATCAATGCACAACTGATTATTTTGCTCGAACAATGCAATGCAATAAAGCATATGCACATGACAATTAGTTTTGTGCACAAAGCAATGCAACAAATTAGTTAATGCTATTTCTCAATGCACAACATACTGTTTTGCTCAGTGCAATGAAATACCACATTTGCACAAATTAGTTCTATGCACAAAGCAAGCAATTGCAACAAACTAGATCAAGCTATTTCTCAATGCACAACATATTGTTTTGCTCAGTGCAATGAAAAATCACATATGCACAAATTAGTTATAAGCACAAAGCAATTAATGCAACAAATTAGTTCTAGGCACAAAGTAATGCAATAAACTAGTTCATGCTGTTTCTCAATGCACAACTGAATGTTTAGCACGGCCAATGTAAAGCAATGTTATTGCATGTTTATTGCATTGCAATATTATTATATGCACATGACAATTAGTTTTGTGCACAAAGCAATGCAACAAATTAGTTCATGCTATTTCTCAATGCACAACATACTGTTTTACTCAGTGCAATGAAATATCACATATGCAAAAATGAGTTATAAGCACAAAGCAAGCAATGCAACAAACTAGTTCATGCTCTTATTAATGCACAACTGATTTTTTTGTTCGAACAATGAAATGCAATAAAGCATATGCACATGATAAATAGTTTTGTGCACAAAGCAATGCAACAAATTAGTTAATGTTATTTCTCAATGCACAACATACTGTTTTGCTCAGTGCAATGAAATATCACATATGCACAAATTAGTTCTATGCACAAAGCAAGCAATTACAACAAACTAGTTCAAGCTATTTGTCAAATGCACATGACAATTAGTTTTGTGCACAAAGCAATGCAACAAATTAGTTAATGTTATTTCTCAATGCACAACATACTGTTTTGCTCAGTGCAATGAAATATCACATTTGCACAAATTAGTTCTATGCACAAAGCAAGCAATTGCAACAAACTAGTTCAAGCTATTTCTCATTGCACAACTTATTGTTTAGGTCGACTAATGCAAAGCAATAATGCAAATGCACATGAGAATTTGTTCTGTGCACAAAGCAATTAATGCAACAAATTAGTTCTAGGCACAAAGTAATGCAATAAACTAGTTCATGCTGTTTCTCAATGCACAACTGAATGTTTAGCACGGCCAATGCAAAGCAATGTTATTGCTTATTTATTGCATTGCAATATTATTATATGCACATGACAATTAGTTTTGTGCACAAAGCAATGCAACAAATTAGTTAATGCTATTTCTCAATGCACAACATACTGTTTTGCTCAGTGCAATGAAATATCACATATGCACAAATTAGTTCTATGCACAAAGCAAGCAATTACAACAAACTAGTTCAAGCTATTTGTCAAATGCACATGAGAATTTGTTCTGTGCACAAAGCTATGCAACAAATTAGTTAATGTTATTCCTCAATGCACAACATACTGTTTTGCTCAGTGCAATGAAATATCACATATGCACAAATTAGTTATAAGCACAAAGCAAGCAATGCAACAAACTAGTTCATGCTATTTCTCAATGCACAACTGAATGTTTAGCATGGCCAATGCAAAGCAATAACGCATATGCACATGACAATTAGTTTTGTGCACAAAGCAATGCAACAAATTAGTTAATGCTATTTCTCAATGCACAACATATTGTTTTACTCAGTGCAATGAAATATCACATTTGCACAAATTAGTTCTATGCACAAAGAAAGCAATTGCAACAAACTAGATCAAGCTATTTCTCAATGCACAACTTATTGTTTAGCTCGACTAATGCAAAGCAATAATGCAAAAGCACATGATAATTTGTTCTGTGCACAAAGCTATGCAACAAATTAGTTAATGTTATTTCTCAATGCACAACATATTGTTTTACTCAGTGCAATGAAATATCACATATGCACAAATTAGTTATGTGCACAAAGCAAGCAATGCAACAAACTAGTTAATGCTCTTATCAATGCACAACTGATTATTTTGCTCGAACAATGCAATGCAATAAAGCATATGCACATGACAATTAGTTTTGTGCACAAAGCAATGCAACAAATTAGTTAATGCTATTTCTCAATGCACAACATACTGTTTTGCTCAGTGCAATGAAATATCACATATGCACAAATTAGTTCTATGCACAAAGCAAGTAATTGCAACAAACTAGTTCAAGCTATTTCTCAATGCACAACTTATTGTTTAGCTCGACTAATGCAAAGCAATAATGCAAATGCACATGAGAATTTGTTCTGTGCACAAAGCAATGCAACAAATTAGTTAATGTTATTTCTCAATGCACAACATATTGTTTTACTCAGTGCAATGAAAAATCACATATGCACAAATTAGTTATAAGCACAAAGCAATTAATGCAACAAATTAGTTCTAGGCACAAAGTAATGCAATAAACTAGTTCATGCTGTTTCTCAATGCACAACTGAATGTTTAGCACGGCCAATGTAAAGCAATGTTATTGCATGTTTATTGCATTGCAATATTATTATATGCACATGACAATTAGTTTTGTGCACAAAGCAATGCAACAAATTAGTTCATGCTATTTCTCAATGCACAACATACTGTTTTACTCAGTGCAATGAAATATCACATATGCAAAAATGAGTTATAAGCACAAAGCAAGCAATGCAACAAACTAGTTCATGCTCTTATTAATGCACAACTGATTTTTTTGTTCGAACAATGAAATGCAATAAAGCATATGCACATGATAAATAGTTTTGTGCACAAAGCAATGCAACAAATTAGTTAATGTTATTTCTCAATGCACAACATACTGTTTTGCTCAGTGCAATGAAATATCACATATGCACAAATTAGTTCTATGCACAAAGCAAGCAATTACAACAAACTAGTTCAAGCTATTTGTCAAATGCACATGACAATTAGTTTTGTGCACAAAGCAATGCAACAAATTAGTTAATGCTATTTCTCAATGCACAACATACTGTTTTGCTCAGTGCAATGAAATACCACATTTGCACAAATTAGTTCTATGCACAAAGCAAGCAATTGCAACAAACTAGTTCAAGCTATTTCTCAATGCACAACTTATTGTTTAGCTCGACTAATGCAAAGCAATAATGCAAATGCACATGATAATTTGTTCTGTGCACAAAGCAATGCAACAAACTAGTTAATGCTCTTATCAATGCACAACTGATTATTTTGCTCGAACAATGCAATGCAATAAAGCATATGCACATGATAAATGGTTTTGTGCACAGAGCAATGCAACAAATTAGTTAATGTTATTTCTCAATGCACAACATACTGTTTTGCTCAGTGCAATGAAATATCACATTTGCACAAATTAGTTCTATGCACAAAGAAAGCAATTGCAACAAACTAGATCAAGCTATTTCTCAATCGAACTTATTGTTTAGCTCGACTAATGCAAAGCAATAATGCAAAAGCACATGATAATTTGTTCTGTGCACAAAGCTATGCAACAAATTAGTTAATGTTATTTCTCAATGCACAACATATTGTTTTACTCAGTGCAATGAAATATCACATATGCACAAATTAGTTATGTGCACAAAGCAAGCAATGCAACAAACTAGTTAATGCTCTTATCAATGCACAACTGATTATTTTGCTCGAACAATGCAATGCAATAAAGCATATGCACATGACAATTAGTTTTGTGCACAAAGCAATGCAACAAATTAGTTAATGCTATTTCTCAATGCACAACATACTGTTTTGCTCAGTGCAATGAATTATCACATTTGCACAAATTAGTTCTATGCACAAAGCAAGCAATTGCAACAAACTTGTTCATGCTCTTATCAATGCACAACTGAATATTTTGTTCGAACACTGAAATGCAATAAAGCATATGCACATGATAAATAGTTTTGTGCACAAAGCAATGCAACAAATTAGTTCTAGGCACAAAGTAATGCAATAAACTAGTTCATGCTGTTTCTCAATGCACAACTGAATGTTTAGCACGGCCAATGTAAAGCAATGTTATTGCATGTTTATTGCATTGCAATATTATTATATGCACATGACAATTAGTTTTGTGCACAAAGCAATGCAACAAATTAGTTCATGCTATTTCTCAATGCACAACATACTGTTTTACTCAGTGCAATGAAATATCACATATGCAAAAATGAGTTATAAGCACAAAGCAAATAATGCAACAAATTAGTTCATGCTCTTATCAATGCACAACTGAATATTTTGTTCGAACACTGAAATGCAATAAAGCATATGCACATGATAAATAGTTTTGTGCACAAAGCAATGCAACAAATTAGTTAATGTTATTTCTCAATGCACAACATACTGTTTTGCTCAGTGCAATGAAATATCACATATGCACAAATTAGTTCTATGCACAAAGCAAGTAATTGCAACAACTAGTTCAAGCTATTTCTCAATGCACAACTTATTGTTTAGCTCGACTAATGCAAAGCAATAATGCAAATGCACATGAGAATTTGTTCTGTGCACAAAGCTATGCAACAAATTAGTCAATGTTATTTCTCAATGCACAACATATTGTTTTACTCAGTGCAATGAAAAATCACATATGCACAAATTAGTTATAAGCACAAAGCAATTAATGCAACAAATTAGTTCTAGGCACAAAGTAATCAATTGCAACAAACTAGTTCATGCTGTTTCTCAATGCACAACTGAATGTTTAGCACGGCAAATGCAAAGCAATGTTATTGCATATTTATTGCATTGCAATATTATTATATGCACATGCCAATTAGTTTTGTGTGCAAAGCAATGCAACAAACTAGTTCATGCTCTTATCAATGCACAACTGAATGTTTAGCACGGCCAATGCAAAGCAATAACGCATATCCACATGATAAATAGTTTTGTGCATAAAGCAATGCAACAAATTAGTTAATGAGAAACATCTCAATGCACAACATACTGTTTTGCTCAGTGCAATGAAATATCAGATATGCACAAATTAGTTCTGTGCACAAAGCAAGCAATGCAACAAATTAGTTCTATGCACAAAGTAATAATACTATTTCTCAACTAGTTCATGCTATTTCTCAATGCACAAGTGAATGTTTAGCACGGCCAATGCAAAGCAATAACGCATATGCACATTACAATTACTTTTGTGCACAAAGCAATGCAACAAATTAGTTAATGCTATTTCTCAATGCACAACATACTGTTTTGCTCAGTGCAATGAAATATCACAATATGCACAAATTAGTTATATGTACAAAGTAAGCAATGCAACAAACTAGTTCATGCTATTTGTCAATGCACAACTTGTTGTTTAGTTGCAATGCAACAAACTAGTTCATTGTATTTCAAAGCAATAATGCATATGCACATGAGATTTAGTTCTGTGCACAAAGCAATGCAACAAATTAGTTATATACACTAAGTAAACAATGCAATGTAACAAATTAGTTAATGTTATATCTCAATGCACAACATATTGTTTTGCTCAGTGCAATGTAATATTACATATACACAATAACATTTGTTCTATGCATGATTTAAGCAATGGAATGAAACAAAGTAGTTCATTATTTTTCTCAATGCACAAAAGATTGTTTAGTTCGTGTTATTATTTAGTTCAATGCATATGCACATGAGAAATAGTTCTGTGCATAAAGTCAGCAATGCAATGCACTTAATTAGATAATGTCTCAATAAACAACAGATTGTTTTGCCCTATGCAATGCCATATCACATATGCACAATAACAATAGTTCTATGCATGAAGTTATGCACTGAAACAAATTAGTTCATGTTATTTCTTAATGCACAGTGGACTGTTTATCTCAATCAATGCAATTAAAATATTATTATGCATATGCACAAATAAAATTAGTTCTATACATGAAGCCATGAATGCTATGAAACAAACTAGTTCATGTTATTTTAGGGTAATTTTACCTCACTCTAGGTAAACTGTTTAGGATAACACATTTTTCAACAACATACATTTTAACTTATGAATTCATTCTCTGCTGTTTACCTTTAACTGGTTTCTGTATTTATTTAAATATGTCATTCATTCGCAATGAATGCCAATGTCTTTTGCCAATTACACATTTTTAAGTTAGTTCTTTAAGGCTATACAGTGGAATGAAACAGATATTTGAGTGCTATGTCTTCAGTCCAGAGACAAGGATGCAACGAGAACTATTACTCTTTATATTCTTATCTTGTAGCTAAAAAAAAAATTGTATTTTGAGTGTTTTTTTTCTTCTATTCCCAATTTTTTTTTATCTATATAAATGAAAGACAATTTATGGCAACCAAAATTAGTTTTGTCAGCGTAATTAATGAATAATTAATAAATATAACGTTAATTATTATAATTATGCTAATTGTAATAATTAGCATAAATGTGCTCTCATTTATAATAAAAAAGCAAGACTTTATGTAAACGACTTTTAAAGAACTACATTTATGAGATGCATTTACTGGAACAATTTTAAGATGTTAACATGAAAATAACAACATTCCAACTACAGCCACTAGATGTCAGCTAGTGGCTGTAGCTGTCAGCTAGATGTCACTAGATGTCTTTTGCCAATGATGCAATTTTAAGTCAGTTCTTTAAGGCTATACACCAGTGGCGTAGCCAGTGGCGTAGCCACGTGCATATATGATTTACATGTGTGGCCCCCTCAGATTTTCAATTGTTTAAAATCGCGACTGTGAAAACTAAAGTGAAAACACATATCGTCCGTTACACAAGACGATCGCAACGCACCCCCAAAGTCAACAATAGCGCGCTGCACGCTTCATCTCAACCAGTCTGGATGAGAGGTTAAAGCGGTGGACTACAAATCCATGCGGTTTTCGGACGCAGGTTCGAATCCAGCCAATTACATTATGCTCCGACCCCCTCATTTTAAGCTGGGCCCCCTCAAAAATAAAATTCTGGCTACGCCCCTGCTATACACTGGAATGAAACAGATATCTGAGTGCTATTCTTCAGTCCAGAAACAAGGATGCAACGAGAACTATTATTCTTTAGTGCACAAGTGAAGAAATTAGTTCTTGTAAACAGATAATTGAAACAGAGTATTATGAAACAGAACTGTTGACTTATTATTGGGTCTTTCTGCCTAGAAATGTGGTCTGTAACTGTTGTATTAATTGTCACGCCCTTAGATTACATTACCCTAGCAACTGTATAAGGGTAACAGATTTTTAACGACATGAATTCATTGATTGTCTGCTGTTTACCTTTAACTGGTTTCTGCATTTATTTAGATATGTCGTTCACAGTATATCATCTTGTCGCTTTTCCTCCATTCCTAAAAAACTAAAAGCCTTTTATTTGTGGCACATAAAAACTAAATGTGGAAGGGAAAAAATAAAAGTATTCGATATTTTATTGTATAGATATTTAATTGTTTTAATCATTTGTCATTTGAAAGGCAAATTATGGTAACCAAAATTAGTTTTGTCTGTAGGTGGGTCCTCTGTTCCAACTATATTATTATTGTTAAAGTAAAAGCTATTCGAAAATGGTTCATTACAAAGTGTATGAGGCAGGGGTAAAAGAGCTTCACTTTAACATTTTGTTCATTACTGATGATTGACCTGACATGTACATTTTCCATAGGCTTTCATCCAAGGTGACTAATATTGTACTCAAGGAGCACATTGAATCAGTTCTTGCTTTCCCTGGGATCAAACCCATGACCTTGGCGTCGTAAGCGCCAGGCTCTACTGATTGAGCTACACGAAAGCTTTGCAAGTGCATTAGCAGGTTTAGCAGAGGTCTATGGAGGAAAATGTGATATAAATGCATGAGGTAAACCTGCGATATAGCGTCGGTAATGACCAACTAGCACCAACAGGGGGAAACCTCCGCTTTAGCGTCTGTACTTAGTAACATTAAAATAGACCCAAAACAGCTTTAATAACATGGAAAGACACCAAACAAAGCTGTTTTTAACACAGTTTCAAGTTTATTTAAAGCACCATTCACCAATCACGGATAATTATTCACATGCATAATCAGTAAGTTCGGAAACATGTCTGTGCGCCGAAACTGGTTACGATAGGCCAATACTTGCAGATATGACAGAAACAATGCATGACTAGTTCCGTTATCTGGTACAAAAGTTGTTACTGCTCGTGGTCTCCCTGCCATTGTGGATTTAAATGATTTCAATGTCATTTATGGTAGTGGGTGCCGTGTAATTACCGACGTTATAGCGGAGGTTTCCCCCTGTTGGTGCTAGTCGGTAATTACCGACGCTATATCGCAGGTTTACCATGCATAAATATACTGTACTTCTGAATTTCTCTATAAGAGGAGGAAAAAGCAAGTGGATTCATTATGAACGAATGGAGAATAAATGTCTGCTTACCTCTTGGCAGACCTAAAAGCGACCTAAACTGCGTGCAGGGAAGACATAATGCTAGTTCTTGTTCTCCCCGGGAGCGAACCCACGACCTTGCCGATGGAAGCGCTGACGCCCTACTGCCTGAGCTACAGGACAGCTGTCACGACACCTTCGGCAAAACATCTACTACTTGTGACATTTGTGGAAAGTATGTGCTTGCAAGGTATGGTAACGTAAATTAACCGAGTGAAAGGCTTCGAATGCCGGAATGGGTTCACTTCAAAGAGCTGAAAAAAACGGAAGACTTCAAAAGCCTTGATTTCAAAGACTGAACTGTTGTTTATTGCAACGTTGAGCCGATCAACCAATCACAGGCGTTTATGTTGAGCTGCCGAATGCACACCGACGTTCTGATTGGCTGTTGACTACTTGATTTCCGTACCGGAAATGCGCGATTCTATGACCACTTCCTCTTAATTTACGACAGCTTCGTACCTGCACGATTTGTACGGCGCATGTGCGCGCTTTATAGCGACATCATTTAGTGGTGAGGTACAATATAATGGATTTATATACGTTTTTTTAATCGGAGGAACGGAGGGATTCCAGAATCGGTGCACGAAGACATTCGCCTTCATGTGGTCAAAATCTGCCAAGCTGTTCTTCCTAGTGCAAAGGACAAACTGCCAGATGTCATTGACAGGGTTGGGTAGGTTACTTTTAAAATGTATTTCACTACAGATTACAAAATACATGCTTTAAAAAGTAATTTGTAACGTATTTCGTTACATTACTCAAGTTTAGTAACGTAATCTAAATACTTTGAAATACTTAACACAAAAGACCATATTAACTTGATGTCCTGTATTAAGTTTACAACCTGTAAATAAAAATTAACTCGACCCATCATAGGATTTGGTTTTCTGTTACATTTTATTTTTAACATCAGTTTTCCACAGCACTTCTAAAACAATGAGGGCAATCTTTGTGCAAAAATGTATCAAAATAAATTAAATATTAATTAGCTGCAATAAAACCAACAAGTGTCATTTTAATGTAACAAGAACATACTCAAAGTGCTTCTCATTCATACCATTTTTTAAATTTCAGTAAACAGGAGCTTGAATTTGTAGTAGACAAAAAACACTACAAAGAAATTAAAGCATTACATTCAATGAAATGTTTACTCTCCAACTTGAAAAAAGTGACACTCTTGTCTGTGTGCCTGTGTGAAATCACTGCCTTGATTTCTCCATTAATGCGTTTAATTTTTTGACGTTTCTTGACGTCATGTGTCGCAAAGCCTGTGACGCAGTGCTGCGCCTTGAATTGCGCATTTACAATATTTTTTTTAATTAATTTAAACATTTAATTTCAGTTTACTCTGTTCTAGTTCAACTATAAAACAAACTAAATTATGTCAAATTAGAAATTACAATCTGTGTCGAAGGTATGTCTCTGTCTGTCTCGCGCTCTCTCTCTCTCCCTCTCTCTCTCTCTCTCTCTCTCTCTCTTCGGACTGTACGGCGGGACATAAATCAAAGGTTGGCCCGCGGGCCCTAGTTTGGGCACAGCGGTTCCACTAAGATTTTTTTTTTGGAAGTCCAGACTTCCAGATGTTAGTTTTTGGAAGTCCCATGTATTATCTTTGGAAGTCCCAGGTATTATTTTTGGAAGTCCCTTTTACAGTACTACTACATCGTAAAGCACAATAATTTTATGCCTGTTACATATAAAATATACTAGAAAAGATACTAGAGGGTTAAAGTAACAAATACTTATGAATTTTGTGCAGATATATTTATTTAACAGGAACAACACATACATGAAAAACACACTGTCATACAATTTCACATAAATTTAAGATCGAATATATATATATATATATATGTATATGTATATATACGGTAGTAGATGAAGGATCCGTAGTGGTAGATAATTATTAACATATCCACAAATTTCATGGAGGCGGAGCATTCCGTATCATGCACAGATAACCAGGCTATTTTGGGGAGTTTCGGGAAAGTTTACCCGCCAATATAACACATCTCTCACAGTTTCGCGATCCCCGCACGTTTGTGCATAGTTATCAATTAGTTTATGGCCATAGCTCTCGCTTTTGGCTTTCGCGATCCCCGCAGTAGGCGGAGTTTCAGTAGTTCGCGGGAATTACCATAGTTACATCACTAGTGTACATCTTGACAGGAGTTGTATGGCGAAAGAGATTAAGTGACCTGCTGTGTCCTTATCAATGGAGTCGCTTAGCATACACGCCTACGGCGCATGTGGTGATTTACAATGCATTTGGTCACTTTGCAATGCACATGTACGTCGAGCGCTCTGTGATCTGGCGTAAAACCATTAAACAGGACGTCCCGCGGACTTCCTGAACTTAAAATTTCGGCGTACGCTGGCGATTTTCGGACGTAAATTACGCCCGGACGCCCGTTAACGGAGGCGCTGTTGGGCATCTCTGGCTTATATATTCATAGCTGACTCACCTACTGTGTCGCAACAGTTTTTTGCATCCCTCCACCACCATTATTCTCTTTTTGTGTTTCACAAGAAAGTAATAGGTTTGGGGGGAAAATATGACAAAAGTCATTTTGTGTCATTTTAACTATCCCTAGTATAAATATGTTTCTATTGCAGCAATTATCAGTCAGTAAGTGTGGTCTTAACAATAAATGAAAGCAAGAAAAATAACAACTAGCACAATTCTCCAAGTAACACAACAGATTTAGGTAATGAATAGAGAAAACTTTGAGTGATTCTTTCACTTATTATCCTCTCTATGGAAAGACAACCGCCACAACAGAATCGAGAGAGTCAACAGTCAAACTTAGTCAGGATGCGTTTCGCAAATCAAATATGGATGCAATGAAGTTCAATGGAATTTATGACTATAGTTATCTAGCGATGCTTTTGGGAAACACACCCCAGATCTATCAAATTCGTGAATAATTCATTGACAATATTTTTGTAAACAAAACAAATTGATTCATTTAAAAAGATGGAAAAAAACAACAACAATTTGTTCACAATTCGGATAATGAACTCGCACAAAGGTAATGAATTATTAAGGTTTAAAGTTTGTCTATTAAGTACACAAAGCCATTGGCTTTATAAAACATTATTTAACGCATGATTAATTGGATGTCAATTCTATGTTTTATTAGACCAAATTCTTATAAATATTAAACGTAGGCTAAAAAGCTCAACGAGTAAATGGGAAAATAAGGAATAAAGAAAATAATTTTCAAAGACCAAGAACAACTTACCTCAAGATGCTTTTTCAGATTAGATCTTGAATCATTTGAAGCCGATAGAAGTTTTGTTGCAGGTAGACATAGTTTGCATCGCACTGTGATGTTACGTCACAGAATGTATACGTGGAGCAATAAAAGTTCTTCTAGTCATTCGCGAATAGATTTTTGGTTAATATCTAAAAATCTTGATGAAGGTAATGTTTTTGTTGATTTCTCAGCGACTCCTTTAACAGATCATAGGGCTGTTAGCATTAACATTTTGCTTTCTCCCGAAACCAGGTATATCAGGGAAAATGAATAGCTCATTGATGAACCATAATGAGGTTAAATCAGAGCTGGGAAGACTTATTGATTTTTATTGGAAAAAAGCCAAGCAAGAAAACTCATTTGGTGTTAATTGGGAATTGTTAAAATTTGAAATTGGGAAATATTTAAGGAAATTTAGTTCTAATTTGGCTAAATCAAAGCGGTGTGAAGAAGTGAAAGTTGTTAGTGAAATCTCATCTATTACCAAGATTTTACCTGACAATTTATCAGACTGTCAAAAATCGTATTTGGTTGAATTGCAAATGAAATTAGATGATCTGTATAAATTAAGAGCAGAAGGTGCTTACATTAGGTCAAGGCAATGGTGGCTGGAATATGGAGAGCAAATGTCATCTTATTTTTTTAAGCTTGAGAAGAATAGAGCCACGTACAATTCCATTTATCAGTTAAATATTGAAGGGTCTGTCACAGATAATCCTAAAGAAATTTCCCAGTTAAGTTATAATTTTTATTCAAACTTGTATAAATCTAAATTTAAATTAGCTGATTTGGATATTTTCTGTAAGTACCTTGATTGTGTTAATTCTGTTAATCAGGAGGGAAAAAATGCTTGTGATTCACCAATTACTGTGTATGAGATTAAGGGGGCGATTTCTCAATTAAAAAATAACAAGTCGCCTGGAAATGACGGTATAACTGCTGAATTCTATAAGCTTTACTCTGATCTTATATCCCCTTTCCTCCTGGAAGTGTTTAAAGAGAGCTTGAATTGCTCTGAGCTCACTGTCAGTATGAAGCAAGGTGTCATTTGCTTGATTCCTAAACCTAAAAAAGATGCTCTTTTTTTAGACAACTGGAGGCCTATTACCCTTCTTAATAATGATTATAAAGTCTTTGCTCTTATTTTCGCAAGCCGCTTCAAGTCAGTTTTGAACTCCATTATTGACGAGAATCAATCAGGTTTTATGGAGAATCGTCATATATTTAATAATATTAGACTTGTATTTGATCTCATTGATTACTCTGATCTCATTGAGGATGATAGTCTAATTCTTTTCTTGGACTTTTACAAAGCATTTGATTCTATTGATTGATTCCCTTCATATTTTTTTGTTTAGAACGCTTTGGATTTGAGCCTTATTTTTGTAACGCCATGAAAACTCTGTATGCAGGAGGACATAGTTCAGTGAAATTAGGACATGGTACAACACAAAGATTTCATCTAGAAAAAGGAATCCGGCAAGGCTGTCCAGTCTCTGTATATCTCTTTCTTATTGTAGCACAAGTGTTTTGTCAAATATTTTAATTAGTCAACTTGCGGATGACACAGCCTTATTTAAAAAAAACTCTGGCCAGGTTAGTCAGGCAATTAATACCATTCAATTGTTTTCAAATGCTTCGGGATTGTACCATAATATTAAGAAATGTGAGTTATTAGACTTGAAAAGCTCCTCCTGTGTATCTGTATATGGCATCCCTGTTAAAGAAACTGTTAATTATTTAGGTGTTGTAGTTTCAAAGAGTGAAAAAGATAGTGTGTCTCTAAATTTTGATCCTGCCCTTGAAAAGATTAAAAGCAAGTTTAATTTGTGGTTATTAAGAGATCTGTCCCTTAGCGGTAGAGTTCTTCTCTCAAAAGCTGAAGGAATTTCTAGGCTAACCTATGTTGCCTAAAGTAAATTTTACATCATAAATCAAATTGTATTACATTAAAGTTGCTATGGGTTTATTTATTTCATAATATTTAAAATAAATATAAAACAACTTTAATCTGATTCACTAATGCAGTTTTATTTGTAAAGCTTTGCATTTTAATGAACAATTTAAATGGGCAACAATCCCCTAGTGTTCAATGTACAATACAGTTCAGTGCCAAATACACAATCAATAATAAAACCATATGGTTGCAATGTCAGTGACCTAATGAGAGATATGAAGCTATTCCTTATTTTTCAGAAGATTGGTCTGTAGCTGACTAACAGACAAAGACAAGATATTATGTAGTTATTTGGCTTCTTAGTTTACTCTTGTTCAAGTTCATCAGACTGAAAGTCTGCTCGCAGAGGTAGATACAGTAATCCCTCGCCACTTCGCGGCCTCAGCGCATCGCGGATTTTTCAAAAATATTCATCAAAAAATAAAAGTTAAAAAATACCCCCATGTACAGCCGTATTGCTGAAAGCAGCGTTGTTTCCTCGTGACGAGAGAGAAACGGTTTCCCAGGATGCCAGACAAAGAGAGAAACTATCTCAGAGGCTTTGAACACGCCCACGGCACTCAGACAAGACACGTGATTGGTTCCCAGCGCGAGCTCGACCAATGAGAGCACGAGTGGATGTATCCCGTGAGCTGATTGGCTGATCCTACTTCGCTGATTTTCACCTATCGCGATAGTTCCGGTCCATATAAACCGCAATAAACGAGGGATTCACTCACTGTACTGCCAAACAGAGACCGCATCAGTGATGATGAAGGACGCTGCAGCGCTCTGTTCAGATCGAAGTCCAGCAAGCAGCTCGTGAGCCTGCTGTTTCGCGTCTCGCCGCTGTACTTTGAGAAATCTGCACAATGTTTTGTTTCATAATAATCTCTTTTAAAACAGCAACAGACTGTTTGCAAACTAGACATATTGCCTTTGATTTGACTTCTGTGAATAAAAACTCATCTTCCCCAGCTTTTAAAAAAAATATCTCTTGACTGTGTGCCACTGCCTTGATTTCCCCATTATTGCGTTTAATTTGTTGACGTTTATTGACGTCATTTGTCGCAAAGCACGCAGTGCTGCGCCTTGAATTGCGCATTTAGAATAAATTTAATAAATTTACATTTGATTTCAGTTTACTCTGTTGTAGTTAATTATAAAACAAACAAAATTGTTGTCAAATTAGAAATTACAATCTGTGTCGAAGGTATCTCACGCTCGCCCTCGCCCCCTCTCTCTCTCTCCTTGGACGGTTCGGCGGGCCAAATCAAAGGTGGCCCGCGGGCCCTAGTTTGGGCACCTCTGATTTAGATAATAAAATTAACAGAACCATTGATCAGATTTTATTTAATTTTCTGTGGACGAATCGTGTGCATTACATTCGCAAGTCTGTTGTTTTAAATGCACTTAAAAGTGGTGGTCTTGATTTTATTGATTTCTCTACGTTAAATTATACCTTCAAAATTAATTGGTTAAAATTCTGTTTAAAAAAAACCTTCTTTGTGGAATTTCATTCCTAATTTTATTTTCGACAAACTTGGGGGTCTTTCATTTTTGTTAATGTGTGACTATAAAGTTGACAAACTGCCAGTGAAATTGTCTGCTTTTCATGCTCAAGCTTTACTGGCTTGGAAAATGATCTACAAGCACAACTTTTCTCCGCAACGTTGTTTTATCTGGAATAACCAATGTATTTTATATAAACATAAAAGTTTATTTTTTAAAAACTGGTTTGATAAGGGTATTGTTTTAGTGCGTCATTTGCTCAACACTCAGGGATACCTTATGACATATGACGAGTTTCTTATGCATTACAATTTTCCTGTGACTCCCAAAGAATTTTCTCTTGTATTTTCTGCTATATCTTCTGGTTTAATTTCCCTATGTAAAGATGTGTTGCCATCGGTTACTATGCCCAAAATTAACCCATTTGATACTGAATGTGGTAAAATTTGCTTTTTACAGTCCAAAAACAAGAACAAGTCAATCCGATCTTTATTTCTAAAGGAGGTTGTCACCAGGTCTGGTTGTATAGTTTACTGGAATAGATTTGTTAAAGACCTTGACTGGAAATGTGTTTGGTTATTACCCCACAAGTTCTTTGTCACAAATAAGGTGAAAGAAATTTCCTTCAAGATAATACAAAAATTTTACCTTGTAAAACATTTTCTTAGTAGGTTTAAGAAAGACATTGATGTTAGTTGCTCTTTTTGTTCTTTGCACTTGGAAACAGTTCCGCACATTTTTTGGTATTGCTGTCATGTGAAAAAGTTATGGCAAGATGTATCTGTGTTTATTAAGGAAAAGATTCTCCCCGACTTTGATTTATATTTTGAAAATGTCATTTTTGGTTATGCCAAGTTTGATGTGAAAGTGTACAAGGAAGCTTTTGTAATTAACTAATTAATTATGTTAGTCAAGTTTCATACAAATTTTCTAACAAAAAGCCCCTTTTTCAGGCCTTGAAATTCGTTGCGAAGAGGGCACTGCCAAGTTGCCTTAGAAATTATAGAAATTTAAAGGGCACCAAGGCATTTTTTGTTGTCTAATAAGGGCACAAAGGCAATATTGAAAACGTCACAAGGGCATTAAGGCAATTTACGTTTTATGTACATTAGCATAATGTTTGCTACTTTTTATGTTGTCCGTTTCATACTCTTAAATGAATTTTCTGTGATATTGATGTTACACCCTATAGAATGCCAAACATAATTATCTATGATGATTTAACACTTTTCTTGTGATTGGTACAGAGCTGAATAGTTACATACTACGAACATACTACGAGTAATAGCTCTTTATAAAAGGAAGATTTGGCATTTAAAGGAAGAATGACACACATATATATCTCGTAAACAAGTACATGCGAAGTTGATTTTTTTTTTTAGTAAAACAGATCTATCTATTGTGCTCATTATCTATTGACAAATCCATGAAGAATTCTTAAAATTGTGTCAAATATTATAGCATACAACTTCTTTTCAGAAGGTCGTACCTGTGCATTTACTTTTTAATAAATCCTAGAAAACCTGTATATAGTTTGGTCTTAAATCACTCGACTGGGACACGTGAAATTACAACAAAACAATATTCATACAATTTAATCGATTAGATGTCACGCCGCGCGAGTGATTAAAATGAGCTCGCGGGTGCCCGTATTTACGCGTAGGGGCAAAAGGCATTTCTGAAAAAGGGCACAGCAATATTGCCGTCGATTTCATAAAAAATGATAGGGGCAGTTCGGCAAACATGAAAGGCACGACGGCATTTGCCGTCGATGCCGTCGTGAATTTAAAGGCCTGCTTTTTTCAGTTTTTCTTAAAGAGTTTGAAAACTATTTGTCTACTATCAACTTGTGTTAATAGAAAAGCTATTAAAAGTGTGCAGCGGTGTACTGAGTTTAAAATTCACGAATGATGTAGAGACCTTGAATATTTGTCTTTTTTTATGTATTTTGCTTTCCTTTCTGTATGTTTCCCTTGCTTCCTGGCATTAAGGTGGTTGTTGTATTGTTTTGTTGTGTAATGCATAATAAAAAAAAAAAGATTTATATACGTTTTATGATGGAACGCAAGAATTTCTTTCAAAGGGAAAAATTCCTGACAACTTTACACAGCGTCGGAAGATGACACGGGCGTTCATTGTGATTATTTAATTAATAATGATTTTAAGTACTGAGAGAATTTATAATGGGGAAAAAGAGGTCTGTTCAGTGCCACATTAACTCTGGGACTGGCAATCACAGTGGAGTCAGAGGCTCTCAAAACAGGGTTATTGCTGGGTTATTGTCCATTAACATTCACAGAGGTAAGCTGTGTCTCACAACCATGTATTAAATGTATTAATTGCACAGACCAGTTATAGAATCAGGCTCAAATGTTGGAGCCAAAGTAAGTGTTTTTGGCTCAGGAGCTAAAAAGCAGCATATGCAGTTTATGTTAGATCTTAGTCTAATTTTGATTTGACACGTGCTACAACACTAGCTGGATACCAGCATATGTGGTCATTTCTTTTTGTAGTGTTTAGTTGTGATTTGATTGACATGTTTTTAGTTTAGGAGTGCTTGCTGTAATGTAGTGACCGCATTATTAATTTATTACGTTCATGTCTAGAGTTCGGGACCAAACGTGAAAGACATTGAGGACCACGCTTCCAAAAAGGAAGAAGCACAGTAAAGCATTTAGTAAAGTTTATCAATACTACTGGTAAGGTGTAGTGTTTCAATGCATTTTATTATACAATGTTTGCTCAGAGAAATGTACTTTGATGCCAAAGCTTAGATGTTAAAGTGTATGATGGTTCTTAGAAAGATGTCTCTTGCAAGACAGCTCTTTAATTCAGTGTTTCAGTTCACAGTACAAGCTACTCCACACAAACTCCCATCACGAATGTGCTGAATGTGATTTCAGAACAGCTAAATGGCATTGTTAAATGCCTCAGCTTTTCTGAAATCAGTGTAAATGATGTTTATGTTTCACAGGGGGCTTATTGTTTTCATTAAATGGTTACTACATATGCAGCTACACACTGATGTATTATTATGTAGTGTTCACTTTATTACTTTATACAATTAATACAATTGTAATACAATACAGCACATTTGTGGATAGAGATAATGCCAAGGATAAAATAAATAATATACAAAAATGTTCCCTTTCAAATCTTCAGACCTTTGTGCCTCAAGCTATTAAGCTTGAGGCACAAAGGTCTGAAGATTTGAAAGTGAAATATTTTGTATCTTATATATTTTATATTATCATACATATATAAATATATGGTCGGGCAACCAACTTGTCTTGATCTACTCGATCGACTTGACACAACACACAACACAGACAACGTTCTAATTAAACCCCCTGCATGTTTCTGACCATCTTTCATTACATTTCATATGCAAGTTACTACTTCTGCAACACCAACCAGTCTACCGGTCACTTTCAGGTGAGACTTGCGCTTCTCTTTCTCCTTCCCATTTTTTCTCTGTCGTTTCATCCTGTCTTCCTTCTCCCAAACAGTTCTCATCTCTGGATGTGAGTACTGCAACAGACACCTTATGGCTAACCCTGGCTAACGGATGTTCTTCGTGAACCAAGTTAAGGGCAACTTAGAGAGAATGGCACAAATCAAAGGACCCGTCTGACCTGAGTTTGTATAAATTTCTGCTCTCTACCTTTTCTACTGATGTCCATACCTGCAAATATTTGCATTTCCTCACCAAGATTAAAAGCGCTTCTAACATGCATGCACTTTTCAAAACATTCAGCTCTCTCCTCTTTCCCCCTCCACCCTCTACCTCTTTAACTGCCAATGATTTTGCCCATTTCTTTATTAACAAAACTGCGACTATCAGCAGTCAGTTCTCAACTCTACACACACATGAAAATAGACCGACCTCTGATGTAACCAGAAACCTTTTTTCAACCACCTCTCCACTCACAGAGGTAGATGTATCTAAACTTCACATCACTCGTTGATAATTACAGACATGGCTCTCTCCTACCATTCATATCAAAAACTCTTGAACGTGTTATTTTTAACCAGTTATCTTCTTGTCCTCTCTAAGAATGGCCAGTTGGACATCAACCAGTCTTCAAGAAGGTTAAGGTGGCTTCATCCATTCTGGCTTCAACCGAGACTGCATTACTATCCATTGCTGAAGCTCTAAGGAGTGCAAAAGCTGATTCAAAATTGTCAGTTCTCATTCTTATAGATCTATCTGCTGCCTTTAACACTGTTAATCATCATATCCTTCTGTCTACCCTCTCGTCACTAGGCATCCTCTTCAGTGGTTTGAATCCTATCTCACGGATGGGTCCTTCAGGGTTGCATGGTGCAGGGAGGTCTCCAAAGAATGTTCCACAGGACCTCTTGGACCACTTCTCTTCTCCACGTACACCACATAACTGAGTCCCATCATAGAGGCACACGGCTTCTCCTATCACCGCTACGCCAATGACACACAGCTATTCCTGCCATTTCAACCAGATGATCCCACGGTGGCTGCGAGAATCACAAGCTGGCTAGCGGACATCTCGGCATGGATGAAAGAGCATCATCTGCAATTCAACCTGGCAAAGATGGAGCTTCTAGTCTTTCCCGCCGATCCAACACTGCAGTATGATTTCACCGTCCAGATCGGCGCCACCACGATTACCCCTTCAAAGTCTGCCAGTGAGGAGCAAGCTACAACAACTTCTGATACAGGCCATGGTCATTTCCAGGCTTGATTACTGCAATGCTCTTTTGGTCAGACTTCCTGCTAGTTGAATCAAACCCCTGCAACTGTTCAAAACGCCACTGCTTGTCTGGTCTTCAACCAACCCAAAATAACTCATGTCACTCCACTCCTCATTTCACTACACTTGCAGCACGCATCAAATTCAAAGCACATGACTTGCATAAGCTCAGCACCTTCATACTTCCACTCAATGTTACAAATCTACACACCTACCAGAAACCTTTGTTCGATCAATGAGCGACGACACGTGGTTACATCACAGAGAGGCAAAAAATCACTCTCAAGAACATTTTTATTCACCGCTCCTTGCTGGTGGAACAATCTCCCTGCCCTCATCCAGAATGCAGATTCCTTGTCAAGGTGTAAAAGACTACTGAAAACACATCTCTTCCATAAGCACCTAACATGACACACACAAAAAATTTTTTTAATTAATTCTCTTACTCCCTCTATTCCCCATGCATGTACTACTTTTGTATGTAATGTTCGAAACTTTGTATTGTAAGCACTATGTACTTTTGTATCTTCAGGACAGATCGCTTCATGAATTCCTCAAGTTGTAAGTCGCTTTGGATAAAATCGTCTGCTAAATGAATAAATGTAAATGTGTGTGTATATATATATATCAAAATAGATGGTAAAGAGAAATGTTTTAATGTAGGTAAAATAATATCAAATACTATACTAGTATAAAGTTGATTTTACACTAAAAGATTATGCTGCTGGTATCGTGTCTGGGATGGATAAGATTTCAAACATGTTTTTAAATAAATATTTCAGGTGAGTTGTCACATTCAATTGCTTTGTCTTTATTGAATCATGACTTACTGCCACATTAAGAAAACTTTCTTGTGACCTTCAGAGAAGATACAGGTATATTCACAAACGGTGCATTAAGATGGTAGGGGAGCGCGGGGCACAAAGTAACGCGGGGTAAATAGTAACACAGACTTTTTAGATATTTGCACGGTCTTAAATGTGACGTGCTAACGGGCTTTTCACCACACTGTTTGCACACGTCTTCTGACCATCTTTCGAGAAATTTCAGCGAAATTTGGATGAGAACCACAGGAAAAACTTTTTTGAAAGCATGAAAATATTTTTTGTTATAGTAGTTGTTTTTCGATTTTCAAAGAATGTGTGAAAGTATGTTAGTCCAATCTTATATTGTTATGATTACCATCTTCTTGGCTAAAAGACGGTACCATTTTGAAAGATGTGAGAAACACACATTGACTGCTAGCCGGTCCTGAAGTGAACACGACACCGCGGGGTTAGTTGTAACGCGGTGTTACAACTAAGAATAGAATTGAATTGAATAGAATTGAATAGGCTCCATCAATAATCATATATTTTGCATTGTATTAACCTATTAAAACGTTTTTCATGTCATTACATTGTTCAAAGCATAACAATGTAATAAATAAAAGAAAAAAATATATATTCCATTCATAAGTTATGCTTATAATCATTAAGACTAAACTTTTATTAAGAAATAAAAATACGCCAATGAACACCCATTGGATAACATGGTGTTACAACGAGCCCCGCACACGGGGTAAGTTGTCACATTTCACTCCTTGCGCTTTTGGTGATACTGCGCAGAAACTGTAGGTCCGACGAACATCAAACCAGTGCTCATTTGTAGGAGAGGCTTGTGTGTTGTTTGTATAAAAATATAGTTTGTATAACCCAATTACTTTGTTCATTATTTGGCTAAAACCAAAAAGTGTTACGTTTGTCCCCGCGCTCCCCTACATAGTTTTTATAGTTTTAATATGATCAGTGGTCCAAGTTTTACCATAGATATCTTATATCTAAAATACCTTTCCTGGTCCACTCCCTCTTGTTTAATAGTAATTTTCTAGAACTAGATTGAATTAAAAAAAAAAACTAACTCTAAGGTTTCATGAAACCAGGAATGTTGTCATCACTGCGGTAACGAGATGGAAATGTTGACCATGGATCCATGATTATGCAGAAATCTAAAATGTATTCTTAAAAATAGCTCATGAGCAGTGACAAAAGTATAGGAAAAATCTTAAATGAGACGAATAATAAAATGCATTTGAGAAAAATTTGCTATGCTTAGGCCTACAATTGTAAATTATGATAAAACAGAAAAAGAGGTTCATAAGAGTCTAAAATGGTCTAGTGCCTAGATTCAGAAAGGTTTGACGAAGTTGTGTTCAGATTTTGTGGACGTACACATCTAAACTTGTGTGTGCCCCATTTAGATCAGAACCAGCTGATGAGCAGACTCAGAGAAAATGGCCAGTGTGAATGAGTATGAATGGAGTGAGAGATGGTGTCTGAAGAGATACTAAGGCAAATCAAACTTTTGCCAAAACAGCTGTATTTGAATTTAAAATGTGGGCCTACAGGGAAAAATATACCCAAGTAAAATAATGACCATGGATGATATATATATATATATATATATATATATATATATATATATATATATATTGGAATGTTTTCCTGGTCAAAACCTAGGTTAATATTGTTGTGGCAGAAAGAAACAACACTGCCACATTTGCGCAGCGAATAACTTTTAACTTTCTTTACAGATTATCATGATGGAGCTTATGTTGTATCAAAAGTATTAAATGTTGCCTTGTAACTTTTAACTTGAACATAGTGGGTTGAGTGCTTTCCAAAGACCTAAGAAATTTTGAGATAGTGAATACAATCAAGACTAATGGTAAAGGATAAAAGGGCCTCAAAATGCAAATCGTTAAATTTGGAGAAAGATATTATAAGGGAATAAGGGATAAGGGATTAAATTTTAAGAATTAATGATTAATGTTGTTAAGAAAACAGAAGAGCATCAGATAGGGACCAGGTCAGCACTCAGCCCACTTTCCACAGGTCACAAAGAAGGACAATGAGCCCGAGGCGCAGATTTTATCACTAAAAACAATAGTAAAGGTCTCATTCACAGGAGACACCTGGACATGCCTTGAAGCAACTGATCCCCCATCCAGAACGCTACAGTAGACCAGAGTGGTCCTGCAGTAAAAGGGGAGGATTGATTGTGCAGATAAAAACAGAATACCACACAGAAAACTCTGACAATTCAAATTGTACTCGCTAAGGTTAAACATGTTGTGAGAGAATAGGAGTTTGTTAGGGGCATTAGTGGGACTAGCCATCCTGATCACAGGAACAATATTTTTAGTAGACTACCTAAGAACAAATCGAAAGGGAAAAAAGGGAAAGAAGGGATTATTGTTTGTGCCATTATTGGGGCATTGGGGGATGTGAAATTAACTATGAGGTAGGGTCAACCACTTTATTTGTGGATAAAGTGGACATTTTTTATTTGTGGACATTTTTTAATGTGCATGGATAAAGGGGTAAAACAAGCAGTGCAGCAAAAACAAATACATTACAGATAACTGGTAGGTGATAGGGTACACAGGGGCATGGGTACCTGAGAGAGGGATTTTGGTAGATTTAGGGGAGAAACCAAGATTTTGGGAAAAACTTCGAATAAAAAAAACGAAGAGAATCACACATGTTTTAACTTTATCAAATCACAACCAAAGATTTATTTAGGGGCAATAGATGAAGGCGGGTGTAAAACAATAATATAATATTCAGGGCAGATCATAGGCCCTTGGGCAAGGGCTAAACAACTATTTGGGGATAGGAGACTTTTGACGAGAATCCATGACGAGGCCAAGGAGGACGGAATGTTAAGGATGGGCAGATAGATGTGGAAGAATCAGGCAGAACTAGCAGAGAGGTTAGTTATAAGAAGTAGAAAGAGAGAAAAAGCAAGTAAGGGAAGGATGAAAATGGAAGACATGATAAGGATGAGGGCTATAGCAATGAACCATAATGGGGAAAGAAAGGGAAGGTGAAGAGGAGGATAAAGAAAGATGGAAGAGAGAAAAGGAGGAGATTCTGAAGGAAATAAAGCTCAGGTAGATGAGAGGGGAAGATCATCCAGAAATAGATGTACAATTTTATAAATAATTTTTATAATTTAAAATAATAAAAGTCACGTTCTATAGGTCATTATTGATATTTGCCTTACACAATAAACTATATATTTTTTTATAAAAATTGGGTTATGCGTGACATGTGAACAGCCAATGATAATTCGCCAAATCATGACCGCAATGAAAGGAAGTGAAAGGGAGACACACTGTGTTGCCAGATTGGGCGGGTGCAAAAAGAAATGCATTGGTCTGAATTTCATATATAAATGCATATAAATACCATTACAATCGTCTCCCCCTTCATCAATCGTCTCTCTAGTTTTTTGGGCGAGTTTTATGCTGTAGGTGGGCTGGAAATCGTCAGTCCAATCTGGCAACAATGGCTAGAAGCAATATTCACTAGCATACACTAGTGGAAAATTAATTATTATGATTCTCTCTTAAGAAATGAATATGGAGTCTTTAATCTTTGAGTTAAATATTGTAGCTCAATTGCAGCACGATTAAAAAAATAAGTACTTTTTTGTACAAATGCAAACTGGTAGGACTGGCACGATTTTGCTAAGTTTATAAAGCTTATTTAAATGTAAAGTTTCTTTTAGTAAACCTCTAACCATCTTAATGAAAGAAACATTTGTGAATATATAATATATATACAGAAGTAAGAAAGTATTCTTAATCTGCCATTAAGTCATGTTCAATAAAGACAAAACCAGATGTGCAAATTCACCTGAAATTAGTTGGAAGAATCGTTCATTTTTAACTTCATTGAAAATGTTCTCTTTACTGTCTTATCTCTATCATATTCACAAACATGAAAACAAATGTTATTCATTAATGTGCAATACTAACATTTGTGCCGTTAAATTATACAATATTATATACACACATATATACATACACTTGGACAAAATTGTTGGTAACCAGTTAACATTCATGTGTCAGACTTCAGTCAGACATTGCTCTTCAACCATGCTTCAACAATTATTTATAAAAATAAACTCATGGAACAGGCCTAGACAAAAATGATGGTACCCTTAGAAAAGACTGTAAACAATGTGACTAAAGAGACATGTTAATTCAAGGTGCGTCTACTATAATTAGTAGATAATAATTCTAATGCATCACAGGTGTGTACAATCTTGTAATCAGTCAGTGGGCCTATTTATAGGGCTTCAGGAAGTCACTGTGTTATCTGGTGACATGGTGTGTACTACATTCAACATGTACCAGGCCAAATGAAGGAAAGCGGTGTCGCAGGAGATTAAATGAATGTTTTAGAAAAGCATGGGAGATTAAATGAATGTTTTAGAAAAGCATGATAAAGGGATATAAAACCATCTCCAAGCAGCTTGAAGTTCCTGTGAACTTTAGTACATATTCAGAAATGTAAGATTCATGGGACTGTGGTCAACCTCCCTGGATGTGGCCGCAGGAGGAAAATTTATAAGAAATCAGAGACGGATAATCCAAATGGTAACAAAAGAGCCCAGAAAGACTTCTAAAGAGATCCAAGGTGAACTCCATGCTCAAGGAAAATCAGTGTCACTTCACAAGATCTCAGTCAAACTTCAATGGACAGAACTATATTAGATCTACACAATCATCCACAGTAATTAACAGTCAATTGTTTATATTATACTTATGAGGTTTTTGTTCTATAGTGCCTTGGTCCTGGAGAAACGTTTCGTTTCACTACTTGTATATGGCTGAGATGACAACATGATTACATTTTCTAAATGCAACTGTTTAATATGTGTTTAAAAATGTTCATGGCTTATATATATGTATGTTTTTACAAAGGATTGAGATTATAGAGATTTTCAAAAGACGTTACTTTCCTGGCACACATATCGGGAACATTTTAATGTTTAGTTCACAGAATGTTCTGGAAAACATAACTTGTTAGTTGGGGAGATTGTCAACATAATCGAACTCCACTGTATTTCAAAATACTGCTCCGAACTGTGGTTCAAAGCATCCATGTCACCCGAGGTTAAATGAAGCTTCTGCGCATTTCACAAGTTATTCGAAGGGTGGTGCTTGCCAAGTCTACGTTTGGCAAACTACACAATAGCACATCTGTCTCAACTCCCACAAAGTTTAAAAGAGGAGTTAATGCACCTTCAACTCCTGGGTTTTTGTGAGAGGATTTTTTCAAAGGCTGGAGGGGAAAAAAAGAGTAGGTTAGTGTTTCAGATAACGTGCAATTTTGATGATCAGAATAAATTATTATACTATATATTATAGTTATACAGTGAGGATGTTAAAAACTCGCCAAACTAACAGAAATACCACATTTTTATTTTTTAAATGGCTTGTTTGCAAAGGTGTTTCAGATAACGTGCAATTGAGCACTATAGGTGTCACCGTGGAGACGGGTGTCGGTATAGATTCAAAGACTGGGCACTTTTGCTTTGAACGTTTCAGTGTTTTATGAAGCCTCGCTCTGTCCTCCACTAGAAATCAGTTCACTTCAAATGAAAGCCTTTTAAGATGTTTGTTCGTTGAGCAGTTTAACCCACCACAGAAGCTTATGTAGAGCTTGAAGAACGGGAGCTGCTATATTATTTTATAATTGCCCTGCGAAAGTAGTTGTACACAAAACTAACGCAAATGGTCATTGTTTCCTTTCAATTGATGTTTTGTTTATTATCGTAGGGAGTACATATAGTTATAATAATATTTCTCAAAACAAAGAATTGTTATCTGAAGTTTCTGAAATAATAGCAGGCCTGAAACTTACATATTCCACAGACAAAATCACCTTCTAATTTCCAATATCTCCCAAATTTCCTATCTCCCAAAGCTAAAGAAGTGCAATTCAAATTTTTTAATGATATTTACCCATCCTTAGAGCTTCTTAGATATAGATTGTTGTACTTTTTGTGATTTTGAAATTGAAACAAAAGTACATTTGTTTTTTTAATGGCTTATGTTGCAAAACCTTTTGGTTTGACATATGAGTGGCTTAAAAGTACAATTACTTTGATTTCGTCATTTTCTAAAAACGACATAATTTTCAGTGTAATACTGGAAAATGTACACAGTCAATACATTTTGAATAATATTCTCATTCTGGGGAAATTTTATATTCATTGCTGTAAGTGCCTTAAAACAAATCCACTGTTTTTTGTTTTTCAGAAAGAATTTTGGATTTATTGTAAATCATTAAGATTACTAAAATCGAGAAGTGGAAGAAGACTTTTGGTTTATTGAAGAAATTTAAGCTGTTGTATTATTCTTTTTTCTTTTCTCTCTTTCTATCTCTTTGTTTCTCTTGCTATGTTTCTTTTTTGGAGTTGTGCTCTGTAAGTGATTTTGTATTGCCTTATTGTAATTGTTTTTCTTGCAATAAAAAAAAGAAAAAAGAAAAAAGTTTAATCATTCCTGTCCTGAGAGAAATGTAAGGAAATCATTGTAATGAGAGGTTTTACAGAGCGTATTTCTCGAGGGAGTTTCGACTACCTGTGATTTCCCGCACGCAGTCACGTGGCTCAACTTCACATGCTGTCAGTCTGTTTGAATTTATAAACTATATGAAGGAGACCACTGGCCTTATAGCCAGCAGCTTCAATATATTTGCTGTGAGTTTTGGTAAATATTAATGCATAATGTGACATGATGTACTGTGATGTACTGTGATGTACCTTAGTATTTTATGTTTGGGGAGAGATGGATTAATATTTTTAACTTTATCAACATAAATATGTTTCCTCGGTATTCCTTATAGCCTATGGGTCAGAACCGGAGAGATGGAAATATTTTTAACTTTATCAACATAAATATGTTTCCTCGGTACCAAACACTTTAAGTAAGCAATTTATCAATTAAAATAAATTAGTATATTTTAGTTCTTTTAGTTCTGGGATATTTTATGGACTAAGTTGGTCATTAATTTATCATGTTTCTATTTTCAGAATACTGTTTCACATGTCCACTATAATGATTTCTTTATCAACAAGTCATTTTGTATTTGTGTGGCCATGCCAATAATTGAACAAATTGTTCCGCGGGAGCTGCTATATTATTTTATAATTATTTCATGTCTTACCTTATCAGAATCAGAATCAGCATCAGCATCAGAATCAGAATCAGAATCAGAATCAGAATCAGAATCAGAATCAGAATCAGAATCAGATTGGGAGGAGGAGATAGATAAGGACAGACATTAGGACAGGAACATACAGTTTTTAATCCATTTTGATGATCTTCGGTTATTTGTCCGGATCATAATCATTCAGTTCTGGTCCTCAGCACTCGACCGGTCGATGCAGTTCCCTAGACATTTCGTCTAGCCTCACGACCAGCCGGTTACTGTTCGGAAATATTTGTCCGGATCATAATCATTCAGTTCTGGTCCTCACAAGTTCACCGACCTGACCACCAATGGAGTCCATTCTTCCCTGCGTTTCCGCAGTCCGGACTGCAATGTTACGGCTCAGCTCCTCAATCTGTATCACTCTCCGGTCTAGTTCCTTCAAACGGTTACCCACAGCACCGACGCGGTCCTTAATTTCCACAGACAGCGGCTGGGTGAATTTGCTCGCAGCTGTCTTACCAATCTTTCGATGGATCAAGGCAATCCCAAAGCCAAAAAATAGGACCCCGACACCTATAATACAATCACATATAGATCTTCCGCATCTTCCACGGATAGCGCTTCCAGGCACAGGACTTGCCAGTTTTTCCATGAGTCCATCACATACCCCGAAGCAAGCGTCCCGTCTGGACATGTAGGTTCTCCCGGACTAACCTTGAAAAAATCTTGTCGATCGCGCTGATTCTTGTCGATAGCACAGCACATTTCAGGCGGGGACAGATAGAAACAAGGCCAGCAAACTCCGCACTGTGAGAGTCAACGCACTGTAATATTTAGTTGTGGGTTTACTTTTATTTTGTTTGTTTATTCAAAAGGGTTTTAACCCAGTTATATCTTCTTTTGAGGTTGCCACAGTTTCTCTGGATTCAGTCTGTCTCCATTTTTTCTGCTTCTTCATATAATCCAGATTCGAAGATGGTGAGATCAAAACTCCAGCTGTCGTCAAAATCCTTCTGCATACAAAAATCTGACTTATTACAATTAATGGCAAAAGGAATAGTTGGAAATGTAAACTGTCACAGTATAGTAGAGCAAAAGATATAAATAACTGGCTCAAAATCCTTTTTGGGTGTGGAATTACTAACGTGACTAAGGAATATATGTATATATATATATATATATATAGATATATATATGTATATGTTGTATGTAATAATTGGTTTCGATCTCTAGATATATTAATATTTCATATATGGAATTACTAACGTGACTAAGGAATATATGTATATATATATATATATATATATGTATATGTTGTATGTAATAATTGGTTTCGATCTCTAGATATATTAATATTTCATATATTTGCTTAAGTATGTTAGTGTAAAGCAGTGCTTCTCAATTATTTTCTGTCGCGCCCCCCCTAGGAAGAAGTAAACATTTTGCGCGCCCCCCCTCCCCCTATTTTGGAACTTTGCTTTATTGTTTCCATGGCAACATGCTTGTCACGTGACAGACAAATAGCGCTGTTTGATAGATGTTTCACATTTATTTAGTTTTTTCTTTTTTATTCAAAATAGTCACCAACTTGTTGGCTCTCACCTGATATTCAGATTCTCAGATATGTGGAAGTGAATGTTTGTCTCTTAAAAACCTTTATAATGATCAAGTTCTCTGAGCAGGTCTTTTTTGGATCAGGGCCAGATAGCGCTTGAAAACACGTGTGAATTTAGCGATTGATCACGTGACACATGAACACATCATACACATCAAGGGGTGAAGGGTTTGTTATCTGAACTATCAAGTTCTCTGAGCAGGTCTTTTTTGGATCAGGGCCAGATAGCGCTTGAAAACTGATTGATCACGTGACACATGAACACATCATACACATCAAGGGGTGAAGGGTTTGTTATCTGAACTTCATATCTGCTGCTCTTGTTCAGTGCAAGAAAACCTACTCCCTGACAAAAAAAGCATGTTCCCCACGGTCACGCGCGCCCCCCCCTGGCATCGCTCCGCCACTCCGCCCCACTATTTGAGAACCACTGGTGTAAAGTATGGGATGTGCCAGAGGAGGATGGGCTATCCTTGCTTACTGAAACTTCCAACACTTATAATTTTCGAGATAAAAGCTTGAGGCACAACGGTCTGAAATATTTTAAGTGTAATATTATAGAATTTAACAGCAAAAATGTATTAATGCACAGTAATGAATAACATTTGTTTTCATGTTTGTAAATATGATAGAGATAAGACAGTAAAGAGAACATTTTCAAGGAAGTTAAAATTATATCGAATACTATGCTAATATATAGTTAGTCCAATACTATAAGTGCTACTTTAAAAAAATAAAGATTTCAGGTGAATTGGCACATCTAGTTTTGTCTTTATTGAACTACGATCGATGATGGCCATGTTTTTTGAGATACGCCAATATCCTTATAGACCATGGACAAAGACCGTGACACAAATCAGTTCTTATGAACTTCCTTACTGTTCGTATATGAAGTTTGGTGAGATTATCGGGTGGTTGACCTGTCCTGAACTTAAATAGAATATTTAATATAAGAAATGTATACTGGTCTGTAACTGTTATATTAATTGTCACGCCCTTAGATTACATTACCCTAGCAACTGTGTAAGGGTAACACATTTTTAACGACATGAATTTTATCTTATATTAGTTACTGAAGCGAAATCTTTAAATACGTAGCTTTGGATGGTACTTCGAAGAATCATCCAGTCTAATAGTCTCCAAACTGTTTCTGAAGTATTATAGAAGGGTACATATTAATTACTAACAGAATAAGAATATTAAAAAAATATATTTTCAAGAAATCTTCAACGACTTGAAAAACTGTCTATCTGACTGAAAATTGTATTTTCAAGAAATCTTCAACGACTTGAAAAACTGTCTATCTGACTGAAAGTGACAAAATGCCAGACAATTTTGAAAAGTTGATTAATATATATGCCGCCACTAATAATTATTTTGGTAATCTAGTAAAAAAAAATTTTTTTTTTAATAATCAGATCTTTTTTTTGGGTAATAAAAATAAACCAATGTTAACAACTTTTGTTAAATATTAACTATATATTTAATCATAATTTGGAATATCATTTTACAAATTTATCTCAAGCACATCTTTTTCTTGATATATGTACTTTTTCTATATAAATACTACATATTTTTAAGAAGCCGAGTTGTCAGATATTGGCTTAAAACTTGCCATCAATCAAGTATAGATACAATGGACAATGGACGGCTGAATGTCGTCTTAGTGGTCAATACATAGCTTTTTTATTGTATTGTTTTCTATTGTTACGTCCTCTGATGTATTTTTGGAGAAATTGAAATTGTGGACAGGAGTCCCTGTTGTTGTTGTGTTTTCTCTCTTCTATGTATCTCTCTCTCAGGAGTCTCTCTCTCTCTCTCCAGGTTCCGATTTTAATTATTAACAACGTGGATTGGCCCGTCTTCGGAGGTGCAGCCTTTAAAACTGGTGTCTGCGCAAGAGAGAGGGTCGGGGCTAGTGGCTCATTGTGTTGAGTTGTGCCGGCAGGACGCGTTGTTGGCAGCGTCCCAAAGAGCAGGCCAAAAGCTGTGGCTTCCTGCTATATAACATTATAGTTCTCAGTGATTGTTGGGTATTAAAAAGGTAATATGTGAACTGATGCCACTCCCCCGGCCCAACGCTGTTGACGTATTTTCTTTTGTTTCGGTTTGTTTGTATTCTTTTTCTCACTCTGGTCACACTCTGACTGTGCCTATTTTTGTTTATTGAAATTTTTCCTGGTTTCTGTTAGACAGGGAGTTAGGGCTATGTACTTTTATTTAATTTAATTTGTTAGGACATTTTAGGTTTTAAAGACCCAGGCAGTCTGTTTTTGTTTGCTATTTTGACACACTTTATGTTTCTATAACGAAGACCGTTCCTGAATAAAAGGATTGGGACTTAGGTTTTAAAGACCCAGGCAGTCTGTTTTTGTTTGCTATGAAAATGTTTGGACTTCGTTATAATTTATGTTACGCCCTGTTTCCCCTAGACTGGGGTCATAACATCTATAATCTTAATCTTTTTAACTGTAATGATTTCTTTATCAACAAGCCATTTTGTATTTGTGTGGCCATGCCATTAATTAAAGTTTGAAATTCATTCAGTCATTTTGTGGTACGAGTTTAATTAATGGCATGGCCACACAAATACAAAATGACTTGTTGATAAAGAAATCATTATAGTGGACTTGTGAAACATGATAAATTAATGACCAACTTAGTACCATAAAATATCCCAGAACTAAAAGAACTAAAATATACTAATTTATTTTAATTGATAAATTGCTTACTTAAAGTGTTTGGTTTTTGGTTCTGACCCATAGGCTATAAGGAATACCGAGGAAACATATTTATGTTGATAAAGTTAATATTAATCCATCTCTCCCCAAACATAAAATACTAAGGTACATCACAGTACATAATTCAATGCATCATGTCAATTATGCATTAATATTTACCAAAACTCCATGTTTCTGGAAACTCCCCAAACTATAAAGGTACATCACAGTACATCGTATTCAGTATTCAATGCATCATGTCACATTATGCATTAATATTTACCAAAACTCACAGCAAATATATTGAAGCTGCTGGCTATAAGGCCAGTGGTCTCCTTCATATAGTTTATAAATTCAAACAGACTGACAGCATGTGAAGTTGAGCCACGTGACTGCGTGCGGGAAATCACAGGTAGTCGAAACTCCCTCGAAAAATACGCTCTGTAAAACCTCTCATTACAATGATTTCCTTACATTTCTCACAGGACAGGAGTGATTAAACTTTTTTCTTTTTTCTTTTTTTTTATTGCAAGAAAAACAATTACAATAAGGCAATACAAAATCACTTACAGAGCACAACTCCAAAAAAGAAACATAGCAAGAGAAACAAAGAGATAGAAAGAAAGGAAAAAAGAATAATACAACAGCTTAAATTTCTTCAATAAACCAAAAGTCTTCTTCCACTTCTCGATTTTAGTAATCTTAATGATTTACAATAAATCCAAAAATCTCGATTTTAGTAATCTGAATAATGATTTACAAAAAATTGACTGTGTAAAATTCTTTCTGAAAAACAAAAAACAGTGGATTTGTTTTAAGGCACTTACAGCAATGAATATAAAATTTCCCCAGAATGAGAATATTACTCAAAATGTATTGACTGTGTACATTTTCCAGTATTACACTGAAAATTATGTCGTTTTTAGAAAATGACGAAATCAAAGTAATTGTACTTTTAAGCCACTCATATGTCAAACCAAAAGGTTTTGCAACATAAGCCATTAAAAAAACAAATGTACTTTTGTTTCAATTTCAAAATCACAAAAAGTACAACAATCTATATCTAAGAAGCTCTAAGGATGGGTAAATATCATTAAAAAATTTGAATTGCACTTCTTTTAGCTTTGGGAGATATTGGAAATTAGAAGGTGACCGGTCCATCCAATCATCCTGAACCTTGTTAAAATCCCCTACTAATATGATATTGTCTGTGGAATATGTAAGTTTCAGGCCTGCTATTATTTCAGAAACTTCAGATAACAATTCTTTGTTTTGAGAAATATTAACAATTCCCTTAATTTGAGAAATATTATTATAACTATATATACTGCAGCTCCCGTTCTACATAAGCCTCTGTGGTGGGTTCAACTGCTCAACGAACAAACATGTTAAAAGGCTTTCATTTTCGCAGGGCAATTAGTGAACTGATTTCTAGTGGTAGACAGAGCGAGGCTTCATAGAACACTGAAACGTTCAAAGCAAATGTGCCATGTGTCGAGTCTTTGAATCTATACCGACACCCGTCTCCACGGTGACACCTATAGTGCTCAATTGCACGTTATCTGAAACACCTTTGCAAACAAGCCATTTAAAAAATTAAAATGTTGTATTTTTGTTAGTTTGGCGAGTTTTTAACATCCTCACTGTATAACTATAATATATAGTAATAATAACTTATTCTGATCATAAAAAAATGAAAATTAATAACACAAATCAATCCACAATGGTCTCCTATTTGTTAATATTAATTGCTCTGCTGTGTGCTGTCGCTTATCACTGTATAACTATAATATATAGTAATAATAACAATCCTTTGAAAAAATCCTCTCACAAAAACCCAGGAGATGAAGGTGCATTAACTCCTCTTTTAAACTTTGTGGGAGTTGAGACAGATGTGCTATTGTGTGGTTTGTCAAACGTAGACTTGGCAAGCACCACCCTTCGAAAAACTTGTGAAATGCGCAGAAGCTTCATTTAACCATAGTCGGGTGACATGAATGCTTTGAACCACAGTTCGGAGCAGTATTTCGAAATACAGTGGAGTTCGGTTATGTTGACAATCTACCCAACTAACATTTTATGGTTTCCAGAACGTTCTGTGAACCAAACATTAAAATGTTCCCGATATGTGTGCTAGGAAAGTTTTCTTTACGGAAATAGAACATTCTGGGAACGTTCGCGGTTGGTTTCAGGTATGTTCGCAGTAGGTTCTTTCAACCTCTACATCTAATTATGCTTGTACACAAATAATCATCTTACAAACTACATCCTCTAAATTACTTATATGTGTGCTAGGAAAGTTTTCTACATCTAATTATGCTGATCAAAAACATTAGAATGAATAGAAAGTTATTACAAGTTATTTAAAGTTATTTTCTTTTGAAAATCTCTATAATCTCAATCTCTTTGTAAAAACATACATACACATATATAAGCCATGAACATATTTAAACACGTTACACAGTTGTATTTAGAAAATTTAATCACGAACAAAGCCAAAGTGGATTTTATTGTCATTTCAGCCATATACAAGTAGTGAAACGAAACGTTTCTCCAGGACCAAGGCACTATAGAACAAAAACCTCATAAGAGCACAAAGTGCAAACAGACAGCACAGACCATAACGCAGACATAATACACAGTAGGTACAGAAAAAAAAACTATATACATAAAGTGCAGTTTAATTTTGTCACAGTTTGATGGTAAGAGTCCAAAAGTAGTGCAGCTTCTATGAGTTATGAGTTTAGCAGCCTGATACCATGGGGAAAAAAACTCTTGTAAAGTCTGGTTGTCAGAGACGACATTTTTCGAGACCGTTTTCCGGACAGCAGGAGGGTGAAAAGTGTGTGTGAGGGGTGTGGGGTCGTCCACAAAAAAGGCTTTGCGGATATAACATGATGTGTTGATGTCTGTGAAAGAGGGAAGAGAGACATGAATATTCTTTAAACACACATATACAATCCATCAGAACAGAACATTTTTAAACACAATTGTATTCAAAAAATGTTTATCATAAACATGAATATTTCCCCATCATCTGCAAATCAAAAGCAAGAAACACTTGAGTCAGACAGAAATAATATAAACAATTGACTGTTAATTACTGTGGATGATTGTGTAGATCTAATATAGTTCTGTCCATTGAAGTTTGGCTGATATCTTGTGAAGTGACACTGATTTTCCTTGAGAATGGAGTTCACCTTGGATCTCTTTAAAAGTCTTTCTGGGCTCTTTTGTTACCATTTGGATTATCCGTCTCTGATTTGTTGTAAATTTTCCTCCTGCGGCCACATCCAGGGAGGTTGAATACAGTCCCATGAATCTTACATTTCTGAATATGTACCAAAGTTCACAGGAACTTCAAGCTGCTTGGAGATGGTTTTATATCCCTTTATCATGCTTTTCTAAAACATTATTTTAATCTCCTGAGACAACGCTTTCCTCCACTTGGCCTGGTACATGTTGAATGTAGTACACACCATGTCACCAGATAACACAGTGACTTCCTGAAGCCCTATAAATAGGCCCACTGACTGATTACAAGATTGTACACACCTGTGATGCATTAGCATTATTATCTACTAATTATAGTAGACGCACCTTGAATTAACATGTCTCTTTAGTCACATTGTTTACAGTCTTTTCTAGGTGTACCATCATTTTTGTCTAGGCCTGTTCCATGAGTTTATTTTTATAAATAATTGTTGAAGCATGGTTGAAGAGCAATGTCTGACTGAAGTCTGAAACATGAATGTTAACTGGTTACCAACAATTTTGTCCAAGAGTATATATATTGTGTTGTCCAAGAGTAAGTCTGATATATATTTTGTCCAAGAGTATATATATATATATATATATATATTAATATAATATTGTATAATTTAACGGCACAAATGTTAGTATTGCACATTAATGAATAACATTTGTTTTCATGTTTGTGAATATGATAGAGATAAGACAGTAAAGAGAACATTTTCAATGAAGTTAAAAATGAACGATTCTTCCAACTAATTTCAGGTGAATTTGCACATCTGGTTTTGTCTTTATTGAACATGACTTAATGGCAGATTAAGAATACTTTCTTACTTCTGTATATATTATATATTCACAAATGTTTCTTTCATTAAGATGGTTAGAGGTTTACTAAAAGAAACTTTTCATTTAAATAAGCTTTATAAACTTAGCAAAATCGTGCCAGTCTTACCAGTTTGCATTTGTACAAAAAAGTACTTATTTTTTTAATCGTGCTGCAATTGAGCTATGTACAATATTTAACTCAAAGATTAAAGACTCCATATTCATTTCTTAAGAGATAATCATAATAATTAATTTTCCACTAGTGTATGCAATGAATATAGCTTCTAGCCATTGTTGCCAGATTGGACTGACGATTTCCAGATTGGACTGACGATTTCCAACTACAGCATAAAACTCGCCCAAAAAACTAGCGAGACGATTGATGAAGGGGGAGACGATTGTTAATGGTATTTATATGCATTTATATATGAAATTTGGGCAGGTTTTCGTCAAAAATCACCCCATTTTATCAACCAGACCAATGCTTTTTTTCCCGGTGGGACTTGACCAAAATCCGCCCAATCTGGCAACACAGTGTGTCTCCCTTTCACTTCCGCGATTTGGGTCATGATTTGGTGAATTATCATTGGCTGTTCACATGTCACGCATAACCCAATTTTTGCAAATACAAATATATAGTTTATTGTGTAAGGCAAATATCAATAATGACCTATAGAACGTGACTTTTACGTGGCTTTTAACAAATATCAAATGACCTATACCGAAATACTACACCGGGACTCTTATTTTGTCTGACTCGTTGGATTTCTGATGTGGGACATAAAAGTGTTACTTAAACATTGTCATAATTCATCTTTACTTCATAAGATCGCTTGTGTGTGTGTGTTTTGTGTTTAACCTTTAAATCCCTTAGTCATAAAAGCAACCGATAACTTCTAATTAATGGAAAGCTGGATATATATACATTTATTCTTTCAATCCCCCTTATGATCTTCTGTCACAGGAGTTCAACACCTTACAAAACAACCTCTTCATCTTCTTCATTTTCCTGGTCATGGTCCATCTCTTCCCTTCTGCCTCCACTCATGTTTGCATATCTATTTCTATTTCTATATCTATTATATATCTATTTTTTTTAAATAAAATAATTATAAAAATTATTTATAAAATTGTACATCTATTTCTGGATGATCTTCCCCTCTCATCTACCTGAGCTTTACTTCCTTCAGAATCTCCTCCTTTTCTCTCAACCATCCTTCCTTCCATCTTTCTTTATCCTCCTCTTCACCTTCCCTTTCTTTCCCCATTATGGTTCATTGCTATAGCCCTCATCCTTATCATGTCTTCCATTTTCATCCTTCCCTTACTTGCTTTTTCTCTCTTTCTACTTCTTATGTCTAACCCCTCTGCTAGTTCTGCTTGATTCTTCCACATCTATCTGCCCATCCTTAACAATCCATCCTCCTCCTTGGCCTCGTCATGGATTCTCGTCAAAAGTCTCCTATACCCAAATAGTTGTTTAGCCCTTGCCCAAGGGCCTATGATCTTGCCCTGAATATTATATTATTGTTTCACACCCGCCTTCATCTATTGCCCCTAAATAACTCTTTGGTTGTGATTTGATAAAGTTAAAACATGTGTAGTTCTTCTTTTTTTTTTCCGAAGTTTTTCCCAAAATCCTGGTTTCCCTAAATCTACCAAAATCCCTCTCTCAGGTACCCATGCCCCTGTGTACCCTATCACCTACCAGTTATCTGTAATGTATTTGTTTTTGCTGCACTGCTTGTTTTACCCCTTTATCCATGCACATTAAAAAATGTCCACAAATAAAAAATGTCCACTTTATCCACAAATAAAGTGGTTGACCCTACCTCATAGTTAATTTCACATCCCCCAATGCCCCAATAATGGCACAAACAATAATCCCTTCTTTCCCTTTTTTCCCTTCGATTTGTTCTTAGGTAGTCTACTAAATATATTGTTCCTGTGATCAGGATGGCTAGTCCCACTAATGCCCCTAACAAACTCCTATTCTCTCACAACATGTTTAACCTTAGCGAGTACAATTTGAATTGTCAGAGTTTTCTGTGTGGTATTCTGTTTTTATCTGCACAATGAATCCTCCCCCTTTACTGTAGGAGCACTCTGGTCTCCTGTAGCGTTCTGGATGGGGGATCAGTTGCTTCAAGGCATGTCC